>CATNEM010000059.1:0-75437 GCA_950096795.1 Macrostomum cliftonense
GAAAAAATTGTTTCTGCAATATGAATCTGTATATACCTAAAAATGGCACATTTTTGCCTACTGTTTAGTTTATATAACTATTTTTTATGTTTAGTTTAGGTCTATATTTTTAATAAGATAAATAAAGCTTGTCCTTGTATAACTTATGCCTTTTCATTTCAATTAAACTATTTATATATTGTTCATCCAATTTAGATATAGCCTTTGTTAGCAGTATATTTATACTAGCTACTTGTTACTATTATAATATTATATCTTATAGCTAGCTATTTATATATTTAAAAATAATAGCAACTCTTAGTCTTACAAGTCTTAGTCTTATTATTAGCTTTATAAGTTTATAGGTAACAATAAATCTAAAAAAATTTTATATTGTAAAGCAAAACTATCTAATGCTACTGGTATTCATTTTATACCAACTATATAATAAAATTTCATATCTACTACCTAATAAGTAGATGAAAAGCAAAACTGCCTGATAACTAAATAAGTATACTTCTACTTATAAATGTATAATTCTCTAAAGGTACCATTGATCTTAAAAATTTACCTTTTTAGCTTACCTCTCTTAGCTAAATAGCACAAATATCCTTTGATAAAAAATTGCTTTGATATTTGATAATTAGTATTCATTCATTAACTTTTCTCACTTTCTTAGTTGTGGTAACATATTCAGGATAACAAAAAGAGTTGACTTCTTAGCTAAGAATCTTATATGTCTTTCTATGAACCACTTCAGAGCAATGGAATTCCCTGAGCTAGGCCAACACTGCGCTGACCAGTCCTGCAAACAGTTGGACTTTCTCCCCCTTCGCTGTGATCTCTGCCAGAAAGTCTACTGCAAGTTGCACTTCGCCTACACCAGTCACAGCTGTCCCCTGGCCTATAAGAAAGAGAATCTGGTGCCAGCCTGTCCGCTGTGCTCCCGTCCGATCCCAGTGGCCGCCGGCCAAGACGTCAATGCTGTGGTTAGTCAGCACATGGACACCGACTGCAGCTCCGAGCCGGCCAAGCGGCATCGGAAACGAGCTGGCCGATGCTCAGCCTCGGGCTGCCGGACCCGGGAACTCGTGCCCGTGACCTGCCCGTCCTGCCGGCTGAACTTTTGCATCAAGCACCGGCTGGAGCAGGATCACGCTTGCGCCGGATTCCAGGTTTCGCATCCGCTTTTCTCTTGTTGATTGGGGTGGTTAATTGCTGATTGAAATCACGTCTTTCTTATTGAATGACAGATTAACGGTTGGGGATAAATTAAACTTTCTATCCGAAAAAAATTCGGAATTTTTTCGATCTTTTTATTTAAGGGCTCTGGTCGCGCCGTTAGCAACGCCGCTGCCGCCGCAGTTGCTAGGCAACCGCAACAGCAACAACAACAGCAAAAGCAGCAACAGCAGCAGCAACAAAGGCGCCAATTCCCGCCATCGGCTCCGGCGCCGAATCTGCGCGAGGCGCAGCGCGGTCTGTCCGACCAGGAGGCGCTGCAGATGGCGCTGCGCCTGTCCGCCGCCGAAGCCGCCAACAGCGCCGGCGCCGCTACTAGCGACGCTGAAGAGCGTCGGCGCCAGGAGGAGCTGGACAGGCAGCTGGCCGAGTCGTTGCAGGCCAGCGAGAGGCAGCAGCGCCGGCAAGGGCAAAACCAGCAGGCCGGCGGCGGCAGCGAAGGTGGCAATTGCGCAATGTCCTAGGCGATTAGTCAGTCAGTGGGCGCGCATCGAGTTATCGAGTCTTGGTTGCTACTGATTATTAAAGTTTGATGTTTTATTTTATCCGCAGTGTGCGATTTTACTCATAAATTGACTTCTGGTTCTAGATGATTCAAGTAGTTCCCCATTGAGAAGGTCTGGAATTTCGTAATTTGTCTAAATTTTCCTTGCATAATACATTTTTGCTTATTACACCAGCAGCTTCAAATTCTTTACGGAAGTGTATGGTACTGTTTCTCATTTTCCCTTGTAAATTACTTGGAACAGATTTTTTTATTCAGAATATTTTCTAATTGTGCCACTGCCCTATATTGTGATTGTGTAAGCGGTAACTAATCAATACACAAATAGTATGGGCTACTACCAGTAGCTGCAAAGATTTTTTTATATTCCGGATCTCAAATTCTGTCACTTATTATTGCGACCCTATCAATTAGTGGTGTGTGTGTGTGTGTGTGTGTGTATTCAAGATTTAAAATAAACAATGAATAGTGTCGCCATTTAATTTCTATAAGCTTATCGCTTATTTGTCCTTTGTGTCGTTCTGTCTTTACTAGTTATTGATAAAAATTGCAAAACATAGTCCTATTTTGCATGCAGATTTTAAATTAATAAATGAAGTTACGTAGGGATAATTCGTCTGATTGACAGCCGCAAACTGGGCGAGAGTGTTAAATTAATTATTGATTTCTACAGCTTGTTGATGTCCTCCACGTTGGTGTCAGTTGCCAATGGCAACCATGCCAGCAATCAGTGCGCTACTGATGGCGCCGATAACAACAACAGCGGGGGCGTTGGCGGCGCGGATTTCGCGCGCAAGTCTGGCGATGGCGGCGCCTGTCAAAGCCAGGAGCAGCAGGAGGACGAGCCCCAGCCGCAGCAGCAGCAGCAGCAGCAGTCGGAAGCAGCAAGTCAGCGGGAGCAGCCAACTGATGCGAAGCCAGTCGCAGCCAACCGGCCAGAGGAGCAGCGAGGGCAGGGACTGCGGGACACTCTGGATCAACTGGCAGGACATATTCGCAGCCTGCAGGTGCCAATCACCGGCCATTGTCTTTGCTAGACTGTTGAATTCTCACATTCTCTTGTCAGCTCCGTTGCCATGGCAACAACCCATCCCCTCATAGCCTGCTGATAGACAAAATAATTAATTCATTACTTTTTCCGTTCTCAATTTTTCGAATCGTCCCTCTCTTTGACAGGCGGCGGACGTTGACAGCTTCAACGATGCGGCGCTAAAATTCGCGTTCGACACAACTCGCATGAGTTTTCACAACAGCGACCCGGCTGTGCTCAGCCAGCTGGAGCAGGTCTTCATTCGCGAGGCCTATCTGACTGTTTACACCCGCCTGTTGCTGCACTGCCAGCGGCGCACGTGGCCGGATGTGGCTACTGTCAGTCTGGTGCGACTGAGCGACACCGTGTGGAACCTGACACATCTGAGCACTCGCGTCTGCCAGGAGCTTGTTGGACTCGATCTCATCCGCCAGGTCACTTCACTTCACTTATAAATAATCATTATTATCTATAGTTTTCCTGTTCGCATTAAAATAATCATAATAATCAATCAATGCCATTTATCTGGACCCCAATCAGGATCTTAGAATCCCATTGCACTTCTGCCAGGATCTTAGAATCCGATCTTATTAGCCTAGTGAGGAGTTGTAGCCTAGTGGCTAGGGCGCCTGCCTCATGACCGGAAGGTCGTGGGTTCGAGTCCCGGCCCTAGGAGACAATTTGTGCCCTTGAGCAAGGAACTTAATCCCGCATTGCTTCAGTCCACCCAGCTGAGATCGGGTACCAGTTTGAGCTGGGTAAATTTAGTGTGGGTGTTGCGGCCCCTCCAGCCTGTCAGGCTGAAAGCTGTACACAGTCCTCGGATGCGCCGCGCAACTAGCTGCGGCTGTGCCTTGGGCTGTACATCTGATCGAAAGGTCGGGTGTCTAAATTTAATTATTATTTATTTAGAATCCCACTGGACTTCTACAGGATTGTTGGAATCCCATTGCACTTCTGCCAGGATCTTAGAATCCCATTGCGATCCTACAGGGATCTTAGAATCCCATTGCGCTCCTACAGGGATCTTAGAATTCAATTGGGCTCCTACAGGGATCTTAGAATCCCATTGCGCTCCTACAGGGATCTTAGAATCCCATTGCGCTCCTACAGGGATCTTAGAATCCCATTGGGCTGCTACAGGGATCTTAGAATTCAATTGGGCTGCTACAGGGATCTTAGAATTCAATTGGGCTCCCACACAGGGATCTTAGAATCCCATTGCGATCCTACAGGGATCTTAGAATCCCATTGCGATCCTACAGGGATCTTAGAATCCCATTGCGCTCCTACAGGGATCTTAGAATCCCATTGCGCTCCTACAGGGATCTTAGAATCCGATTGGGCTCCTACAGGGATCTTAGAATCCCATTGCGCTCCTACAGGGATCTTAGAATCCCATTGCGCTCCTACAGGGATCTTAGAATCCGATTGGGCTCCTACAGGGATCTTAGAATCCCATTGCGCTCCTACAGGGATCTTAGAATCCCATTGGGCTGCTACAGGGATCTTAGAATTCAATTGGGCTCCCACACAGGGATCTTAGAATCCCATTGTGCTCCTACAGGGATCTTAGAATCCCATTGGACTTCTACAGGGATTTTTTTTTAAATTCAGTTTTTTCTCTTTTATAAGGATGTAGTGGAATGTAAGGAAACCAACAATTGAAATACCATCTAAAAAAACTGCCCTATCAAATAAATCCTTGCAGATTCTGGGCGCCCTGAGCCACTGCGATCGCGAAAGCTTGAAGAACGCCCGGGCGCGCCGGCTCTGCAACGGCCTGCTGAGCGTCCTGCACAATGTGATCAGGGCACTGCCGCACGCCAGGGCCAGCTACCGCATTCCCGGCTACAGTGTTGTTGACGTGCTCAAGCACTTCCTGTGCGACACGCTGAACGCGTACGTGTACACCAAGGTGCTGCTGGTGCTCAGCTTCGTAGTCACCGAGGAGGAGAATCGCTGGTTAAACGTCAGCGACGAGCACATCCGCCTGCTCATTCGCGATCTCCGCCAGACCCTGGACGCCAGCCAGGCCGGTCCGCACTTCTGCCCGAAGCTGGGCTACCAATGCGACGAATTGCTTCAAGGCGTTGACAATTTGTGCGGCTGCGACTGCAACAAGCCAAAATTCGTGGCCAACGGCTTGCTGGAGCTCATCGAGGACCTGCTGGTCCGAGGCGCTCCGGACGATGCCGAGCTGAAGTTCGCTGTCGAGATTGTCTATCATCTGGCATTCGACGACGTGTGTCGGGAAGGCATCTGTCAGCGTCGCCAGCTGGTCGAGCATCTCACTGGATTGGCTAACAATTGTCGGATTAAGGATGTCAGGCGGAGCGCCTGCGGCACGCTGTGGAAGCTGCACGGTCACGGACTGTGCGCCACGCCGACCAGCACCAGGTCGATGCCGCTGTTCTCATTGGCCGAGCGCAGCCCCAATCCTGTGGTGTCGGCCGGTCACGTGATGCTGTCCTATCAGCACGCCAGCCAGGAGACTGTGCTGCTCATTCGCAAGCGGCTGCAGATGGAGGGCTACGAGGTGGGCTTGATTAGTGATTGATTGGGATCTGTGTGGATTGAATTGGCCAAGAAATTGCATGGCTCCTAAATTTGATCCGGTTTTGACCTATCTTGAGACTCATTGCTGACTGCGATAGATGCTGCTGGCAGAACTTGTCTCGCGACCCACGTCACCGCCCATCACGTGATTAATCTTGTTAGCCACTTTACCACGTATCACATGAACCATTCTTTAACCCACTTTACCATCCACCACGTGACCTATCCTTTGAAATACTTCACTACCCATCCCATAATCAATCGTGTAAGCCACTTCACTATACCCATCACGTGACCCTGTGAACTCATTTTCTATTCTAGACCTTATCAATCATAAGAAAATACTTTGGCGCCGCCATCCCGCAGGTGTGGTTAGACATCGAGAACATGAGCCAGAGCATCGTGTCAAAGATGGCCGAGGCAGTGGAGAACGCCGCAGTGATTCTCATGTGCATGAGCCAGAGCTACAAGAACAGCCCGCACTGCCGGCACGAGGCGGACTACGCCTACAAGCTGCAGAAGCCGATTGTACCGCTAGTGATGGAGCCGAAATACCAGCCGGACGGCTGGCTGGGCCTGCTGATGGGCTCGAAAATGTTCTACGACTTCTCCGACGAGGATCTGTTTGAGCAGAGTTTCGCCAATTTGCTCAAAGAGCTCGGCGGCCGAGGCAAAGCTCAGCTGGCCGATGCTTCAGGCCTTGGCGACAGCGTGCGCAGCCTGCAGCCGCTGCAGCACTCGATGCGAGTCAGCCACGCCGAGGCCAGCCGGGAGGGCACGCCGTGCGGCTCCGAGGGTCGGCAGTACGCCAAGCATCGCAGTCAGCACACCTCATCGTTCTTGGCCTGGACGCCGGCTGAAGTTACTGCCTGGCTGGCTGACAATCAGCTGGCCGAGTACGGGCCGCAGTGAGTGCCGCGCGTTGCAGCAGTGTTTTGTCACCGAGATAAGGCTTGATGTAAAGTACTCATCTGAGTAGCTGCTGGGAAACAGGCTGTGAGGCTCCTTTGTGAGCAGCTAAACAGGCTGTGAGGCTCCTGTGTGAGTAGCTAAACAGGCTGCGAGGCTCCTGTGTGAGCAGCTAAACAGGCTGCGAGGCTCCTGTGTGAGCAGCTAAACAGGCTGCGAGGCTCCTGTGTGAGCAGCTAAACAGGCTGCGAGGCTCCTGTGTGAGTAGCTAAACAGGCTGCGAGGCTCCTGTGTGAGCAGCTAAACAGGCTGCGAGGCTCCTGTGTGAGCAGCTAAACAGGCTGCGAGGCTCCTGTGTGAGTAGCTAAACAGGCTGTGATGCTCCTGTGTGAGTAGCTAAACAGGCTGTGAGGCTCCTGTATGAGTAACTAAGCGCTTTGTAATGCGTGTATTTTTCTGCCCAGTTTTACCGGGCCTGTTAATTGCGTCTGCTGGTGATCGATTGGTGGTATACAAGCCGCCTGTCTTGTTAGTATGACATAAACGAGGAACCCTTATTCCAGACAGGCGTAAATGACTAACTGAACTGCGCCACTTTGCTTATCCTTTGCAGCTTCGCGGATGTCAGCGGCGAGCTGCTATTCGAGCTGCACCACATGCAGTCGCACGCGCCAGAGGCTTTCTACGCCTGCATGCGCAAGCAGCTGGGGATGCCGCTCGCTGATATGCTTCGAATGAGCCGAGCGCTGCACCGGCTGGGCGAGGTCACGTGATGCCTGTTTTATTCACATTCGCATACGCTCGTAATAAGTCCTCCAGGTCGAATTTTTCCCTTTATTAATCCGCTTCAGCTTCAGTGCTTGAGTACCGAAGTTATGATTCTTCTGATGAGTTAATTATTCTTTTTATTTTTAGAGTCCTTGATTGCTTCCAGATCATTATTTTGAGTCCTCGATTGGTCCCAAATCCTCATTTTGAGTCCTCGATTGGTCCCAGATCCTCATTTTGAGTCGTCGATTGGTCCCAGATCCTCATTTTGAGTCCTCGATTGGTCCCAGATCCTCATTTTGAGTCCTCGATTGGTCCCAGATCCTCATTTTGAGTCCTCGATTGGTCCCAGATCCTCATTTTGAGTCCTTGATTGGTCCCAGATCCTCATTTTGAGTCCTCGATTAGTCCCAAATCCTCATTTTGAGTCCTTGATTGGTCCCAGATCCTCATTTTGAGTCCTCGATTGGTCCCAGATCCTCATTTTGAGTCCTCGATTGGTCCCAGATCCTCATTTTGAGTCCTCGATTGGTCCCAGATCCTCATTTTGAGTCCTCGATTGGTCCCAGATCCTCATTTTGAGTCCTCGATTGGTCCCAGATCCTCATTTTGAGTCCTCGATTGGTCCCAGATCCTCATTTTGAGTCCTTGATTGGTCCCAGTTCCTCATTTTGAGTCCTCAATTGGTCCCAAATCCTCATTTTGAGTCCTCGATTGGTCCCAGATCCTCATTTTTCCTCGAAAATCGCCTAATGCTGCTCTGTGCAATCCTGCTTGCTTGTTTTTATTTGGCAGTGCCAGTTACCTCTTTACGCTGCTGATTGCAATCTCTCTGGCTGCTTTATCACCTGTCTTACTTGCATGCTTTCACAGCTGGTCAAGTTTTCTAGTAGCTCGAAAATTTTTCAGTAGGACATAATCCTTTTCCTGTGTTAATTCTGGTAGCTTTTAAAAGTCGCGGCGTATTTATAAACGAAACATATCAAAGCAAACAAAAACTGGTGTTTTCAAAGGCATTTTCCCTCGAGAAGAAGTTGCAGTTGGTTAAAAAATTAAGGATTTGTGCCTCAGTTTTGTTGTTAAGTTCTCGCTTGCCGCCGCTGTACATAGGGTGCCGCCTGTTAGCATTGGCCCTTGTATTATTTTGTACATCATTGCCTTAAATTGACTTATTCTAATGAATTTTTAGGCAAAAAATGGTATTAAAAATACACTAATTTCTATTCTTTTTATGTTTCATTTGCTAGACATCTGTTTCTAGTAGCGGTCCACAAGCTTGTTTCATTTGAAAATTTAAGCAAAGAAAATTGGCATTCATTGGTTTTACTACTTTTGAGCTATAGTTATAGTTAGTAGTGATGTCTATATAATTAGCAACATTTATTTAAAGTCAGTACTTTCCTATCCAAGTTATCAAAAAGAATAATAAAGCCTAGTTACTATGGTCGGGCGAGCGCCACAAGCGCCTCAGGTCTCGTCGAAGCAGTCTGTAATCGGCCTCGCTGAGCGTCAGCAAGTCGCCAGTATCCGGGCAGACTTCGTACTGGCCAATGCTAAGCCCGTCAGCTGTGCCGACTCGAACCACCCGGGGTCTGGCGTAGCAGGGCAGTCGAGACTCGAATGCCTGGCGAATTTTGTGTCCGAGCTGGTTGCGCCAGGCTTCCTCCCGTTGATTATTGCCGGGGCCCGAGTCCTGCGGTAGCTTCAGACTGGCCCGGCTAGTCACCGTGTAGGCGACCTCGCCAGCGGCCTGGTAGCCCTCGTCTGGGGGCTGGGCGACGATGCAGGACACTTCGCAACGGTTGCCACATTCAGGCAGAAGTTTGGATAGGATTGAATGCAGCTGAAACAGACAGGAGTTCTGCATAGATATTTTGAACTGCAGGGCGTGAGGTGGGTAAAAAGGGGGCGTTTCACAAACCGAAATTTCATATCCCCGAAGTTTCACAAACCCGAAATTTCATAAAGTCGAATTTAATAAGTGTTGTGGAGACACAGTGTGACATACTTATTGATGTTGTGCCATGCACATTACGAGCTATCCACAAAATCATACAAAAAACTCTGTTCGCAAACTGTGTTAAATTCGAATTTGTAAAATTTCGGGTTTGTGATATTTCGACGTGAAATTTCGGTATTGTGAAATAAGCTGCATAGTTTTTCGACAATATGAAGTTTCGGGTTTATGAAATTTCGGCGATATGAAGTTTCGGCGTGAAATTTCGAGTTTGTGAGGTGGGTAACAACAGCGTGATGTGGGTAACAGTGCATTGGGTAAGTGACAAGAGGGCGTGAGGTGGGTAGCTACAGGGCGGGAGATGGGTAACAACATGGCGTGAGGTGGGTAACAACAGGGCGTGAGGTGGGTAACAACAGCGTGATGTGGGTAACAACAGGGCGTGAGGTGGGTAACAACAGGGCGTGAGGTGGGTAACAACAGGGCGTGAGGTGGGTAACAACAGGGCGTGAGGTGGGTAACAACAGGGCGTGAGGTGGGTAACAACAGGGCGTGAGGTGGGTAACAACAGGGCGTGAGGTGGGTAACAACAGCGTGATGTGGGTAACAGTGCATTGGGTAAGTGACAAGAGGGCGTGTGGTGGGTAGCTACAGGGCGGGAGATGGGTAACAACATGGCGTGAGGTGGGTAACAACAGGGCGTGAGGTGGGTAACAACAGGGCGTGAGGTGGGTAACAACAGGGCGGGAAATGGGTAGCAAAAAAGCCCTGGTCACCTCATCTTTCGCCGAATTTTCGCCCGGAAGCCAGTAGCGGCTCTGCTGAACCTCCGCCGCCTCGTCCCGCGCCTCCAATAAATCCCCGCGCCGTCCAACGGTCAGCGGGCCGCCCAGCCAGTGCAGGTAGGCATCGCCGGGTTTGAATACCCCGGTCAGACGGTTGGGCCGCGTCGAACCATCGTCTGGAAATAGCGGCAGGACGGCGTCGCCTTGTCGGGCCTGGCAGCCCCAGGCCGGCAGCCGGGTGCCGGTCGCCAGCCGCAGCAGCCGCACCGGCGCCAGGCTGGGCAGCCAGAGCGGCCGGAAGCCAACGGAAACTTGATTGGCGCCGTAGTCTCCACCGCACCAGCTGTCGATGTTGTCGCTGGCCAAGAAGGCCGGTGCCCCGGCACAGGCGCCGCCGAGTTCAAACGCCTCTTCGACGCCGAATCGGTCGTTCAGCAGCTGACGGCGACATCCGGCGGCAGGGAGGCCGCGGCCAAGCAGTCTCGTAGTCGAGTGCAGCTTATCGGTTGGCCGGCGAGGACGTTGAAGCAGCTCCACGGCCAGTGCGTCGTCGTACAGGCCTGCCGTGCAGCCGTTTCTGTGGAAGGGAGTTGCTAATCCGGTTATACATGTACAGCTGGCGCGAGGTGTCTCTGAAATAGCCATCGTCTACAATTAGGCTGGCTATTAAGAAAATACAGACGGAAGAGCAGCCAGATGGATGCATAGGTATACAGACAGATAGGTAAGCATGGCACCTGGCGCAGTCAGTCCAGTAGCCAGTCGGTGAGCAGTCGCTGCGCAAAACGCACGTGGCGCCCTCAGTGATAGCCAAGCCGATGCCGGCTGCGGTGGCCAGGGCTGTGTGCAGCGGCTGACAGATGTACACAACATCATCCCGGCCGAGCTCCAGTAGCAGGCGAGGCAGGGCAGCCAGCTGAAGGAACTGGGCGTGGCTCAGCGTCAGCTGGCGTCCAGCCTCGCTGACAACCAGCAGCGGAGCCTGCGGATCAGCCGGTCGCCGAGCCGGCAGCTGTACGGGCGCCGAGTTTTCCGCCTCGGCGAGCAGTTCGGCTTCGAATCGAAGCGCGCCGGGCAGCCGAGGCGACTGGCCGCCGGGTTCGCCGTGACAGCCGAGCAGCAGCCGGAGGTGACGCAGCAACGGCAGTGCGGACAGTAGGGACATCTCGGCATCTGTCTCGTAGACCAGAGCCGATAGTCGGCGAAGTCTTCTGCGCCGCAGGCAGGCGTCTGCGCCGGCGGCGTCGCCCGGATCTTCCGGATCGATAAGGACCGCCAGGCAGCCGGCCTTGGCGGCGCCCAGCCACAGGGCCGTGTGCAGCGCCGACGGTCTGATGGCGACCCCGATCGCCGACCCGGCCGGCAAGCGTCGGGCAAAGTAAGCGGCCAGTCTGGCTGCGAGGTCCGCCACCAGGCTGAAGCTCCAGACATCGTCGTCGGCAATGAAGCAGGTCTTCTCTGGCAGGGCTGCCGCTGTAGATTCGAATATGGCGACAACGTCGGCTTCTGGCCCGACGCTGGCGCTGTTCGGCCTGCTCAGCCCGGCCAGGTGGTAGAAGGCGTCGCGCTGGAACGTGAGGCACAGGTCCAGCAGTCGGGCGCGCCAGTGCGTGAACAGCAGCAGGATCGGAGCGAGCAGCAGCAGGCCGGGCAAGATCAATGAAGATTTGTGCGCATTGAGCAGGCCGGTCAGAGCGGCCTCTGCCCAGTCGGACATTGAGCTATGGATGCTGCGCTGCCTCCCTCTTGTGCCTATTCATTGCCCTCATCTATCCTGTTTGCTGAGGCATTTATGTGTGCTCGTGCCTTGAGCTTCTGTCTGCACGTACGTGCATGTACTCGTACTGTGCCTTTCTTCTTGCAGTCCGCCTTCTCTTCCTGCCTCCCACTATTTCAGTGCATCGTGT
Organism: Macrostomum cliftonense; assembly: GCA_950096795.1. Lineage (NCBI taxonomy): Eukaryota > Metazoa > Platyhelminthes > Macrostomidae > Macrostomum > Macrostomum cliftonense. Next base: position 11,642 of record CATNEM010000059.1, read on the forward strand.
GCACACGCTTATTTGTATGCAACAAGTGTACGCTAAGAGCGATACGAACAAATTCTATTGTCATTCATGGGTCTATACAACACTGCTGTGTGTAAGAATCTGCACCAACCTATATTTTGCAGCTGAATGGTGTGTTGTGCTATTCAAATTGCAGAGAACATTGAGTTGGCTAAACTGTAACGACATTCTACATGATAGATACATAGATATATTCTCGTTTGTAAAATTGCATACGCATATTTATTGATATCTATCTAAATATTAAGCTGTTAAAAGTTCAAGTTGGTTAATCAGACCGTCAAAGGTAGCACTTCTTTTGATCCGTTGACGTCAATCTTCATTAGAATTTTTACTTTATTTATTTTTAAAATAAAATAAAATGAAATTTCAATACAAAACATTCACTCCTGAAATTTTAAAGGCCCAACGTGTTTCGTCTCTCCGACGGCTTCAGTGCTACGGCCCTTTTCGTACCCTTCGTAGCCCCTGAAGACGCAGAAGACACTAAACGAGTTGGACTTTTCTACTTTCACGAGTGAATGCATGAGTAATTTTTAATCCTGCATGTACATGTACATACTAAATTTCATAGAATGTCTTTTTGGACTTAAATGAAGCTTCCACGTGTTAGCTTGAGTATTCATTGGTAGCCCTTAAGCTCACAATTTTAGTTAGGTATTTTGGGTGCTTTAAATTGTACCATGTATAACTTTAATTCTGCATACGTTGTATTGCAAAAGTATATAACTAGGATATTTGTATACTTTTACTTTTAATATTTATAACTGCCTGTTGCACAAAACTGAAACGTGAAATGTAGCGTCCACGTTTCATTGTAGAGGATTTTTTCTCCACGAAGGCTTGGAACTGCGCCGACCAGGCGCCGAACAGGCAGCCGCTTCGGACTGCAGGACGGTCCTCACAAAGCAAAAGGGCTTATTACACGAGCCCTCTAAGCACAAGACCGCCGACCCCGCCCCACCCGACACCACATTTTCGGGCACAAGTGGTCTGGGTTTTTATGTCATAGGGATGCCATAGCATCCTGAAAATTTGACTTCGATCCTCGCTGGCTGGAGCCGACGTTACACCCAGTATCACCAAATTCGAATGATTGAAGGCTCAGTGCGGTTTTGAGGGTTTGAGCGATAATGACTGGCAGAATTTTAATGCAACGCTTTAGTTTTGTTAAAATAGGTCGTAAATTCAAATGTTTGACTTTCTACAAACGCTGGCAAGCTTACTGGCCAGTACTCGAGCACTACCCTCAACGCATATATACTGATTACTTCTTCTTGAAAATTTGTCTTAAGAATAATATTAACAGCGAAATAAACGGAACAAACTTATAATTCAGTGTGCTAGAAAAGGGTATCACTGATCACCGTGCCTCTGTTCTGGGGTAGCGGGAGAGATGAGTTTATTTAGTTGGTGGCATTCTCTTATGTGCTAGACTTTGGTATAAAACTGCTTGTGTGAAGGACTGCAAAACAGTTCATTATAAATTTTGATGGCATCTGGGTCATCTGACCGTCATGATGGCCGAAAGCTCTCGTAAGAAGCATTAATTTTTTTAGTATTTGTCCCAAAAATAATTTAAATGCAAACTGTGCATGCATAAAATAAATAGTATAGCTATATGATACTGAACTGTAGCCTAAATAAATTTGCACCTTTTGAAGCATTTTTAAACTTATTGTATGACATAGTTCAATCAAATACTTATATTATCATTCATTAGCTCTTATTAATAATTAGTAATATTTTCTTTGCTTAACCATTTCTTCTAAGTTGTAATATATATAGCTATCCAAATATAAAAATAAGTCCTGGCATCTAAGTATACAGGAAAATTTATCCAATTGTATCAAATAATGCCTGTAAGCAACCATTGCAATTTGCTTCCATAGTAGCTATAGGTTCCAAAAGTACAATTTTTTGACATTAGATAATTAGTTAGCTATTTTAGTTTTTGAATGTCAATATTTTACTATTAGCAACTTTAATAATACTTTTTTTCTATTATTATTGCTTAAAACATACCTAGGTATCCTAGCTTTCAAATGCTCTTTAATATATATTAAAAAACCTGAAGATTTCTAATATAAATATTTAAATTAAAGTGTAACAAAAATTTCTTTAGGATCTGGGTTTATTTTTTGTGCTATAGGGATGCTATAGCATCTTGACTTTGAGAATCACATCCTGAAATTTAATATAGGATGCAATTTTGCATCCTGATTTTTTAATTCTTCACAATAAAGGCCTATTAAATAAGTCTTTTAAAAAATTGCATCCCAAACCCTGAAATTGCATCCTAAAATTAAGAATGTGATGCAATTTCGCATCCTATACCCAGCAAAAAAATAAACCCAGTTTAGGATTTAATTCTTTTTTTTAATGTATAACTTATTATATTTTTATATACAAAAGAATATATTTTACTCTTTTAGGACAACAGGTGAAAGCCTCTACCAGGTACTTGGGTTGCAGAAGGATGCCACTCCAGAGCAGATCAAAAAGGCCTATAGAAAGGTTTGACTTTATGAATAGAGTTTGCTTAGCATGTAAATATTATTTAAGTTATGTTTATCTAACTTTCTATTTCTCAATCAACTCCATGTTTTTATTATTTTAGTTGGCATTGCAATACCATCCAGACAAGAATCCTGACCCAGCATCGGCTGAAAAGGTGCGTTGCCTTTATTAATACAATTTTTTATCATTCTGTCAGGGCTTGGTTTATTTGTCACAGGCTACTGTAGGACTGAAATGCAAAATTTCCGTCAATGGCTGCAAATTTTCCAGTTCAAAGAGATCAACAGAGCCAATCGAGTCCTTAGCGACGAGACTAAGAAGAGCATCTATGACAAGTACGGCTCCATGGGGCTGCACATCGCGTCCCAGTTCGGCGAGGACAATGTCAACGCCTATTTTGTGCTGAGTCATCCCTGCTGCAAGGTTAGTCAAATGTTATCGAAATCCTAATTAAGAATGGCCCTATAGCCTGTCAGAAATATCCCAAATATTCCCCAAACCCCTTTCAAACTGTCGATGAATTCGCCATTTTTAATGGGCCCATGCACAGGTGCGCAGCAAATTGACTCACTTGCTCCTAGTTCCTATATTTAGCTAGCACGAGAGCGGGCAAGAAAAGTTTTTACTAACAGAGGAATAGTTGAGAGCTAGGAGTTATGGCGTTTCTCTCTCAGTTCCCTTTTCTCCCACACACAGCGACGCAGCGCCCGCCCCCACGATTTCTCCCATGCTGTCAAAATGGTTCGATTTCCCTCTTACCCTCCCTCTTTCCTTAGTTCTGTAGCGACTGCTTTAGTTTTTTATTTCTCGTTGTTGAAAAAAAATCGATAATTAATACGTTATTTCTGCTATTAGCTGCCTTTCTGCACAAGTGTTTAGACAGTATAATAGTGCAACTATGCCGAAATTTACTTGCCCATGCTAGTCAATTCTGTGTGTTTTTTATGCTGACTTTATATATTAATTGCATTATAATATTATATAAATCTGTTTAAATGTAAGAATTGCATGCAAAATCAAGTTGACAGTCTTTAATTTTCTTACACATTCTTAAGATTCTTACACAACACTCTGATACAAAACAAAATAAAAGTGGTTCGGCTGACTTTTCTCAATGTTTTCCCCGCCCAGATTAACAAATGAAATTTGCGGAGACTAATCTGCGGGATTAATTAGTACCCTTACTACTGGGCAGTTATTTTCTCACGCCTAGTGCCACCTGTACCGTGGCGCAAGGAAATATCCGCGGATTAGTGTAATCCGCACAGTGCCGATCAATATTATTGCTCTCGTGTTTTGTTATTTTTCTGCAGCGCTTTTCTAGAGTTCGTTGTTTTTTTTAGTATTTCGTACCTAAACTAGCTACTGATTAGTAGCCATAAACGTTTTATAATACTATAGTAGTTTTAATCCTGGCTTGTAATAAGTGAATTAAACAAAGTCCAAATATTCAATTTGATCAAGGCCCTGTTTGTCCTGTGCTGCCTATTCACCGGCTGCTTCTGCTGCCTGTGCTGCTGCTGCTGTTGCAATTTCTGCTGCGGAAAGTGCGCGCCGAAGGACGACGACGAGGAACCGGAATCAGCGTCCGGAGATTTACCTGTGAGCTAAAATGCTGGTGGCTACCTACCGGGGTTTTGCAGTCTGGCAACTGCTTCGCGCCTTGTGTGTCTTTCTGGCTGTTTTTTGTCTGCCTCTGTCCTTCTGCCTGTTTTTTCTATTTGTTTGTTTTTCCAAATGTCTGCCTGTCTGTCTGTCTAGTTGTCTGTGTCTGTCTGTCTTTCTGTCTGTCTATGTCTGTCTATGTCTGTCTAGTTGTCTGTCTGTCAGTCAGTCAGTCTGTCTGTCTATCAGTCAGTCTGTCTGTCTGTCTGTCTGTCTGGTTGTCTGTCAGTCAGTCAGTCAGTCAGTCTGTCTGTCTGTCTGTCTGGTTGTCTGTCTGTCTGTCTGTTTTTTTCTATCTCTTGTCTTTCTAATTGTCTGCCTGTGTATTGGTTTGTCTGTCTGTATGTCTGTATGTTTTTTGTCTGTCTGCCTGCTTTTATTCTGTCTGTTTTTTCTTTGTAGTTGTCTCTGTCTGTTTTTCGGTCTGTTCCTTTCTATGTCTATCCGTTTGTCACTGTTGACGTCTCTCAGTCTTATGGGGGTAATGCCTGACAAAGTAAGCCAGGGCTTGTTATTATTATTATCATTAGTCCAGTGGATGTGCCCCGCGCCTCTTCCCCAGCGCGACGAGTACAGCCAGGACGGGCCGGTCACCTCGCAGCCGAAATCGGCCACCGAGAAGTCTTCCCTCAATCAGGAGCAGGACAGGCCGCCAGACTACAGCACCAGCAACGGCAACTAATGTGCCTGCAATCTGGGGTCAATTGTTTTCTGCTGCTGTCTCTCAATTTTCTAATGTCGTCTTCCATTTTTGGATGGTGTCAAAAAGTTTTTCTTATTTTTTGAACTGTGACAGCGGCTCGGGTTCAGTTCGAAGAAGGGGGCCTAGTGGGTTAAAAACTGGTGTAAAATGGTAATTTATATTTAGCCATGCATATTTGCAGGTTCCTACTAACAGTAGCCACAATTGAAAATCAGTAGTCGATAAAGTTTTTTTAAACTGAAAAAAGCCGCTGAATTTTTGTTCGCCTATTAATCAAATTGCGTGTCATGAGTGTTCTTAATATTCTGAAAATTTGTGTGGGTGCCCCGGTTTTGCAATGGTTTCCGTGCCTCGTATATAATATGACCAATTTTTCCTGGATTAATGATAATTTGTGCCATGCCAACTCTATATTGCATATTTCAATTATTTAATACGCGCTTCCCTGCTACTCGTAATTTATTTCTTTGATTATTGTTTTATCCCATCCTCGTTTTTTTCGGATAAGTTTTTGCGATTCCAAGGCGGTTAGATTTGACAGTGTGGGACATTTTTCCGCGCACCAGGCTGTTAGTGCTGAATGCGTTTTTGATTTTTTCCAGCAGAGCGGCAATAACCTTAACAGTCAACACAATAAAGAGGTAGCAAGTTCGCTTCTCAGTCAGTGCGTGCAATATCTATGTTATCTTAAGGCAGGGGCTCCTCGTTTCTCACCAGGTTATTGTTTGCCACTTCCCTAACCTACTGTTTTTTTTGCTACCCCTAAACTGGTTGCGGCTTCCAAATATTTTTTGAGTTTTTCAATGTGTCTATGTAACTTTGTGTAGGCTGTAAAGGTGTAGATTGACTGGATTTTTTGAGAAAAGTACACGCGTAAACACACTGGTGGCGATTCCGTTCTTTTGTCAGTCTGAATTTAGTCTAAACTAAATTAAAGGTAGTACATTAGTTACTGTTCGTTATTCCGTTTTGAAATATGTATTTTAACCAACTGGCACAGTAATTTTGATTGGCTGTCTGCAACACCCTGTGATTGGCTGTCTGCAACACCCTGTGATTAGCTGTCTGCAACACCGTGTGATTGGCTGTCTGCAACACCGTGTGATTGGCTGTCTGCAACACCGTGTGATTGGCTGTCTGCAACACCCTGTGATTGGCTGTCTGCAACACCCTGTGATTGGCTGTCTGCAACACCCTGTGATTGGCTGTCTGCAACACCCTGTGATTGGCTGTCTGCAACACCGTGTGATTGGCTGTCTGCAACACCGTGTGATTGGCTGTCTGCAACACGGTGTGATTGGCTGTCTGCAACGCCGTGTGATTGCCTATCTGCAACAACCTGTGATTGGCTGTCTGCAACACCCTGTGATTAGCTGTCTGCAACACAGTGTGGTTGGCTGTCTGCAACGCCGTGTGATTGGCTGTCTGCAACGCCGTGTGATTGGCTGTCTGCAACGCCCTGCGATTGGCTGTCTGCAACGCCCTGTGATTGGCTGTCTGCAACACTGTGTGATTGGCTGTCTGCAACTCTGTGTGATTGGCTGTCTGCAACACCGTGTGATTGGCTGTCTGCAACACCGTGTGATTGGCTGTCTGCAACGCCGTGTGATTGCCTATCTGCAACAACCTGTGATTGGCTGTCTGCAACACGGTGTGATTGGCTGTCTGCAACACAGTGTGGTTGGCTGTCTGCAACACGGTGTGATTGGCTGTCTGCAACACCCTGTCATTGGCTGTCTGCAACACCCTGTGATTAGCTGTCTGCAACACCGTGTGATTGGCTGTCTGCAACACCCTGTGATTGGCTGTCTGCAACACTGTGTGATTGGCTGTCTGCAACTCTGTGTGATTGGCTGTCTGCAACACCGTGTGATTGGCTGTCTGCAACACCGTGTGATTGGCTGTCTGCAACGCCGTGTGATTGCCTATCTGCAACAACCTGTGATTGGCTGTCTGCAACACGGTGTGATTGGCTGTCTGCAACACAGTGTGGTTGGCTGTCTGCAACGCCCTGTGATTAGCTGTCTGCAACACGGTGTGGTTGGCTGTCTGCAACGCCCTGCGATTGGCTGTCTGCAACGCCCTGCGATTGGCTGTCTGCAACACCCTGTCATTGGCTGTCTGCAACACCCTGTGATTAGCTGTCTGCAACACCGTGTGATTGGCTGTCTGCAACACCGTGTGATTGGCTGTCTGCAACGCCGTGTGATTGCCTATCTGCAACAACCTGTGATTGGCTGTCTGCAACACGGTGTGATTGGCTGTCTGCAACACAGTGTGGTTGGCTGTCTGCAACACGGTGTGATTGGCTGTCTGCAACACAGTGTGGTTGGCTGTCTGCAACGCCCTGTGATTGGCTGTCTGCAACACGGTGTGTTTGGCTGTCTGCAACGCCCTGCGATTGGCTGTCTGCAACGCCCTGCGATTGGCTGTCTGCAACACCCTGTCATTGGCTGTCTGCAACACCCTGTGATTAGCTGTCTGCAACACCGTGTGATTGGCTGTCTGCAACACCCTGTGATTGGCTGTCTGCAACACTGTGTGATTGGCTGTCTGCAACTCTGTGTGATTGGCTGTCTGCAACACCGTGTGATTGGCTGTCTGCAACACCGTGTGATTGGCTGTCTGCAACGCCGTGTGATTGCCTATCTGCAACAACCTGTGATTGGCTGTCTGCAACACGGTGTGATTGGCTGTCTGCAACACAGTGTGGTTGGCTGTCTGCAACGCCCTGGGATTGGCTGTCTGCAACACGGTGTGGTTGGCTGTCTGCAACGCCCTGCGATTGGCTGTCTGCAACGCCCTGCGATTGGCTGTCTGCAACACCCTGTCATTGGCTGTCTGCAACACCCTGTGATTAGCTGTCTGCAACACCGTGTGATTGGCTGTCTGCAACACCCTGTGATTGGCTGTCTGCAACACTGTGTGATTGGCTGTCTGCAACTCTGTGTGATTGGCTGTCTGCAACACCGTGTGATTGGCTGTCTGCAACACCGTGTGATTGGCTGTCTGCAACGCCGTGTGATTGCCTATCTGCAACAACCTGTGATTGGCTGTCTGCAACACGGTGTGATTGGCTGTCTGCAACACAGTGTGGTTGGCTGTCTGCAACGCCCTGGGATTGGCTGTCTGCAACACGGTGTGGTTGGCTGTCTGCAACGCCCTGCGATTGGCTGTCTGCAACGCCCTGCGATTGGCTGTCTGCAACACCCTGTGATTGGCTGTCTGCAACACCGTGTGATTGGCTGTCTGCAACGCCGTGTGATTGCCTATCTGCAACAACCTGTGATTGGCTGTCTGCAACACGGTGTGATTGGCTGTCTGCAACACAGTGTGGTTGGCTGTCTGCAACACGGTGTGATTGGCTGTCTGCAACACCCTGTCATTGGCTGTCTGCAACACCCTGTGATTAGCTGTCTGCAACACCGTGTGATTGGCTGTCTGCAACACCCTGTGATTGGCTGTCTGCAACACTGTGTGATTGGCTGTCTGCAACTCTGTGTGATTGGCTGTCTGCAACACCGTGTGATTGGCTGTCTGCAACACCGTGTGATTGGCTGTCTGCAACGCCGTGTGATTGCCTATCTGCAACAACCTGTGATTGGCTGTCTGCAACACGGTGTGATTGGCTGTCTGCAACACAGTGTGGTTGGCTGTCTGCAACACGGTGTGATTGGCTGTCTGCAACACCCTGTCATTGGCTGTCTGCAACACCCTGTGATTAGCTGTCTGCAACACCGTGTGATTGGCTGTCTGCAACACCCTGTGATTGGCTGTCTGCAACACTGTGTGATTGGCTGTCTGCAACTCTGTGTGATTGGCTGTCTGCAACACCGTGTGATTGGCTGTCTGCAACACCGTGTGATTGGCTGTCTGCAACGCCGTGTGATTGCCTATCTGCAACAACCTGTGATTGGCTGTCTGCAACACGGTGTGATTGGCTGTCTGCAACACAGTGTGGTTGGCTGTCTGCAACGCCCTGTGATTAGCTGTCTGCAACACGGTGTGGTTGGCTGTCTGCAACGCCCTGCGATTGGCTGTCTGCAACGCCCTGCGATTGGCTGTCTGCAACACCCTGTCATTGGCTGTCTGCAACACCCTGTGATTAGCTGTCTGCAACACCGTGTGATTGGCTGTCTGCAACACCGTGTGATTGGCTGTCTGCAACGCCGTGTGATTGCCTATCTGCAACAACCTGTGATTGGCTGTCTGCAACACGGTGTGATTGGCTGTCTGCAACACAGTGTGGTTGGCTGTCTGCAACACGGTGTGATTGGCTGTCTGCAACACAGTGTGGTTGGCTGTCTGCAACGCCCTGTGATTGGCTGTCTGCAACACGGTGTGTTTGGCTGTCTGCAACGCCCTGCGATTGGCTGTCTGCAACGCCCTGCGATTGGCTGTCTGCAACACCCTGTCATTGGCTGTCTGCAACACCCTGTGATTAGCTGTCTGCAACACCGTGTGATTGGCTGTCTGCAACACCCTGTGATTGGCTGTCTGCAACACTGTGTGATTGGCTGTCTGCAACTCTGTGTGATTGGCTGTCTGCAACACCGTGTGATTGGCTGTCTGCAACACCGTGTGATTGGCTGTCTGCAACGCCGTGTGATTGCCTATCTGCAACAACCTGTGATTGGCTGTCTGCAACACGGTGTGATTGGCTGTCTGCAACACAGTGTGGTTGGCTGTCTGCAACGCCCTGGGATTGGCTGTCTGCAACACGGTGTGGTTGGCTGTCTGCAACGCCCTGCGATTGGCTGTCTGCAACGCCCTGCGATTGGCTGTCTGCAACACCCTGTCATTGGCTGTCTGCAACACCCTGTGATTAGCTGTCTGCAACACCGTGTGATTGGCTGTCTGCAACACCCTGTGATTGGCTGTCTGCAACACTGTGTGATTGGCTGTCTGCAACTCTGTGTGATTGGCTGTCTGCAACACCGTGTGATTGGCTGTCTGCAACACCGTGTGATTGGCTGTCTGCAACGCCGTGTGATTGCCTATCTGCAACAACCTGTGATTGGCTGTCTGCAACACGGTGTGATTGGCTGTCTGCAACACAGTGTGGTTGGCTGTCTGCAACGCCCTGGGATTGGCTGTCTGCAACACGGTGTGGTTGGCTGTCTGCAACGCCCTGCGATTGGCTGTCTGCAACGCCCTGCGATTGGCTGTCTGCAACACCCTGTGATTGGCTGTCTGCAACACCGTGTGATTGGCTGTCTGCAACGCCGTGTGATTGCCTATCTGCAACAACCTGTGATTGGCTGTCTGCAACACGGTGTGATTGGCTGTCTGCAACACAGTGTGGTTGGCTGTCTGCAACACGGTGTGATTGGCTGTCTGCAACACCCTGTCATTGGCTGTCTGCAACACCCTGTGATTAGCTGTCTGCAACACCGTGTGATTGGCTGTCTGCAACACCCTGTGATTGGCTGTCTGCAACACTGTGTGATTGGCTGTCTGCAACTCTGTGTGATTGGCTGTCTGCAACACCGTGTGATTGGCTGTCTGCAACACCGTGTGATTGGCTGTCTGCAACGCCGTGTGATTGCCTATCTGCAACAACCTGTGATTGGCTGTCTGCAACACGGTGTGATTGGCTGTCTGCAACACAGTGTGGTTGGCTGTCTGCAACACGGTGTGATTGGCTGTCTGCAACACCCTGTCATTGGCTGTCTGCAACACCCTGTGATTAGCTGTCTGCAACACCGTGTGATTGGCTGTCTGCAACACCCTGTGATTGGCTGTCTGCAACACTGTGTGATTGGCTGTCTGCAACTCTGTGTGATTGGCTGTCTGCAACACCGTGTGATTGGCTGTCTGCAACACCGTGTGATTGGCTGTCTGCAACGCCGTGTGATTGCCTATCTGCAACAACCTGTGATTGGCTGTCTGCAACACGGTGTGATTGGCTGTCTGCAACACAGTGTGGTTGGCTGTCTGCAACGCCCTGTGATTAGCTGTCTGCAACACGGTGTGGTTGGCTGTCTGCAACGCCCTGCGATTGGCTGTCTGCAACGCCCTGCGATTGGCTGTCTGCAACACCCTGTCATTGGCTGTCTGCAACACCCTGTGATTAGCTGTCTGCAACACCGTGTGATTGGCTGTCTGCAACACCGTGTGATTGGCTGTCTGCAACGCCGTGTGATTGCCTATCTGCAACAACCTGTGATTGGCTGTCTGCAACACGGTGTGATTGGCTGTCTGCAACACAGTGTGGTTGGCTGTCTGCAACACGGTGTGATTGGCTGTCTGCAACACAGTGTGGTTGGCTGTCTGCAACGCCCTGTGATTGGCTGTCTGCAACACGGTGTGTTTGGCTGTCTGCAACGCCCTGCGATTGGCTGTCTGCAACGCCCTGCGATTGGCTGTCTGCAACACCCTGTCATTGGCTGTCTGCAACACCCTGTGATTAGCTGTCTGCAACACCGTGTGATTGGCTGTCTGCAACACCCTGTGATTGGCTGTCTGCAACACTGTGTGATTGGCTGTCTGCAACTCTGTGTGATTGGCTGTCTGCAACACCGTGTGATTGGCTGTCTGCAACACCGTGTGATTGGCTGTCTGCAACGCCGTGTGATTGCCTATCTGCAACAACCTGTGATTGGCTGTCTGCAACACGGTGTGATTGGCTGTCTGCAACACAGTGTGGTTGGCTGTCTGCAACGCCCTGGGATTGGCTGTCTGCAACACGGTGTGGTTGGCTGTCTGCAACGCCCTGCGATTGGCTGTCTGCAACGCCCTGCGATTGGCTGTCTGCAACACCCTGTCATTGGCTGTCTGCAACACCCTGTGATTAGCTGTCTGCAACACCGTGTGATTGGCTGTCTGCAACACCCTGTGATTGGCTGTCTGCAACACTGTGTGATTGGCTGTCTGCAACTCTGTGTGATTGGCTGTCTGCAACACCGTGTGATTGGCTGTCTGCAACACCGTGTGATTGGCTGTCTGCAACGCCGTGTGATTGCCTATCTGCAACAACCTGTGATTGGCTGTCTGCAACACGGTGTGATTGGCTGTCTGCAACACAGTGTGGTTGGCTGTCTGCAACGCCCTGGGATTGGCTGTCTGCAACACGGTGTGGTTGGCTGTCTGCAACGCCCTGCGATTGGCTGTCTGCAACGCCCTGCGATTGGCTGTCTGCAACACCCTGTGATTGGCTGTCTGCAACACCGTGTGATTGGCTGTCTGCAACGCCGTGTGATTGCCTATCTGCAACAACCTGTGATTGGCTGTCTGCAACACGGTGTGATTGGCTGTCTGCAACACAGTGTGGTTGGCTGTCTGCAACACGGTGTGATTGGCTGTCTGCAACACCCTGTCATTGGCTGTCTGCAACACCCTGTGATTAGCTGTCTGCAACACCGTGTGATTGGCTGTCTGCAACACCCTGTGATTGGCTGTCTGCAACACTGTGTGATTGGCTGTCTGCAACTCTGTGTGATTGGCTGTCTGCAACACCGTGTGATTGGCTGTCTGCAACACCGTGTGATTGGCTGTCTGCAACGCCGTGTGATTGCCTATCTGCAACAACCTGTGATTGGCTGTCTGCAACACGGTGTGATTGGCTGTCTGCAACACAGTGTGGTTGGCTGTCTGCAACACGGTGTGATTGGCTGTCTGCAACACCCTGTCATTGGCTGTCTGCAACACCCTGTGATTAGCTGTCTGCAACACCGTGTGATTGGCTGTCTGCAACACCCTGTGATTGGCTGTCTGCAACACTGTGTGATTGGCTGTCTGCAACTCTGTGTGATTGGCTGTCTGCAACACCGTGTGATTGGCTGTCTGCAACACCGTGTGATTGGCTGTCTGCAACGCCGTGTGATTGCCTATCTGCAACAACCTGTGATTGGCTGTCTGCAACACGGTGTGATTGGCTGTCTGCAACACAGTGTGGTTGGCTGTCTGCAACGCCCTGTGATTAGCTGTCTGCAACACGGTGTGGTTGGCTGTCTGCAACGCCCTGCGATTGGCTGTCTGCAACGCCCTGCGATTGGCTGTCTGCAACACCCTGTCATTGGCTGTCTGCAACACCCTGTGATTAGCTGTCTGCAACACCGTGTGATTGGCTGTCTGCAACACCGTGTGATTGGCTGTCTGCAACGCCGTGTGATTGCCTATCTGCAACAACCTGTGATTGGCTGTCTGCAACACGGTGTGATTGGCTGTCTGCAACACAGTGTGGTTGGCTGTCTGCAACACGGTGTGATTGGCTGTCTGCAACACAGTGTGGTTGGCTGTCTGCAACGCCCTGTGATTGGCTGTCTGCAACACGGTGTGTTTGGCTGTCTGCAACGCCCTGCGATTGGCTGTCTGCAACGCCCTGCGATTGGCTGTCTGCAACACCCTGTCATTGGCTGTCTGCAACACCCTGTGATTAGCTGTCTGCAACACCGTGTGATTGGCTGTCTGCAACACCCTGTGATTGGCTGTCTGCAACACTGTGTGATTGGCTGTCTGCAACTCTGTGTGATTGGCTGTCTGCAACACCGTGTGATTGGCTGTCTGCAACACCGTGTGATTGGCTGTCTGCAACGCCGTGTGATTGCCTATCTGCAACAACCTGTGATTGGCTGTCTGCAACACGGTGTGATTGGCTGTCTGCAACACAGTGTGGTTGGCTGTCTGCAACGCCCTGGGATTGGCTGTCTGCAACACGGTGTGGTTGGCTGTCTGCAACGCCCTGCGATTGGCTGTCTGCAACGCCCTGCGATTGGCTGTCTGCAACACCCTGTCATTGGCTGTCTGCAACACCCTGTGATTAGCTGTCTGCAACACCGTGTGATTGGCTGTCTGCAACACCCTGTGATTGGCTGTCTGCAACACTGTGTGATTGGCTGTCTGCAACTCTGTGTGATTGGCTGTCTGCAACACCGTGTGATTGGCTGTCTGCAACACCGTGTGATTGGCTGTCTGCAACGCCGTGTGATTGCCTATCTGCAACAACCTGTGATTGGCTGTCTGCAACACGGTGTGATTGGCTGTCTGCAACACAGTGTGGTTGGCTGTCTGCAACGCCCTGGGATTGGCTGTCTGCAACACGGTGTGGTTGGCTGTCTGCAACGCCCTGCGATTGGCTGTCTGCAACGCCCTGCGATTGGCTGTCTGCAACACCCTGTGATTGGCTGTCTGCAACACCCTGTGATTAGCTGTCTGCAACACCGTGTGATTGGCTGTCTGCAACACCCTGTGATTGGCTGTCTGCAACACTGTGTGATTGGCTGTCTGCAACTCTGTGTGATTGGCTGTCTGCAACACCGTGTGATTGGCTGTCTGCAACGCCGTGTGATTGCCTATCTGCAACAACCTGTGATTGGCTGTCTGCAACACGGTGTGATTGGCTGTCTGCAACACAGTGTGGTTGGCTGTCTGCAACGCCCTGGGATTGGCTGTCTGCAACACGGTGTGGTTGGCTGTCTGCAACGCCCTGCGATTGGCTGTCTGCAACGCCCTGCGATTGGCTGTCTGCAACACCCTGTGATTGGCTGTCTGCAACACCGTGTGATTGGCTGTCTGCAACGCCCTGTGATTGGCTGTCTGCAACGCCCTGTGATTAGCTGTCTGCAACACGGTGTGGTTGGCTGTCTGCAACGCCCTGCGATTGGCTGTCTGCAACGCCCTGCGATTGGCTGTCTGCAACACCCTGTCATTGGCTGTCTGCAACACCCTGTGATTAGCTGTCTGCAACACCGTGTGATTGGCTGTCTGCAACACCGTGTGATTGGCTGTCTGCAACGCCGTGTGATTGCCTATCTGCAACAACCTGTGATTGGCTGTCTGCAACACGGTGTGATTGGCTGTCTGCAACACAGTGTGGTTGGCTGTCTGCAACACGGTGTGATTGGCTGTCTGCAACACAGTGTGGTTGGCTGTCTGCAACGCCCTGTGATTGGCTGTCTGCAACACGGTGTGTTTGGCTGTCTGCAACGCCCTGCGATTGGCTGTCTGCAACGCCCTGCGATTGGCTGTCTGCAACACCCTGTCATTGGCTGTCTGCAACACCCTGTGATTAGCTGTCTGCAACACCGTGTGATTGGCTGTCTGCAACACCCTGTGATTGGCTGTCTGCAACACTGTGTGATTGGCTGTCTGCAACTCTGTGTGATTGGCTGTCTGCAACACCGTGTGATTGGCTGTCTGCAACACCGTGTGATTAGCTGTCTGCAACGCCGTGTGATTGCCTATCTGCAACAACCTGTGATTGGCTGTCTGCAACACGGTGTGATTGGCTGTCTGCAACACAGTGTGGTTGGCTGTCTGCAACGCCCTGGGATTGGCTGTCTGCAACACGGTGTGGTTGGCTGTCTGCAACGCCCTGCGATTGGCTGTCTGCAACGCCCTGCGATTGGCTGTCTGCAACACCCTGTGATTGGCTGTCTGCAACACCCTGTGATTAGCTGTCTGCAACACCGTGTGATTGGCTGTCTGCAACACCCTGTGATTGGCTGTCTGCAACACTGTGTGATTGGCTGTCTGCAACTCTGTGTGATTGGCTGTCTGCAACACCGTGTGATTGGCTGTCTGCAACACCGTGTGATTGGCTGTCTGCAACGCCGTGTGATTGCCTATCTGCAACAACCTGTGATTGGCTGTCTGCAACACGGTGTGATTGGCTGTCTGCAACACAGTGTGGTTGGCTGTCTGCAACGCCCTGGGATTGGCTGTCTGCAACACGGTGTGGTTGGCTGTCTGCAACGCCCTGCGATTGGCTGTCTGCAACGCCCTGCGATTGGCTGTCTGCAACACCCTGTGATTGGCTGTCTGCAACACCCTGTGATTAGCTGTCTGCAACACCGTGTGATTGGCTGTCTGCAACACCGGGTGATTGGCTGTCTGCAACACTGTGTGATTGGCTGTCTGCAACTCTGTGTGATTGGCTGTCTGCAACACGGTGTGATTGGCTGTCTGCAACACCGTGTGATTGGCTGTCTGCAACACGGTGTGATTGGCTGTCTGCAACACAGTGTGGTTGGCTGTCTGCAACACGGTGTGATTGGCTGTCTGCAACACAGTGTGGTTGGCTGTCTGCAACGCCCTGTGATTGGCTGTCTGCAACACGGTGTGTTTGGCTGTCTGCAACGCCCTGCGATTGGCTGTCTGCAACGCCCTGCGATTGGCTGTCTGCAACACCCTGTCATTGGCTGTCTGCAACACCCTGTGATTAGCTGTCTGCAACACCGTGTGATTGGCTGTCTGCAACACCCTGTGATTGGCTGTCTGCAACACTGTGTGATTGGCTGTCTGCAACTCTGTGTGATTGGCTGTCTGCAACACCGTGTGATTGGCTGTCTGCAACACCGTGTGATTGGCTGTCTGCAACGCCGTGTGATTGCCTATCTGCAACAACCTGTGATTGGCTGTCTGCAACACGGTGTGATTGGCTGTCTGCAACACAGTGTGGTTGGCTGTCTGCAACGCCCTGGGATTGGCTGTCTGCAACACGGTGTGGTTGGCTGTCTGCAACGCCCTGCGATTGGCTGTCTGCAACGCCCTGCGATTGGCTGTCTGCAACACCCTGTCATTGGCTGTCTGCAACACCCTGTGATTGGCTGTCTGCAACGCCGTGTGATTGCCTATCTGCAACAACCTGTGATTGGCTGTCTGCAACACGGTGTGATTGGCTGTCTGCAACACAGTGTGGTTGGCTGTCTGCAACACGGTGTGATTGGCTGTCTGCAACACCCTGTCATTGGCTGTCTGCAACACCCTGTGATTAGCTGTCTGCAACACCGTGTGATTGGCTGTCTGCAACACCCTGTGATTGGCTGTCTGCAACACTGTGTGATTGGCTGTCTGCAACACGGTGTGATTGGCTGTCTGCAACACCGTGTGATTGGCTGTCTGCAACACGGTGTGATTGGCTGTCTGCAACACAGTGTGGTTGGCTGTCTGCAACACGGTGTGATTGGCTGTCTGCAACACAGTGTGGTTGGCTGTCTGCAACGCCCTGTGATTGGCTGTCTGCAACACGGTGTGTTTGGCTGTCTGCAACGCCCTGCGATTGGCTGTCTGCAACGCCCTGCGATTGGCTGTCTGCAACACCCTGTGATTAGCTGTCTGCAACACCGTGTGATTGGCTGTCTGCAACACCCTGTGATTGGCTGTCTGCAACACTGTGTGATTGGCTGTCTGCAACACGGTGTGATTGGCTGTCTGCAACACCGTGTGATTGGCTGTCTGCAACACGGTGTGATTGGCTGTCTGCAACACAGTGTGGTTGGCTGTCTGCAACACGGTGTGATTGGCTGTCTGCAACACAGTGTGGTTGGCTGTCTGCAACGCCCTGTGATTGGCTGTCTGCAACACGGTGTGTTTGGCTGTCTGCAACGCCCTGCGATTGGCTGTCTGCAACGCCCTGCGATTGGCTGTCTGCAACACCCTGTCATTGGCTGTCTGCAACACCCTGTGATTAGCTGTCTGCAACACCGTGTGATTGGCTGTCTGCAACACCCTGTGATTGGCTGTCTGCAACACTGTGTGATTGGCTGTCTGCAACTCTGTGTGATTGGCTGTCTGCAACACCGTGTGATTGGCTGTCTGCAACACCGTGTGATTGGCTGTCTGCAACGCCGTGTGATTGCCTATCTGCAACAACCTGTGATTGGCTGTCTGCAACACGGTGTGATTGGCTGTCTGCAACACAGTGTGGTTGGCTGTCTGCAACGCCCTGGGATTGGCTGTCTGCAACACGGTGTGGTTGGCTGTCTGCAACGCCCTGCGATTGGCTGTCTGCAACGCCCTGCGATTGGCTGTCTGCAACACCCTGTCATTGGCTGTCTGCAACACCCTGTGATTGGCTGTCTGCAACGCCGTGTGATTGCCTATCTGCAACAACCTGTGATTGGCTGTCTGCAACACGGTGTGATTGGCTGTCTGCAACACAGTGTGGTTGGCTGTCTGCAACACGGTGTGATTGGCTGTCTGCAACACCCTGTCATTGGCTGTCTGCAACACCCTGTGATTAGCTGTCTGCAACACCGTGTGATTGGCTGTCTGCAACACCCTGTGATTGGCTGTCTGCAACACTGTGTGATTGGCTGTCTGCAACTCTGTGTGATTGGCTGTCTGCAACACCGTGTGATTGGCTGTCTGCAACACCGTGTGATTGGCTGTCTGCAACGCCGTGTGATTGCCTATCTGCAACAACCTGTGATTGGCTGTCTGCAACACGGTGTGATTGGCTGTCTGCAACACAGTGTGGTTGGCTGTCTGCAACGCCCTGGGATTGGCTGTCTGCAACACGGTGTGGTTGGCTGTCTGCAACGCCCTGCGATTGGCTGTCTGCAACGCCCTGCGATTGGCTGTCTGCAACACCCTGTGATTGGCTGTCTGCAACACCCTGTGATTAGCTGTCTGCAACACCGTGTGATTGGCTGTCTGCAACACCATGTGATTGGCTGTCTGCAACACTGTGTGATTGGCTGTCTGCAACTCTGTGTGATTGGCTGTCTGCAACACGGTGTGATTGGCTGTCTGCAACACCGTGTGATTGGCTGTCTGCAACACGGTGTGATTGGCTGTCTGCAACACAGTGTGGTTGGCTGTCTGCAACACGGTGTGATTGGCTGTCTGCAACACAGTGTGGTTGGCTGTCTGCAACGCCCTGTGATTGGCTGTCTGCAACACGGTGTGTTTGGCTGTCTGCAACGCCCTGCGATTGGCTGTCTGCAACGCCCTGCGATTGGCTGTCTGCAACACCCTGTCATTGGCTGTCTGCAACACCCTGTGATTAGCTGTCTGCAACACCGTGTGATTGGCTGTCTGCAACACCGTGTGATTGGCTGTCTGCAACACCGTGTGATTGGCTGTCTGCAACGCCGTGTGATTGCCTATCTGCAACAACCTGTGATTGGCTGTCTGCAACACGGTGTGATTGGCTGTCTGCAACACAGTGTGGTTGCTGTCTGCAACGCCCTGGGATTGGCTGTCTGCAACACGGTGTGGTTGGCTGTCTGCAACGCCCTGCGATTGGCTGTCTGCAACGCCCTGCGATTGGCTGTCTGCAACACCCTGTGATTGGCTGTCTGCAACACCCTGTGATTAGCTGTCTGCAACACCGTGTGATTGGCTGTCTGCAACACCCTGTGATTGGCTGTCTGCAACACTGTGTGATTGGCTGTCTGCAACTCTGTGTGATTGGCTGTCTGCAACACGGTGCGATTGGCTGTCTGCAACACCGTGTGATTGGCTGTCTGCAACACGGTGTGATTGGCTGTCTGCAACACCGTGTGATTGGCTGTCTGCAGCACGGTGTGGTTGGCTGTCTGCAACAACCTGTGATTGGCTGTCTGCAACGCCCTGTGATTGGCTGTCTGCAACGCCCTGCGATTGGCTGTCTGCAACGCCCTGCGATTGGCTGTCTGCAAGGCCCTGCGATTGGCTGTCTGCAACGCCCTGCGATTGGCTGTCTGCAACACCCTGTGATTAGCTGTCTGCAACACCGTGTGATTGGCTGTCTGCAACACCGTGTGATTGGCTGTCTGCAACACCGGGTGATTGGCTGTCTGCAACTCTGTGTGATTGGCTGTCTGCAACGCCGTGTGATTGGCTGTCTGCAACGCCGTGTGATTGGCTGTCTGCAACACCGTGTGATTGGCTGTCTGCAACACGGTGTGGTTGGCTGTCTGCAACGCCCTGTGATTGGCTGTCTGCAACGCCCTGTGATTGGCTGTCTGCAACAACCTGTGATTGGCTGTCTGCAACACGGTGTGATTGGCTGTCTGCAACACAGTGTGGTTGGCTGTCTGCAACGCCGTGTGATTGGCTGTCTGCAACGCCGTGTGATTGGCTGTCTGCAACACCCTGTGATTGGCTGTCTGCAACACCGTGTGATTGGCTGTCTGCAACACCCTGTGATTGGCTGTCTGCAACACCCTGTGATTGGCTGTCTGCAACACCCTGTGATTAGCTGTCTGCAACACCGTGTGATTGGCTGTCTGCAACACCGTGTGATTGGCTGTCTGCAACACTGTGTGGTTGGCTGTCTGCAACGCCGTGTGATTGGCTGTCTGCAACGCCCTGTGATTGGCTGTCTGCAACGCCCTGCGATTGGCTGTCTGCAACACCCTGTGATTAGCTGTCTGCAACACCGTGTGATTGGCTGTCTGCAACACGGTGTGATTGGCTGTCTGCAACACCGGGTGATTGGCTGTCTGCAACTCTGTGTGATTGGCTGTCTGCAACACCGTGTGATTGGCTGTCTGCAACGCCGTGTGATTGGCTGTCTGCAACACGGTGTGGTTGGCTGTCTGCAACGCCCTGTGATTGGCTGTCTGCAACGCCCTGTGATTGGCTGTCTGCAACAACCTGTGATTGGCTGTCTGCAACACCGTGTGATTGGCTGTCTGCAACACCCTGTGATTGGCTGTCTGCAACACCGTGTGATTGGCTGTCTGCAACGCCCTGTGATTGGCTGTCTGCAACGCCCTGTGATTGGCTGTCTGCAACAACCTGTGATTGGCTGTCTGCAACACGGTGTGATTGGCTGTCTGCAACACAGTGTGGTTGGCTGTCTGCAACGCCGTGTGATTGGCTGTCTGCAACGCCTTGCGATTGGCTGTCTGCAACGCCGTGTGATTGGCTGTCTGCAACAACCTGTGATTGGCTGTCTGCAACACGGTGTGATTGGCTGTCTGCAACACAGTGTGGTTGGCTGTCTGCAACGCCGTGTGATTGGCTGTCTGCAACGCCCTGTGATTGGCTGTCTGCAACACCCTGTGATTGGCTGTCTGCAACACCGTGTGATTGGCTGTCTGCAACACCCTGTGATTGGCTGTCTGCAACACCCTGTGATTGGCTGTCTGCAACACCCTGTGATTAGCTGTCTGCAACACCGTGTGATTGGCTGTATGCAACACCGTGTGATTGGCTGTCTGCAACGCCGTGTGATTGGCTGTCTGCAACACCGTGTGATTGGCTGTCTGCAACACCGTGTGATTGGCTGTCTGCAACGCCGTGTGATTGCCTATCTGCAACAACCTGTGATTGGCTGTCTGGAACACGGTGTGATTGGCTGTCTGCAACACAGTGTGGTTGGCTGTCTGCAACGCCCTGGGATTGGCTGTCTGCAACACGGTGTGGTTGGCTGTCTGCAACGCCCTGGGATTGGCTGTCTGCAACACGGTGTGGTTGGCTGTCTGCAACGCCCTGCGATTGGCTGTCTGCAACGCCCTGCGATTGGCTGTCTGCAACACCCTGTGATTGGCTGTCTGCAACACCCTGTGATTAGCTGTCTGCAACACCGTGTGATTGGCTGTCTGCAACACCCTGTGATTGGCTGTCTGCAACACTGTGTGATTGGCTGTCTGCAACTCTGTGTGATTGGCTGTCTGCAACACGGTGCGATTGGCTGTCTGCAACACCGTGTGATTGGCTGTCTGCAACACGGTGTGATTGGCTGTCTGCAACACCGTGTGATTGGCTGTCTGCAGCACGGTGTGGTTGGCTGTCTGCAACAACCTGTGATTGGCTGTCTGCAACGCCCTGTGATTGGCTGTCTGCAACGCCCTGCGATTGGCTGTCTGCAACGCCCTGCGATTGGCTGTCTGCAAGGCCCTGCGATTGGCTGTCTGCAACGCCCTGCGATTGGCTGTCTGCAACACCCTGTGATTAGCTGTCTGCAACACCGTGTGATTGGCTGTCTGCAACACCGTGTGATTGGCTGTCTGCAACACCGGGTGATTGGCTGTCTGCAACTCTGTGTGATTGGCTGTCTGCAACGCCGTGTGATTGGCTGTCTGCAACGCCGTGTGATTGGCTGTCTGCAACACCGTGTGATTGGCTGTCTGCAACACGGTGTGGTTGGCTGTCTGCAACGCCCTGTGATTGGCTGTCTGCAACGCCCTGTGATTGGCTGTCTGCAACAACCTGTGATTGGCTGTCTGCAACACGGTGTGATTGGCTGTCTGCAACACAGTGTGGTTGGCTGTCTGCAACGCCGTGTGATTGGCTGTCTGCAACGCCGTGTGATTGGCTGTCTGCAACACCCTGTGATTGGCTGTCTGCAACACCGTGTGATTGGCTGTCTGCAACACCCTGTGATTGGCTGTCTGCAACACCCTGTGATTGGCTGTCTGCAACACCCTGTGATTAGCTGTCTGCAACACCGTGTGATTGGCTGTCTGCAACACCGTGTGATTGGCTGTCTGCAACACTGTGTGGTTGGCTGTCTGCAACGCCGTGTGATTGGCTGTCTGCAACGCCCTGTGATTGGCTGTCTGCAACGCCCTGCGATTGGCTGTCTGCAACACCCTGTGATTAGCTGTCTGCAACACCGTGTGATTGGCTGTCTGCAACACGGTGTGATTGGCTGTCTGCAACACCGGGTGATTGGCTGTCTGCAACTCTGTGTGATTGGCTGTCTGCAACACCGTGTGATTGGCTGTCTGCAACGCCGTGTGATTGGCTGTCTGCAACACGGTGTGGTTGGCTGTCTGCAACGCCCTGTGATTGGCTGTCTGCAACGCCCTGTGATTGGCTGTCTGCAACAACCTGTGATTGGCTGTCTGCAACACCGTGTGATTGGCTGTCTGCAACACCCTGTGATTGGCTGTCTGCAACACCGTGTGATTGGCTGTCTGCAACGCCCTGTGATTGGCTGTCTGCAACGCCCTGTGATTGGCTGTCTGCAACAACCTGTGATTGGCTGTCTGCAACACGGTGTGATTGGCTGTCTGCAACACAGTGTGGTTGGCTGTCTGCAAGGCCGTGTGATTGGCTGTCTGCAACGCCTTGCGATTGGCTGTCTGCAACGCCGTGTGATTGGCTGTCTGCAACAACCTGTGATTGGCTGTCTGCAACACGGTGTGATTGGCTGTCTGCAACACAGTGTGGTTGGCTGTCTGCAACGCCGTGTGATTGGCTGTCTGCAACGCCCTGTGATTGGCTGTCTGCAACACCCTGTGATTGGCTGTCTGCAACACCGTGTGATTGGCTGTCTGCAACACCCTGTGATTGGCTGTCTGCAACACCCTGTGATTGGCTGTCTGCAACACCCTGTGATTAGCTGTCTGCAACACCGTGTGATTGGCTGTATGCAACACCGTGTGATTGGCTGTCTGCAACGCCGTGTGATTGGCTGTCTGCAACACCGTGTGATTGGCTGTCTGCAACACCGTGTGATTGGCTGTCTGCAACGCCGTGTGATTGCCTATCTGCAACAACCTGTGATTGGCTGTCTGGAACACGGTGTGATTGGCTGTCTGCAACACAGTGTGGTTGGCTGTCTGCAACGCCCTGGGATTGGCTGTCTGCAACACGGTGTGGTTGGCTGTCTGCAACGCCCTGCGATTGGCTGTCTGCAACGCCCTGCGATTGGCTGTCTGCAACACCCTGTGATTGGCTGTCTGCAACACCCTGTGATTAGCTGTCTGCAACACCGTGTGATTGGCTGTCTGCAACACCCTGTGATTGGCTGTCTGCAACACTGTGTGATTGGCTGTCTGCAACTCTGTGTGATTTGCTGTCTGCAACACGGTGTGATTGGCTGTCTGCAACACCGTGTGATTGGCTGTCTGCAACACGGTGTGATTGGCTGTCTGCAACACCGTGTGATTGGCTGTCTGCAGCACGGTGTGGTTGGCTGTCTGCAACAACCTGTGATTGGCTGTCTGCAACGCCCTGTGATTGGCTGTCTGCAACGCCCTGCGATTGGCTGTCTGCAACGCCCTGCGATTGGCTGTCTGCAACGCCCTGCGATTGGCTGTCTGCAACGCCCTGCGATTGGCTGTCTGCAACACCCTGTGATTAGCTGTCTGCAACACCGTGTGATTGGCTGTCTGCAACACCGTGTGATTGGCTGTCTGCAACACCGGGTGATTGGCTGTCTGCAACTCTGTGTGATTGGCTGTCTGCAACACCGTGTGATTGGCTGTCTGCAACGCCGTGTGATTGGCTGTCTGCAACACCGTGTGATTGGCTGTCTGCAACACCGGGTGATTGGCTGTCTGCAACTCTGTGTGATTGGCTGTCTGCAACACCGTGTGATTGGCTGTCTGCAACACGGTGTGGTTGGCTGTCTGCAACGCCCTGTGATTGGCTGTCTGCAACGCCCTGTGATTGGCTGTCTGCAACAACCTGTGATTGGCTGTCTGCAACACGGTGTGATTGGCTGTCTGCAACACCCTGTGATTGGCTGTCTGCAACACCCTGTGATTGGCTGTCTGCAACACCCTGTGATTAGCTGTCTGCAACACCGTGTGATTGGCTGTATGCAACACCGTGTGATTGGCTGTCTGCAACGCCGTGTGATTGGCTGTCTGCAACACCGTGTGATTGGCTGTCTGCAACACCGTGTGATTGGCTGTCTGCAACGCCGTGTGATTGCCTATCTGCAACAACCTGTGATTGGCTGTCTGGAACACGGTGTGATTGGCTGTCTGCAACACAGTGTGGTTGGCTGTCTGCAACGCCCTGGGATTGGCTGTCTGCAACACGGTGTGGTTGGCTGTCTGCAACGCCCTGGGATTGGCTGTCTGCAACACGGTGTGGTTGGCTGTCTGCAACGCCCTGCGATTGGCTGTCTGCAACGCCCTGCGATTGGCTGTCTGCAACACCCTGTGATTGGCTGTCTGCAACACCCTGTGATTAGCTGTCTGCAACACCGTGTGATTGGCTGTCTGCAACACCCTGTGATTGGCTGTCTGCAACACTGTGTGATTGGCTGTCTGCAACTCTGTGTGATTGGCTGTCTGCAACACGGTGCGATTGGCTGTCTGCAACACCGTGTGATTGGCTGTCTGCAACACGGTGTGATTGGCTGTCTGCAACACCGTGTGATTGGCTGTCTGCAGCACGGTGTGGTTGGCTGTCTGCAACAACCTGTGATTGGCTGTCTGCAACGCCCTGTGATTGGCTGTCTGCAACGCCCTGCGATTGGCTGTCTGCAACGCCCTGCGATTGGCTGTCTGCAAGGCCCTGCGATTGGCTGTCTGCAACGCCCTGCGATTGGCTGTCTGCAACACCCTGTGATTAGCTGTCTGCAACACCGTGTGATTGGCTGTCTGCAACACCGTGTGATTGGCTGTCTGCAACACCGGGTGATTGGCTGTCTGCAACTCTGTGTGATTGGCTGTCTGCAACGCCGTGTGATTGGCTGTCTGCAACGCCGTGTGATTGGCTGTCTGCAACACCGTGTGATTGGCTGTCTGCAACACGGTGTGGTTGGCTGTCTGCAACGCCCTGTGATTGGCTGTCTGCAACGCCCTGTGATTGGCTGTCTGCAACAACCTGTGATTGGCTGTCTGCAACACGGTGTGATTGGCTGTCTGCAACACAGTGTGGTTGGCTGTCTGCAACGCCGTGTGATTGGCTGTCTGCAACGCCGTGTGATTGGCTGTCTGCAACACCCTGTGATTGGCTGTCTGCAACACCGTGTGATTGGCTGTCTGCAACACCCTGTGATTGGCTGTCTGCAACACCCTGTGATTGGCTGTCTGCAACACCCTGTGATTAGCTGTCTGCAACACCGTGTGATTGGCTGTCTGCAACACCGTGTGATTGGCTGTCTGCAACACTGTGTGGTTGGCTGTCTGCAACGCCGTGTGATTGGCTGTCTGCAACGCCCTGTGATTGGCTGTCTGCAACGCCCTGCGATTGGCTGTCTGCAACACCCTGTGATTAGCTGTCTGCAACACCGTGTGATTGGCTGTCTGCAACACGGTGTGATTGGCTGTCTGCAACACCGGGTGATTGGCTGTCTGCAACTCTGTGTGATTGGCTGTCTGCAACACCGTGTGATTGGCTGTCTGCAACGCCGTGTGATTGGCTGTCTGCAACACGGTGTGGTTGGCTGTCTGCAACGCCCTGTGATTGGCTGTCTGCAACGCCCTGTGATTGGCTGTCTGCAACAACCTGTGATTGGCTGTCTGCAACACCGTGTGATTGGCTGTCTGCAACACCCTGTGATTGGCTGTCTGCAACACCGTGTGATTGGCTGTCTGCAACGCCCTGTGATTGGCTGTCTGCAACGCCCTGTGATTGGCTGTCTGCAACAACCTGTGATTGGCTGTCTGCAACACGGTGTGATTGGCTGTCTGCAACACAGTGTGGTTGGCTGTCTGCAACGCCGTGTGATTGGCTGTCTGCAACGCCTTGCGATTGGCTGTCTGCAACGCCGTGTGATTGGCTGTCTGCAACAACCTGTGATTGGCTGTCTGCAACACGGTGTGATTGGCTGTCTGCAACACAGTGTGGTTGGCTGTCTGCAACGCCGTGTGATTGGCTGTCTGCAACGCCCTGTGATTGGCTGTCTGCAACACCCTGTGATTGGCTGTCTGCAACACCGTGTGATTGGCTGTCTGCAACACCCTGTGATTGGCTGTCTGCAACACCCTGTGATTGGCTGTCTGCAACACCCTGTGATTAGCTGTCTGCAACACCGTGTGATTGGCTGTATGCAACACCGTGTGATTGGCTGTCTGCAACGCCGTGTGATTGGCTGTCTGCAACACCGTGTGATTGGCTGTCTGCAACACCGTGTGATTGGCTGTCTGCAACGCCGTGTGATTGCCTATCTGCAACAACCTGTGATTGGCTGTCTGGAACACGGTGTGATTGGCTGTCTGCAACACAGTGTGGTTGGCTGTCTGCAACGCCCTGGGATTGGCTGTCTGCAACACGGTGTGGTTGGCTGTCTGCAACGCCCTGCGATTGGCTGTCTGCAACGCCCTGCGATTGGCTGTCTGCAACACCCTGTGATTGGCTGTCTGCAACACCCTGTGATTAGCTGTCTGCAACACCGTGTGATTGGCTGTCTGCAACACCCTGTGATTGGCTGTCTGCAACACTGTGTGATTGGCTGTCTGCAACTCTGTGTGATTTGCTGTCTGCAACACGGTGTGATTGGCTGTCTGCAACACGGTGTGATTGGCTGTCTGCAACACGGTGTGATTGGCTGTCTGCAACACCGTGTGATTGGCTGTCTGCAGCACGGTGTGGTTGGCTGTCTGCAACAACCTGTGATTGGCTGTCTGCAACGCCCTGTGATTGGCTGTCTGCAACGCCCTGCGATTGGCTGTCTGCAACGCCCTGCGATTGGCTGTCTGCAACGCCCTGCGATTGGCTGTCTGCAACGCCCTGCGATTGGCTGTCTGCAACACCCTGTGATTAGCTGTCTGCAACACCGTGTGATTGGCTGTCTGCAACACCGTGTGATTGGCTGTCTGCAACACCGGGTGATTGGCTGTCTGCAACTCTGTGTGATTGGCTGTCTGCAACACCGTGTGATTGGCTGTCTGCAACGCCGTGTGATTGGCTGTCTGCAACACCGTGTGATTGGCTGTCTGCAACACCGGGTGATTGGCTGTCTGCAACTCTGTGTGATTGGCTGTCTGCAACACCGTGTGATTGGCTGTCTGCAACACGGTGTGGTTGGCTGTCTGCAACGCCCTGTGATTGGCTGTCTGCAACGCCCTGTGATTGGCTGTCTGCAACAACCTGTGATTGGCTGTCTGCAACACGGTGTGATTGGCTGTCTGCAACACAGTGTGGTTGGCTGTCTGCAACGCCGTGTGATTGGCTGTCTGCAACGCCGTGTGATTGGCTGTCTGCAACACCCTGTGATTGGCTGTCTGCAACACCGTGTGATTGGCTGTCTGCAACACCCTGTGATTGGCTGTCTGCAACACCCTGTGATTGGCTGTCTGCAACACCCTGTGATTAGCTGTCTGCAACACCGTGTGATTGGCTGTCTGCAACACCGTGTGATTGGCTGTCTGCAACACCGTGTGATTGGCTGTCTGCAACGCCGTGTGATTGCCTATCTGCAACAACCTGTGATTGGCTGTCTGCAACACGGTGTGATTGGCTGTCTGCAACACAGTGTGGTTGGCTGTCTGCAACACGGTGTGATTGGCTGTCTGCAACACAGTGTGGTTGGCTGTCTGCAACGCCCTGTGATTGGCTGTCTGCAACACGGTGTGTTTGGCTGTCTGCAACGCCCTGCGATTGGCTGTCTGCAACGCCCTGCGATTGGCTGTCTGCAACACCCTGTCATTGGCTGTCTGCAACACCCTGTGATTAGCTGTCTGCAACACCGTGTGATTGGCTGTCTGCAACACCCTGTGATTGGCTGTCTGCAACACTGTGTGATTGGCTGTCTGCAACTCTGTGTGATTGGCTGTCTGCAACACCGTGTGATTGGCTGTCTGCAACACCGTGTGATTGGCTGTCTGCAACGCCGTGTGATTGCCTATCTGCAACAACCTGTGATTGGCTGTCTGCAACACGGTGTGATTGGCTGTCTGCAACACAGTGTGGTTGGCTGTCTGCAACGCCCTGGGATTGGCTGTCTGCAACACGGTGTGGTTGGCTGTCTGCAACGCCCTGCGATTGGCTGTCTGCAACGCCCTGCGATTGGCTGTCTGCAACACCCTGTCATTGGCTGTCTGCAACACCCTGTGATTAGCTGTCTGCAACACCGTGTGATTGGCTGTCTGCAACACCCTGTGATTGGCTGTCTGCAACACTGTGTGATTGGCTGTCTGCAACTCTGTGTGATTGGCTGTCTGCAACACGGTGTGATTGGCTGTCTGCAACACCGTGTGATTGGCTGTCTGCAACGCCGTGTGATTGCCTATCTGCAACAACCTGTGATTGGCTGTCTGCAACACGGTGTGATTGGCTGTCTGCAACACAGTGTGGTTGCTGTCTGCAACGCCCTGGGATTGGCTGTCTGCAACACGGTGTGGTTGGCTGTCTGCAACGCCCTGCGATTGGCTGTCTGCAACGCCCTGCGATTGGCTGTCTGCAACACCCTGTGATTGGCTGTCTGCAACACCCTGTGATTAGCTGTCTGCAACACCGTGTGATTGGCTGTCTGCAACACCCTGTGATTGGCTGTCTGCAACACTGTGTGATTGGCTGTCTGCAACTCTGTGTGATTGGCTGTCTGCAACACGGTGCGATTGGCTGTCTGCAACACCGTGTGATTGGCTGTCTGCAACACGGTGTGATTGGCTGTCTGCAACACCGTGTGATTGGCTGTCTGCAGCACGGTGTGGTTGGCTGTCTGCAACAACCTGTGATTGGCTGTCTGCAACGCCCTGTGATTGGCTGTCTGCAACGCCCTGCGATTGGCTGTCTGCAACGCCCTGCGATTGGCTGTCTGCAAGGCCCTGCGATTGGCTGTCTGCAACGCCCTGCGATTGGCTGTCTGCAACACCCTGTGATTAGCTGTCTGCAACACCGTGTGATTGGCTGTCTGCAACACCGTGTGATTGGCTGTCTGCAACACCGGGTGATTGGCTGTCTGCAACTCTGTGTGATTGGCTGTCTGCAACACCCTGTGATTGGCTGTCTGCAACACCCTGTGATTAGCTGTCTGCAACACCGTGTGATTGGCTGTCTGCAACACCCTGTGATTGGCTGTCTGCAACACTGTGTGATTGGCTGTCTGCAACTCTGTGTGATTGGCTGTCTGCAACACGGTGCGATTGGCTGTCTGCAACACCGTGTGATTGGCTGTCTGCAACACGGTGTGATTGGCTGTCTGCAACACCGTGTGATTGGCTGTCTGCAGCACGGTGTGGTTGGCTGTCTGCAACAACCTGTGATTGGCTGTCTGCAACGCCCTGTGATTGGCTGTCTGCAACGCCCTGCGATTGGCTGTCTGCAACGCCCTGCGATTGGCTGTCTGCAAGGCCCTGCGATTGGCTGTCTGCAACGCCCTGCGATTGGCTGTCTGCAACACCCTGTGATTAGCTGTCTGCAACACCGTGTGATTGGCTGTCTGCAACACCGTGTGATTGGCTGTCTGCAACACCGGGTGATTGGCTGTCTGCAACTCTGTGTGATTGGCTGTCTGCAACGCCGTGTGATTGGCTGTCTGCAACGCCGTGTGATTGGCTGTCTGCAACACGGTGCGATTGGCTGTCTGCAACACCGTGTGATTGGCTGTCTGCAACACGGTGTGATTGGCTGTCTGCAACA
Organism: Macrostomum cliftonense; assembly: GCA_950096795.1. Lineage (NCBI taxonomy): Eukaryota > Metazoa > Platyhelminthes > Macrostomidae > Macrostomum > Macrostomum cliftonense. The sequence goes on from CATNEM010000059.1 coordinate 41,475, forward strand.
CCGTGTGATTGGCTGTCTGCAGCACGGTGTGGTTGGCTGTCTGCAACAACCTGTGATTGGCTGTCTGCAACGCCCTGTGATTGGCTGTCTGCAACGCCCTGCGATTGGCTGTCTGCAACGCCCTGCGATTGGCTGTCTGCAAGGCCCTGCGATTGGCTGTCTGCAACGCCCTGCGATTGGCTGTCTGCAACACCCTGTGATTAGCTGTCTGCAACACCGTGTGATTGGCTGTCTGCAACACCGTGTGATTGGCTGTCTGCAACACCGGGTGATTGGCTGTCTGCAACTCTGTGTGATTGGCTGTCTGCAACGCCGTGTGATTGGCTGTCTGCAACGCCGTGTGATTGGCTGTCTGCAACACCGTGTGATTGGCTGTCTGCAACACGGTGTGGTTGGCTGTCTGCAACGCCCTGTGATTGGCTGTCTGCAACGCCCTGTGATTGGCTGTCTGCAACAACCTGTGATTGGCTGTCTGCAACACGGTGTGATTGGCTGTCTGCAACACAGTGTGGTTGGCTGTCTGCAACGCCGTGTGATTGGCTGTCTGCAACGCCGTGTGATTGGCTGTCTGCAACACCCTGTGATTGGCTGTCTGCAACACCGTGTGATTGGCTGTCTGCAACACCCTGTGATTGGCTGTCTGCAACACCCTGTGATTGGCTGTCTGCAACACCCTGTGATTAGCTGTCTGCAACACCGTGTGATTGGCTGTCTGCAACACCGTGTGATTGGCTGTCTGCAACACTGTGTGGTTGGCTGTCTGCAACGCCGTGTGATTGGCTGTCTGCAACGCCCTGTGATTGGCTGTCTGCAACGCCCTGCGATTGGCTGTCTGCAACACCCTGTGATTAGCTGTCTGCAACACCGTGTGATTGGCTGTCTGCAACACGGTGTGATTGGCTGTCTGCAACACCGGGTGATTGGCTGTCTGCAACTCTGTGTGATTGGCTGTCTGCAACACCGTGTGATTGGCTGTCTGCAACGCCGTGTGATTGGCTGTCTGCAACACGGTGTGGTTGGCTGTCTGCAACGCCCTGTGATTGGCTGTCTGCAACGCCCTGTGATTGGCTGTCTGCAACAACCTGTGATTGGCTGTCTGCAACACCGTGTGATTGGCTGTCTGCAACACCCTGTGATTGGCTGTCTGCAACACCGTGTGATTGGCTGTCTGCAACGCCCTGTGATTGGCTGTCTGCAACGCCCTGTGATTGGCTGTCTGCAACAACCTGTGATTGGCTGTCTGCAACACGGTGTGATTGGCTGTCTGCAACACAGTGTGGTTGGCTGTCTGCAACGCCGTGTGATTGGCTGTCTGCAACGCCTTGCGATTGGCTGTCTGCAACGCCGTGTGATTGGCTGTCTGCAACAACCTGTGATTGGCTGTCTGCAACACGGTGTGATTGGCTGTCTGCAACACAGTGTGGTTGGCTGTCTGCAACGCCGTGTGATTGGCTGTCTGCAACGCCCTGTGATTGGCTGTCTGCAACACCCTGTGATTGGCTGTCTGCAACACCGTGTGATTGGCTGTCTGCAACACCCTGTGATTGGCTGTCTGCAACACCCTGTGATTGGCTGTCTGCAACACCCTGTGATTAGCTGTCTGCAACACCGTGTGATTGGCTGTATGCAACACCGTGTGATTGGCTGTCTGCAACGCCGTGTGATTGGCTGTCTGCAACACCGTGTGATTGGCTGTCTGCAACACCGTGTGATTGGCTGTCTGCAACGCCGTGTGATTGCCTATCTGCAACAACCTGTGATTGGCTGTCTGGAACACGGTGTGATTGGCTGTCTGCAACACAGTGTGGTTGGCTGTCTGCAACGCCCTGGGATTGGCTGTCTGCAACACGGTGTGGTTGGCTGTCTGCAACGCCCTGCGATTGGCTGTCTGCAACGCCCTGCGATTGGCTGTCTGCAACACCCTGTGATTGGCTGTCTGCAACACCCTGTGATTAGCTGTCTGCAACACCGTGTGATTGGCTGTCTGCAACACCCTGTGATTGGCTGTCTGCAACACTGTGTGATTGGCTGTCTGCAACTCTGTGTGATTTGCTGTCTGCAACACGGTGTGATTGGCTGTCTGCAACACGGTGTGATTGGCTGTCTGCAACACGGTGTGATTGGCTGTCTGCAACACCGTGTGATTGGCTGTCTGCAGCACGGTGTGGTTGGCTGTCTGCAACAACCTGTGATTGGCTGTCTGCAACGCCCTGTGATTGGCTGTCTGCAACGCCCTGCGATTGGCTGTCTGCAACGCCCTGCGATTGGCTGTCTGCAACGCCCTGCGATTGGCTGTCTGCAACGCCCTGCGATTGGCTGTCTGCAACACCCTGTGATTAGCTGTCTGCAACACCGTGTGATTGGCTGTCTGCAACACCGTGTGATTGGCTGTCTGCAACACCGGGTGATTGGCTGTCTGCAACTCTGTGTGATTGGCTGTCTGCAACACCGTGTGATTGGCTGTCTGCAACGCCGTGTGATTGGCTGTCTGCAACACCGTGTGATTGGCTGTCTGCAACACCGGGTGATTGGCTGTCTGCAACTCTGTGTGATTGGCTGTCTGCAACACCCTGTGATTGGCTGTCTGCAACACCGTGTGATTGGCTGTCTGCAACACCCTGTGATTGGCTGTCTGCAACACCCTGTGATTGGCTGTCTGCAACACCCTGTGATTAGCTGTCTGCAACACCGTGTGATTGGCTGTCTGCAACACCGTGTGATTGGCTGTCTGCAACACCGTGTGATTGGCTGTCTGCAACGCCGTGTGATTGCCTATCTGCAACAACCTGTGATTGGCTGTCTGCAACACGGTGTGATTGGCTGTCTGCAACACAGTGTGGTTGGCTGTCTGCAACACGGTGTGATTGGCTGTCTGCAACACAGTGTGGTTGGCTGTCTGCAACGCCCTGTGATTGGCTGTCTGCAACACGGTGTGTTTGGCTGTCTGCAACGCCCTGCGATTGGCTGTCTGCAACGCCCTGCGATTGGCTGTCTGCAACACCCTGTCATTGGCTGTCTGCAACACCCTGTGATTAGCTGTCTGCAACACCGTGTGATTGGCTGTCTGCAACACCCTGTGATTGGCTGTCTGCAACACTGTGTGATTGGCTGTCTGCAACTCTGTGTGATTGGCTGTCTGCAACACCGTGTGATTGGCTGTCTGCAACACCGTGTGATTGGCTGTCTGCAACGCCGTGTGATTGCCTATCTGCAACAACCTGTGATTGGCTGTCTGCAACACGGTGTGATTGGCTGTCTGCAACACAGTGTGGTTGGCTGTCTGCAACGCCCTGGGATTGGCTGTCTGCAACACGGTGTGGTTGGCTGTCTGCAACGCCCTGCGATTGGCTGTCTGCAACGCCCTGCGATTGGCTGTCTGCAACACCCTGTCATTGGCTGTCTGCAACACCCTGTGATTAGCTGTCTGCAACACCGTGTGATTGGCTGTCTGCAACACCCTGTGATTGGCTGTCTGCAACACTGTGTGATTGGCTGTCTGCAACTCTGTGTGATTGGCTGTCTGCAACACGGTGTGATTGGCTGTCTGCAACACCGTGTGATTGGCTGTCTGCAACGCCGTGTGATTGCCTATCTGCAACAACCTGTGATTGGCTGTCTGCAACACGGTGTGATTGGCTGTCTGCAACACAGTGTGGTTGCTGTCTGCAACGCCCTGGGATTGGCTGTCTGCAACACGGTGTGGTTGGCTGTCTGCAACGCCCTGCGATTGGCTGTCTGCAACGCCCTGCGATTGGCTGTCTGCAACACCCTGTGATTGGCTGTCTGCAACACCCTGTGATTAGCTGTCTGCAACACCGTGTGATTGGCTGTCTGCAACACCCTGTGATTGGCTGTCTGCAACACTGTGTGATTGGCTGTCTGCAACTCTGTGTGATTGGCTGTCTGCAACACGGTGCGATTGGCTGTCTGCAACACCGTGTGATTGGCTGTCTGCAACACGGTGTGATTGGCTGTCTGCAACACCGTGTGATTGGCTGTCTGCAGCACGGTGTGGTTGGCTGTCTGCAACAACCTGTGATTGGCTGTCTGCAACGCCCTGTGATTGGCTGTCTGCAACGCCCTGCGATTGGCTGTCTGCAACGCCCTGCGATTGGCTGTCTGCAAGGCCCTGCGATTGGCTGTCTGCAACGCCCTGCGATTGGCTGTCTGCAACACCCTGTGATTAGCTGTCTGCAACACCGTGTGATTGGCTGTCTGCAACACCGTGTGATTGGCTGTCTGCAACACCGGGTGATTGGCTGTCTGCAACTCTGTGTGATTGGCTGTCTGCAACGCCGTGTGATTGGCTGTCTGCAACGCCGTGTGATTGGCTGTCTGCAACACCGTGTGATTGGCTGTCTGCAACACGGTGTGGTTGGCTGTCTGCAACGCCCTGTGATTGGCTGTCTGCAACGCCCTGTGATTGGCTGTCTGCAACAACCTGTGATTGGCTGTCTGCAACACGGTGTGATTGGCTGTCTGCAACACAGTGTGGTTGGCTGTCTGCAACGCCGTGTGATTGGCTGTCTGCAACGCCGTGTGATTGGCTGTCTGCAACACCCTGTGATTGGCTGTCTGCAACACCGTGTGATTGGCTGTCTGCAACACCCTGTGATTGGCTGTCTGCAACACCCTGTGATTGGTTGTCTGCAACACCCTGTGATTAGCTGTCTGCAACACCGTGTGATTGGCTGTCTGCAACACCGTGTGATTGGCTGTCTGCAACACTGTGTGGTTGGCTGTCTGCAACGCCGTGTGATTGGCTGTCTGCAACGCCCTGTGATTGGCTGTCTGCAACGCCCTGCGATTGGCTGTCTGCAACACCCTGTGATTAGCTGTCTGCAACACCGTGTGATTGGCTGTCTGCAACACGGTGTGATTGGCTGTCTGCAACACCGGGTGATTGGCTGTCTGCAACTCTGTGTGATTGGCTGTCTGCAACACCGTGTGATTGGCTGTCTGCAACGCCGTGTGATTGGCTGTCTGCAACACGGTGTGGTTGGCTGTCTGCAACGCCCTGTGATTGGCTGTCTGCAACGCCCTGTGATTGGCTGTCTGCAACAACCTGTGATTGGCTGTCTGCAACACCGTGTGATTGGCTGTCTGCAACACCCTGTGATTGGCTGTCTGCAACACCGTGTGATTGGCTGTCTGCAACGCCCTGTGATTGGCTGTCTGGAACGCCCTGTGATTGGCTGTCTGCAACAACCTGTGATTGGCTGTCTGCAACACGGTGTGATTGGCTGTCTGCAACACAGTGTGGTTGGCTGTCTGCAACGCCGTGTGATTGGCTGTCTGCAACGCCTTTCGATTGGCTGTCTGCAACGCCGTGTGATTGGCTGTCTGCAACAACCTGTGATTGGCTGTCTGCAACACGGTGTGATTGGCTGTCTGCAACACAGTGTGGTTGGCTGTCTGCAACGCCGTGTGATTGGCTGTCTGCAACGCCCTGTGATTGGCTGTCTGCAACACCCTGTGATTGGCTGTCTGCAACACCGTGTGATTGGCTGTCTGCAACACCCTGTGATTGGCTGTCTGCAACACCCTGTGATTGGCTGTCTGCAACACCCTGTGATTAGCTGTCTGCAACACCGTGTGATTGGCTGTATGCAACACCGTGTGATTGGCTGTCTGCAACGCCGTGTGATTGGCTGTCTGCAACACCGTGTGATTGGCTGTCTGCAACACCGTGTGATTGGCTGTCTGCAACGCCGTGTGATTGCCTATCTGCAACAACCTGTGATTGGCTGTCTGGAACACGGTGTGATTGGCTGTCTGCAACACAGTGTGGTTGGCTGTCTGCAACGCCCTGGGATTGGCTGTCTGCAACACGGTGTGGTTGGCTGTCTGCAACGCCCTGGGATTGGCTGTCTGCAACACGGTGTGGTTGGCTGTCTGCAACGCCCTGCGATTGGCTGTCTGCAACGCCCTGCGATTGGCTGTCTGCAACACCCTGTGATTGGCTGTCTGCAACACCCTGTGATTAGCTGTCTGCAACACCGTGTGATTGGCTGTCTGCAACACCCTGTGATTGGCTGTCTGCAACACTGTGTGATTGGCTGTCTGCAACTCTGTGTGATTGGCTGTCTGCAACACGGTGTGATTGGCTGTCTGCAACACCGTGTGATTGGCTGTCTGCAACACGGTGTGATTGGCTGTCTGCAACACCGTGTGATTGGCTGTCTGCAGCACGGTGTGGTTGGCTGTCTGCAACAACCTGTGATTGGCTGTCTGCAACGCCCTGTGATTGGCTGTCTGCAACGCCCTGCGATTGGCTGTCTGCAACGCCCTGCGATTGGCTGTCTGCAAGGCCCTGCGATTGGCTGTCTGCAACGCCCTGCGATTGGCTGTCTGCAACACCCTGTGATTAGCTGTCTGCAACACCGTGTGATTGGCTGTCTGCAACACCGTGTGATTGGCTGTCTGCAACACCGGGTGATTGGCTGTCTGCAACTCTGTGTGATTGGCTGTCTGCAACGCCGTGTGATTGGCTGTCTGCAACGCCGTGTGATTGGCTGTCTGCAACACCGTGTGATTGGCTGTCTGCAACACGGTGTGGTTGGCTGTCTGCAACGCCCTGTGATTGGCTGTCTGCAACGCCCTGTGATTGGCTGTCTGCAACAACCTGTGATTGGCTGTCTGCAACACGGTGTGATTGGCTGTCTGCAACACAGTGTGGTTGGCTGTCTGCAACGCCGTGTGATTGGCTGTCTGCAACGCCGTGTGATTGGCTGTCTGCAACACCCTGTGATTGGCTGTCTGCAACACCGTGTGATTGGCTGTCTGCAACACCCTGTGATTGGCTGTCTGCAACACCCTGTGATTGGCTGTCTGCAACACCCTGTGATTAGCTGTCTGCAACACCGTGTGATTGGCTGTCTGCAACACCGTGTGATTGGCTGTCTGCAACACTGTGTGGTTGGCTGTCTGCAACGCCGTGTGATTGGCTGTCTGCAACGCCCTGTGATTGGCTGTCTGCAACGCCCTGCGATTGGCTGTCTGCAACACCCTGTGATTAGCTGTCTGCAACACCGTGTGATTGGCTGTCTGCAACACGGTGTGATTGGCTGTCTGCAACACCGGGTGATTGGCTGTCTGCAACTCTGTGTGATTGGCTGTCTGCAACACCGTGTGATTGGCTGTCTGCAACGCCGTGTGATTGGCTGTCTGCAACACGGTGTGGTTGGCTGTCTGCAACGCCCTGTGATTGGCTGTCTGCAACGCCCTGTGATTGGCTGTCTGCAACAACCTGTGATTGGCTGTCTGCAACACCGTGTGATTGGCTGTCTGCAACACCCTGTGATTGGCTGTCTGCAACACCGTGTGATTGGCTGTCTGCAACGCCCTGTGATTGGCTGTCTGCAACGCCCTGTGATTGGCTGTCTGCAACAACCTGTGATTGGCTGTCTGCAACACGGTGTGATTGGCTGTCTGCAACACAGTGTGGTTGGCTGTCTGCAACGCCGTGTGATTGGCTGTCTGCAACGCCTTGCGATTGGCTGTCTGCAACGCCGTGTGATTGGCTGTCTGCAACAACCTGTGATTGGCTGTCTGCAACACGGTGTGATTGGCTGTCTGCAACACAGTGTGGTTGGCTGTCTGCAACGCCGTGTGATTGGCTGTCTGCAACGCCCTGTGATTGGCTGTCTGCAACACCCTGTGATTGGCTGTCTGCAACACCGTGTGATTGGCTGTCTGCAACACCCTGTGATTGGCTGTCTGCAACACCCTGTGATTGGCTGTCTGCAACACCCTGTGATTAGCTGTCTGCAACACCGTGTGATTGGCTGTATGCAACACCGTGTGATTGGCTGTCTGCAACGCCGTGTGATTGGCTGTCTGCAACACCGTGTGATTGGCTGTCTGCAACACCGTGTGATTGGCTGTCTGCAACGCCGTGTGATTGCCTATCTGCAACAACCTGTGATTGGCTGTCTGGAACACGGTGTGATTGGCTGTCTGCAACACAGTGTGGTTGGCTGTCTGCAACGCCCTGGGATTGGCTGTCTGCAACACGGTGTGGTTGGCTGTCTGCAACGCCCTGCGATTGGCTGTCTGCAACGCCCTGCGATTGGCTGTCTGCAACACCCTGTGATTGGCTGTCTGCAACACCCTGTGATTAGCTGTCTGCAACACCGTGTGATTGGCTGTCTGCAACACCCTGTGATTGGCTGTCTGCAACACTGTGTGATTGGCTGTCTGCAACTCTGTGTGATTTGCTGTCTGCAACACGGTGTGATTGGCTGTCTGCAACACCGTGTGATTGGCTGTCTGCAACACGGTGTGATTGGCTGTCTGCAACACCGTGTGATTGGCTGTCTGCAGCACGGTGTGGTTGGCTGTCTGCAACAACCTGTGATTGGCTGTCTGCAACGCCCTGTGATTGGCTGTCTGCAACGCCCTGCGATTGGCTGTCTGCAACGCCCTGCGATTGGCTGTCTGCAACGCCCTGCGATTGGCTGTCTGCAACGCCCTGCGATTGGCTGTCTGCAACACCCTGTGATTAGCTGTCTGCAACACCGTGTGATTGGCTGTCTGCAACACCGTGTGATTGGCTGTCTGCAACACCGGGTGATTGGCTGTCTGCAACTCTGTGTGATTGGCTGTCTGCAACACCGTGTGATTGGCTGTCTGCAACGCCGTGTGATTGGCTGTCTGCAACACCGTGTGATTGGCTGTCTGCAACACCGGGTGATTGGCTGTCTGCAACTCTGTGTGATTGGCTGTCTGCAACACCGTGTGATTGGCTGTCTGCAACACGGTGTGGTTGGCTGTCTGCAACGCCCTGTGATTGGCTGTCTGCAACGCCCTGTGATTGGCTGTCTGCAACAACCTGTGATTGGCTGTCTGCAACACGGTGTGATTGGCTGTCTGCAACACAGTGTGGTTGGCTGTCTGCAACGCCGTGTGATTGGCTGTCTGCAACGCCGTGTGATTGGCTGTCTGCAACACCCTGTGATTGGCTGTCTGCAACACCGTGTGATTGGCTGTCTGCAACACCCTGTGATTGGCTGTCTGCAACACGGTGTGATTGGCTGTCTGCAACACCCTGTGATTAGCTGTCTGCAACACCGTGTGATTGGCTGTCTGCAACACCGTGTGATTGGCTGTCTGCAACACCGTGTGATTGGCTGTCTGCAACGCCGTGTGATTGCCTATCTGCAACAACCTGTGATTGGCTGTCTGCAACACGGTGTGATTGGCTGTCTGCAACACAGTGTGGTTGGCTGTCTGCAACACGGTGTGATTGGCTGTCTGCAACACAGTGTGGTTGGCTGTCTGCAACGCCCTGTGATTGGCTGTCTGCAACACGGTGTGTTTGGCTGTCTGCAACGCCCTGCGATTGGCTGTCTGCAACGCCCTGCGATTGGCTGTCTGCAACACCCTGTCATTGGCTGTCTGCAACACCCTGTGATTAGCTGTCTGCAACACCGTGTGATTGGCTGTCTGCAACACCCTGTGATTGGCTGTCTGCAACACTGTGTGATTGGCTGTCTGCAACTCTGTGTGATTGGCTGTCTGCAACACCGTGTGATTGGCTGTCTGCAACACCGTGTGATTGGCTGTCTGCAACGCCGTGTGATTGCCTATCTGCAACAACCTGTGATTGGCTGTCTGCAACACGGTGTGATTGGCTGTCTGCAACACAGTGTGGTTGGCTGTCTGCAACGCCCTGGGATTGGCTGTCTGCAACACGGTGTGGTTGGCTGTCTGCAACGCCCTGCGATTGGCTGTCTGCAACGCCCTGCGATTGGCTGTCTGCAACACCCTGTCATTGGCTGTCTGCAACACCCTGTGATTAGCTGTCTGCAACACCGTGTGATTGGCTGTCTGCAACACCCTGTGATTGGCTGTCTGCAACACTGTGTGATTGGCTGTCTGCAACTCTGTGTGATTGGCTGTCTGCAACACGGTGTGATTGGCTGTCTGCAACACCGTGTGATTGGCTGTCTGCAACGCCGTGTGATTGCCTATCTGCAACAACCTGTGATTGGCTGTCTGCAACACGGTGTGATTGGCTGTCTGCAACACAGTGTGGTTGGCTGTCTGCAACGCCCTGGGATTGGCTGTCTGCAACACGGTGTGGTTGGCTGTCTGCAACGCCCTGCGATTGGCTGTCTGCAACGCCCTGCGATTGGCTGTCTGCAACACCCTGTGATTGGCTGTCTGCAACACCGTGTGATTGGCTGTCTGCAACGCCGTGTGATTGCCTATCTGCAACAACCTGTGATTGGCTGTCTGCAACACGGTGTGATTGGCTGTCTGCAACACAGTGTGGTTGGCTGTCTGCAACACCGTGTGATTGGCTGTCTGCAACACCCTGTCATTGGCTGTCTGCAACACCCTGTGATTAGCTGTCTGCAACACCGTGTGATTGGCTGTCTGCAACACCCTGTGATTGGCTGTCTGCAACACTGTGTGATTGGCTGTCTGCAACACCGTGTGATTGGCTGTCTGCAACACGGTGTGGTTGGCTGTCTGCAACGCCCTGTGATTGGCTGTCTGCAACGCCCTGTGATTGGCTGTCTGCAACAACCTGTGATTGGCTGTCTGCAACACGGTGTGATTGGCTGTCTGCAACACAGTGTGGTTGGCTGTCTGCAACGCCGTGTGATTGGCTGTCTGCAACGCCGTGTGATTGGCTGTCTGCAACACCCTGTGATTGGCTGTCTGCAACACCGTGTGATTGGCTGTCTGCAACACCCTGTGATTGGCTGTCTGCAACACCCTGTGATTGGCTGTCTGCAACACCCTGTGATTAGCTGTCTGCAACACCGTGTGATTGGCTGTCTGCAACACCGTGTGATTGGCTGTCTGCAACACCGTGTGATTGGCTGTCTGCAACGCCGTGTGATTGCCTATCTGCAACAACCTGTGATTGGCTGTCTGCAACACGGTGTGATTGGCTGTCTGCAACACAGTGTGGTTGGCTGCCTGCAACACGGTGTGATTGGCTGTCTGCAACACAGTGTGGTTGGCTGTCTGCAACGCCCTGTGATTGGCTGTCTGCAACACGGTGTGTTTGGCTGTCTGCAACGCCCTGCGATTGGCTGTCTGCAACGCCCTGCGATTGGCTGTCTGCAACACCCTGTCATTGGCTGTCTGCAACACCCTGTGATTAGCTGTCTGCAACACCGTGTGATTGGCTGTCTGCAACACCCTGTGATTGGCTGTCTGCAACACTGTGTGATTGGCTGTCTGCAACTCTGTGTGATTGGCTGTCTGCAACACCGTGTGATTGGCTGTCTGCAACACCGTGTGATTGGCTGTCTGCAACGCCGTGTGATTGCCTATCTGCAACAACCTGTGATTGGCTGTCTGCAACACGGTGTGATTGGCTGTCTGCAACACAGTGTGGTTGGCTGTCTGCAACGCCCTGGGATTGGCTGTCTGCAACACGGTGTGGTTGGCTGTCTGCAACGCCCTGCGATTGGCTGTCTGCAACGCCCTGCGATTGGCTGTCTGCAACACCCTGTCATTGGCTGTCTGCAACACCCTGTGATTAGCTGTCTGCAACACCGTGTGATTGGCTGTCTGCAACACCCTGTGATTGGCTGTCTGCAACACTGTGTGATTGGCTGTCTGCAACTCTGTGTGATTGGCTGTCTGCAACACGGTGTGATTGGCTGTCTGCAACACCGTGTGATTGGCTGTCTGCAACGCCGTGTGATTGCCTATCTGCAACAACCTGTGATTGGCTGTCTGCAACACGGTGTGATTGGCTGTCTGCAACACAGTGTGGTTGGCTGTCTGCAATGCCCTGGGATTGGCTGTCTGCAACACGGTGTGGTTGGCTGTGTGCAACGCCCTGCGATTGGCTGTCTGCAACGCCCTGCGATTGGCTGTCTGCAACACCCTGTGATTGGCTGTCTGCAACACCGTGTGATTGGCTGTCTGCAACGCCGTGCGATTGCCTATCTGCAACAACCTGTGATTGGCTGTCTGCAACACGGTGTGATTGGCTGTCTGCAACACAGTGTGGTTGGCTGTCTGCAACACCGTGTGATTGGCTGTCTGCAACACCCTGTCATTGGCTGTCTGCAACACCCTGTGATTAGCTGTCTGCAACACCGTGTGATTGGCTGTCTGCAACACCCTGTGATTGGCTGTCTGCAACACTGTGTGATTGGCTGTCTGCAACTCTGTGTGATTGGCTGTCTGCAACACCGTGTGATTGGCTGTCTGCAACACCGTGTGATTGGCTGTCTGCAACGCCGTGTGATTGCCTATCTGCAACAACCTGTGATTGGCTGTCTGCAACACGGTGTGATTGGCTGTCTGCAACGCCCTGCGATTGGCTGTCTGCAACGCCCTGCGATTGGCTGTCTGCAACACCCTGTGATTGGCTGTCTGCAACACCGTGTGATTGGCTGTCTGCAACGCCGTGTGATTGCCTATCTGCAACAACCTGTGATTGGCTGTCTGCAACACGGTGTGATTGGCTGTCTGCAACACAGTGTGGTTGGCTGTCTGCAACACAGTGTGATTGGCTGTCTGCAACACCCTGTCATTGGCTGTCTGCAACACCCTGTGATTAGCTGTCTGCAACACCGTGTGATTGGCTGTCTGCAACACCCTGTGATTGGCTGTCTGCAACACCTGTGTGATTGGCTGTCTGCAACTCTGTGTGATTGGCTGTCTGCAACACCGTGTGATTGGCTGTCTGCAACACCGTGTGATTGGCTGTCTGCAACGCCGTGTGATTGGCCTATCTGCAACAACCTGTGATTGGCTGTCTGCAACACGGTGTGATTGGCTGTCTGCAACACAGTGTGGTTGGCTGTCTGCAACGCCCTGGGATTGGCTGTCTGCAACACGGTGTGGTTGGCTGTCTGCAACGCCCTGCGATTGGCTGTCTGCAACGCCCTGCGATTGGCTGTCTGCAACACCCTGTCATTGGCTGTCTGCAACACCCTGTGATTAGCTGTCTGCAACACCGTGTGATTGGCTGTCTGCAACACCCTGTGATTGGCTGTCTGCAACACTGTGTGATTGGCTGTCTGCAACTCTGTGTGATTGGCTGTCTGCAACACCGTGTGATTGGCTGTCTGCAACACCGTGTGATTGGCTGTCTGCAACGCCGTGTGATTGCCTATCTGCAACAACCTGTGATTGGCTGTCTGCAACACGGTGTGATTGGCTGTCTGCAACACAGTGTGGTTGGCTGTCTGCAACGCCCTGGGATTGGCTGTCTGCAACACGGTGTGGTTGGCTGTCTGCAACGCCCTGCGATTGGCTGTCTGCAACGCCCTGCGATTGGCTGTCTGCAACACCCTGTGATTGGCTGTCTGCAACACCCTGTGATTAGCTGTCTGCAACACCGTGTGATTGGCTGTCTGCAACACCCTGTGATTGGCTGTCTGCAACACTGTGTGATTGGCTGTCTGCAACTCTGTGTGATTGGCTGTCTGCAACACCGTGTGATTGGCTGTCTGCAACGCCGTGTGATTGCCTATCTGCAACAACCTGTGATTGGCTGTCTGCAACACGGTGTGATTGGCTGTCTGCAACACAGTGTGGTTGGCTGTCTGCAACGCCCTGGGATTGGCTGTCTGCAACACGGTGTGGTTGGCTGTCGGCAACGCCCTGCGATTGGCTGTCTGCAACGCCCTGCGATTGGCTGTCTGCAACACCCTGTGATTGGCTGTCTGCAACACCGTGTGATTGGCTGTCTGCAACGCCGTGTGATTGCCTATCTGCAACAACCTGTGATTGGCTGTCTGCAACACGGTGTGATTGGCTGTCTGCAACACAGTGTGGTTGGCTGTCTGCAACACGGTGTGATTGGCTGTCTGCAACACCCTGTCATTGGCTGTCTGCTACACCCTGTGATTAGCTGTCTGCAACACCGTGTGATTGGCTGTCTGCAACACCCTGTGATTGGCTGTCTGCAACACTGTGTGATTGGCTGTCTGCAACACAGTGTGGTTGGCTGTCTGCAACGCCCTGTGATTAGCTGTCTGCAACACGGTGTGGTTGGCTGTCTGCAACGCCCTGCGATTGGCTGTCTGCAACGCCCTGCGATTGGCTGTCTGCAACACCCTGTCATTGGCTGTCTGCAACACCCTGTGATTAGCTGTCTGCAACACCGTGTGATTGGCTGTCTGCAACACCGTGTGATTGGCTGTCTGCAACGCCGTGTGATTGCCTATCTGCAACAACCTGTGATTGGCTGTCTGCAACACGGTGTGATTGGCTGTCTGCAACACAGTGTGGTTGGCTGTCTGCAACACGGTGTGATTGGCTGTCTGCAACACAGTGTGGTTGGCTGTCTGCAACGCCCTGTGATTGGCTGTCTGCAACACGGTGTGTTTGGCTGTCTGCAACGCCCTGCGATTGGCTGTCTGCAACGCCCTGCGATTGGCTGTCTGCAACACCCTGTCATTGGCTGTCTGCAACACCCTGTGATTAGCTGTCTGCAACACCGTGTGATTGGCTGTCTGCAACACCCTGTGATTGGCTGTCTGCAACACTGTGTGATTGGCTGTCTGCAACTCTGTGTGATTGGCTGTCTGCAACACCGTGTGATTGGCTGTCTGCAACACCGTGTGATTAGCTGTCTGCAACGCCGTGTGATTGCCTATCTGCAACAACCTGTGATTGGCTATCTGCAACACGGTGTGATTGGCTGTCTGCAACACAGTGTGGTTGGCTGTCTGCAACGCCCTGGGATTGGCTGTCTGCAACACGGTGTGGTTGGCTGTCTGCAACGCCCTGCGATTGGCTGTCTGCAACGCCCTGCGATTGGCTGTCTGCAACACCCTGTCATTGGCTGTCTGCAACACCCTGTGATTAGCTGTCTGCAACACCGTGTGATTGGCTGTCTGCAACACCCTGTGATTGGCTGTCTGCAACACTGTGTGATTGGCTGTCTGCAACTCTGTGTGATTGGCTGTCTGCAACACCGTGTGATTGGCTGTCTGCAACACCGTGTGATTGGCTGTCTGCAACGCCGTGTGATTGCCTATCTGCAACAACCTGTGATTGGCTGTCTGCAACACGGTGTGATTGGCTGTCTGCAACACAGTGTGGTTGGCTGTCTGCAACGCCCTGGGATTGGCTGTCTGCAACACGGTGTGGTTGGCTGTCTGCAACGCCCTGCGATTGGCTGTCTGCAACGCCCTGCGATTGGCTGTCTGCAACACCCTGTGATTGGCTGTCTGCAACACCCAGTGATTAGCTGTCTGCAACACCGTGTGATTGGCTGTCTGCAACACCGGGTGATTGGCTGTCTGCAACACTGTGTGATTGGCTGTCTGCAACTCTGTGTGATTGGCTGTCTGCAACACGGTGTGATTGGCTGTCTGCAACACCGTGTGATTGGCTGTCTGCAACACGGTGTGATTGGCTGTCTGCAACACAGTGTGGTTGGCTGTCTGCAACACGGTGTGATTGGCTGTCTGCAACACAGTGTGGTTGGCTGTCTGCAACGCCCTGTGATTGGCTGTCTGCAACACGGTGTGTTTGGCTGTCTGCAACGCCCTGCGATTGGCTGTCTGCAACGCCCTGCGATTGGCTGTCTGCAACACCCTGTCATTGGCTGTCTGCAACACCCTGTGATTAGCTGTCTGCAACACCGTGTGATTGGCTGTCTGCAACACCCTGTGATTGGCTGTCTGCAACACTGTGTGATTGGCTGTCTGCAACTCTGTGTGATTGGCTGTCTGCAACACCGTGTGATTGGCTGTCTGCAACACCGTGTGATTGGCTGTCTGCAACGCCGTGTGATTGCCTATCTGCAACAACCTGTGATTGGCTGTCTGCAACACGGTGTGATTGGCTGTCTGCAACACAGTGTGGTTGGCTGTCTGCAACGCCCTGGGATTGGCTGTCTGCAACACGGTGTGGTTGGCTGTCTGCAACGCCCTGCGATTGGCTGTCTGCAACGCCCTGCGATTGGCTGTCTGCAACACCCTGTCATTGGCTGTCTGCAACACCCTGTGATTAGCTGTCTGCAACACCGTGTGATTGGCTGTCTGCAACACCCTGTGATTGGCTGTCTGCAACACTGTGTGATTGGCTGTCTGCAACTCTGTGTGATTGGCTGTCTGCAACACGGTGTGATTGGCTGTCTGCAACACCGTGTGATTGGCTGTCTGCAACGCCGTGTGATTGCCTATCTGCAACAACCTGTGATTGGCTGTCTGCAACACCCTGTGATTGGCTGTCTGCAACACAGTGTGGTTGGCTGTCTGCAACGCCCTGGGATTGGCTGTCTGCAACACGGTGTGGTTGGCTGTCTGCAACGCCCTGCGATTGGCTGTCTGCAACGCCCTGCGATTGGCTGTCTGCAACACCCTGTGATTGGCTGTCTGCAACACAGTGTGGTTGGCTGTCTGCAACGCCGTGTGATTGGCTGTCTGCAACGCCCTGTGATTGGCTGTCTGCAACACCCTGTGATTGGCTGTCTGCAACACCGTGTGATTGGCTGTCTGCAACACGGTGTGATTGGCTGTCTGCAACACAGTGTGGTTGGCTGTCTGCAACACGGTGTGATTGGCTGTCTGCAACACCCTGTCATTGGCTGTCTGCAACACCCTGTGATTGGCTGTCTGCAACACTGTGTGATTGGCTGTCTGCAACTCTGTGTGATTGGCTGTCTGCAACACCGTGTGATTGGCTGTCTGCAACACCGTGTGATTGGCTGTCTGCAACGCCGTGTGATTGCCTATCTGCAACAACCTGTGATTGGCTGTCTGCAACACCGTGTGATTGGCTGTCTGCAACGCCGTGTGATTGCCTATCTGCAACAACCTGTGATTGGCTGTCTGCAACACGGTGTGATTGGCTGTCTGCAACACAGTGTGGTTGGCTGTCTGCAACGCCCTGGGATTGGCTGTCTGCAACACGGTGTGGTTGGCTGTCTGCAACGCCCTGCGATTGGCTGTCTGCAACGCCCTGCGATTGGCTGTCTGCAACACCCTGTGATTGGCTGTCTGCAACACCGTGTGATTGGCTGTCTGCAACGCCGTGTGATTGCCTATCTGCAACAACCTGTGATTGGCTGTCTGCAACACGGTGTGATTGGCTGTCTGCAACACAGTGTGGTTGGCTGTCTGCAACACGGTGTGATTGGCTGTCTGCAACACCCTGTCATTGGCTGTCTGCAACACCCTGTGATTAGCTGTCTGCAACACCGTGTGATTGGCTGTCTGCAACACCCTGTGATTGGCTGTCTGCAACACTGTGTGATTGGCTGTCTGCAACTCTGTGTGATTGGCTGTCTGCAACACCGTGTGATTGGCTGTCTGCAACACCGTGTGATTGGCTGTCTGCAACGCCGTGTGATTGCCTATCTGCAACAACCTGTGATTGGCTGTCTGCAACACGGTGTGATTGGCTGTCTGCAACACAGTGTGGTTGGCTGTCTGCAACGCCCTGGGATTGGCTGTCTGCAACACGGTGTGGTTGGCTGTCTGCAACGCCCTGCGATTGGCTGTCTGCAACGCCCTGCGATTGGCTGTCTGCAACACCCTGTGATTGGCTGTCTGCAACACCCTGTGATTAGCTGTCTGCAACACCGTGTGATTGGCTGTCTGCAACACCCTGTGATTGGCTGTCTGCAACACTGTGTGATTGGCTGTCTGCAACTCTGTGTGATTGGCTGTCTGCAACACGGTGTGATTGGCTGTCTGCAACACCGTGTGATTGGCTGTCTGCAACACGGGTGTGATTGGCTGTCTGCAACACAGTGTGGTTGGCTGTCTGCAACACGGTGTGATTGGCTGTCTGCAACACAGTGTGGTTGGCTGTCTGCAACGCCCTGTGATTGGCTGTCTGCAACACGGTGTGTTTGGCTGTCTGCAACGCCCTGCGATTGGCTGTCTGCAACGCCCTGCGATTGGCTGTCTGCAACACCCTGTCATTGGCTGTCTGCAACACCCTGTGATTAGCTGTCTGCAACACCGTGTGATTGGCTGTCTGCAACACCGTGTGATTGGCTGTCTGCAACACCGTGTGATTGGCTGTCTGCAACGCCGTGTGATTGCCTATCTGCAACAACCTGTGATTGGCTGTCTGCAACACGGTGTGATTGGCTGTCTGCAACACAGTGTGGTTGCTGTCTGCAACGCCCTGGGATTGGCTGTCTGCAACACGGTGTGGTTGGCTGTCTGCAACGCCCTGCGATTGGCTGTCTGCAACGCCCTGCGATTGGCTGTCTGCAACACCCTGTGATTGGCTGTCTGCAACACCCTGTGATTAGCTGTCTGCAACACCGTGTGATTGGCTGTCTGCAACACCCTGTGATTGGCTGTCTGCAACACTGTGTGATTGGCTGTCTGCAACTCTGTGTGATTGGCTGTCTGCAACACGGTGCGATTGGCTGTCTGCAACACCGTGTGATTGGCTGTCTGCAACACGGTGTGATTGGCTGTCTGCAACACCGTGTGATTGGCTGTCTGCAGCACGGTGTGGTTGGCTGTCTGCAACAACCTGTGATTGGCTGTCTGCAACACAGTGTGGTTGCTGTCTGCAACGCCCTGGGATTGGCTGTCTGCAACACGGTGTGGTTGGCTGTCTGCAACGCCCTGCGATTGGCTGTCTGCAACGCCCTGCGATTGGCTGTCTGCAACACCCTGTGATTGGCTGTCTGCAACACCCTGTGATTAGCATTCTGCAACACCGTGTGATTGGCTGTCTGCAACACCCTGTGATTGGCTGTCTGCAACACTGTGTGATTGGCTGTCTGCAACTCTGTGTGATTGGCTGTCTGCAACACGGTGTGATTGGCTGTCTGCAACACCGTGTGATTGGCTGTCTGCAACACGGTGTGATTGGCTGTCTGCAACACCGTGTGATTGGCTGTCTGCAACGCCCTGCGATTGGCTGTCTGCAACAACCTGTGATTGGCTGTCTGCAACGGCCTGTGATTGGCTGTCTGCAACGCCCTGCGATTGGCTGTCTGCAACGCCCTGCGATTGGCTGTCTGCAACGCCCTGCGATTGGCTGTCTGCAACGCCCTGCGATTGGCTGTCTGCAACACCCTGTGATTAGCTGTCTGCAACACCGTGTGATTGGCTGTCTGCAACACCGTGTGATTGGCTGTCTGCAACACCGGTGTGATTGGCTGTCTGCAACTCTGTGTGATTGGCTGTCTGCAACGCCGTGTGATTGGCTGTCTGCAACGCCGTGTGATTGGCTGTCTGCAACACCGTGTGATTGGCTGTCTGCAACACGGTGTGATTGGCTGTCTGCAACGCCCTGTGATTGGCTGTCTGCAACGCCCTGTGATTGGCTGTCTGCAACAACCTGTGATTGGCTGTCTGCAACACGGTGTGATTGGCTGTCTGCAACACAGTGTGGTTGGCTGTCTGCAACGCCGTGTGATTGGCTGTCTGCAACGCCGTGTGATTGGCTGTCTGCAACACCCTGTGATTGGCTGTCTGCAACACCGTGTGATTGGCTGTCTGCAACACCCTGTGATTGGCTGTCTGCAACACCCTGTGATTGGCTGTCTGCAACACCCTGTGATTAGCTGTCTGCAACACCGTGTGATTGGCTGTCTGCAACACCGTGTGATTGGCTGTCTGCAACACTGTGTGGTTGGCTGTCTGCAACGCCGTGTGATTGGCTGTCTGCAACGCCCTGTGATTGGCTGTCTGCAACGCCCTGCGATTGGCTGTCTGCAACACCCTGTGATTAGCTGTCTGCAACACCGTGTGATTGGCTGTCTGCAACACCGGTGTGATTGGCTGTCTGCAACACCGGGTGATTGGCTGTCTGCAACTCTGTGTGATTGGCTGTCTGCAACACCGTGTGATTGGCTGTCTGCAACGCCGTGTGATTGGCTGTCTGCAACACCGGTGTGATTGGCTGTCTGCAACGCCCTGTGATTGGCTGTCTGCAACGCCGTGTGATTGGCTGTCTGCAACAACCTGTGATTGGCTGTCTGCAACACCGTGTGATTGGCTGTCTGCAACACCCTGTGATTGGCTGTCTGCAACACCGTGTGATTGGCTGTCTGCAACGCCCTGTGATTGGCTGTCTGCAACGCCCTGTGATTGGCTGTCTGCAACAACCTGTGATTGGCTGTCTGCAACACGGTGTGATTGGCTGTCTGCAACACAGTGTGGTTGGCTGTCTGCAACGCCGTGTGATTGGCTGTCTGCAACGCCCTGTGATTGGCTGTCTGCAACACCCTGTGATTGGCTGTCTGCAACACCGTGTGATTGGCTGTCTGCAACACCCTGTGATTGGCTGTCTGCAACACCCTGTGATTGGCTGTCTGCAACACCCTGTGATTAGCTGTCTGCAACACCGTGTGATTGGCTGTATGCAACACCGGGTGATTGGCTGTCTGCAACACCGTGTGATTGGCTGTCTGCAACGCCGTGTGATTGGCTGTCTGCAACACCGTGTGATTGGCCTATCTGCAACAACCTGTGATTGGCTGTCTGCAACACGGTGTGATTGGCTGTCTGCAACACAGTGTGGTTGGCTGTCTGCAACGCCCTGGGATTGGCTGTCTGCAACACGGTGTGGTTGGCTGTCTGCAACGCCCTGCGATTGGCTGTCTGCAACGCCCTGTGATTGGCTGTCTGCAACACCCTGTGATTGGCTGTCTGCAACACCCTGTGATTAGCTGTCTGCAACACCGTGTGATTGGCTGTATGCAAACCGTGTGATTGGCTGTCTGCAACACCGTGTGATTGGCTGTCTGCAACACCGTGTGATTGGCTGTCTGCAACACCGTGTGATTGGCTGTCTGCAACACCGTGTGATTGGCTGTCTGCAACGCCGTGTGATTGCCTATCTGCAACAACCTGTGATTGGCTGTCTGCAACACCCTGTGATTAGCTGTCTGCAACACAGTGTGGTTGGCTGTCTGCAACGCCGTGTGATTGGCTGTCTGCAACGCCCTGCGATTGGCTGTCTGCAACGCCCTGCGATTGGCTGTCTGCAACACGGTGTGGTTGGCTGTCTGCAACGCCCTGCGATTGGCTGTCTGCAACGCCCTGCGATTGGCTGTCTGCAACACGGTGTGGTTGGCTGTCTGCAACGCCCTGCGATTGGCTGTCTGCAACGCCCTGCGATTGGCTGTCTGCAACACGGTGTGGTTGGCTGTCTGCAACGCCCTGCGATTGGCTGTCTGCAACGCCCTGCGATTGGCTGTCTGCAACACCCTGTCATTGGCTGTCTGCAACACGGTGTGATTGGATGTCTGCAACAACCTGTGATTGGCTGTCTGCAACACCGTGTGATTGGCTGTCTGCAACACCCTGTGATTGGCTGTCTGCAACACCGTGTGATTGGCTGTCTGCAACAGGGTGTGATTGGCTGTCTGCAACACAGTGTGGTTGGCTGTCTGCAACGCCGTGTGATTGGCTGTCTGCAACGCCCTGCGATTGGCTGTCTGCAACGCCCTGCGATTGGCTGTCTGCAACGCCCTGCGATTGGCTGTCTGCAACGCCCTGCGATTGGCTGTCTGCAACGCCGTGTGATTGGCTGTCTGCAACACCCTGTGATTAGCTGTCTGCAACACCGTGTGATTGGCTGTCTGCAACAACCTGTGATTGGCTGTCTGCAACACGGTGTGATTGGCTGTCTGCAACACAGTGTGGTTGGCTGTCTGCAACGCCGTGTGATTGGCTGTCTGCAACGCCGTGTGATTGGCTGTCTGCAACACCCTGTGATTGGCTGTCTGCAACACCGTGTGATTGGCTGTCTGCAACACCCTGTGATTGGCTGTCTGCAACACCGTGTGATTGGCTGTCTGCAACGCCCTGTGATTGGCTGTCTGCAACGCCCTGTGATTGGCTGTCTGCAACAACCTGTGATTGGCTGTCTGCAACACGGTGTGATTGGCTGTCTGCAACACAGTGTGGTTGGCTGTCTGCAACGCCGTGTGATTGGCTGTCTGCAACGCCCTGCGATTGGCTGTCTGCAACGCCGTGTGATTGGCTGTCTGCAACAACCTGTGATTGGCTGTCTGCAACACGGTGTGATTGGCTGTCTGCAACACAGTGTGGTTGGCTGTCTGCAACGCCGTGTGATTGGCTGTCTGCAACGCCGTGTGATTGGCTGTCTGCAACACCCTGTGATTGGCTGTCTGCAACACCGTGTGATTGGCTGTCTGCAACACCCTGTGATTGGCTGTCTGCAACACCCTGTGATTGGCTGTCTGCAACACCCTGTGATTAGCTGTCTGCAACACCGTGTGATTGGCTGTATGCAAACCGTGTGATTGGCTGTCTGCAACACCGTGTGATTGGCTGTCTGCAACACCGTGTGATTGGCTGTCTGCAACACCGTGTGATTGGCTGTCTGCAACACCGTGTGATTGGCTGTCTGCAACGCCGTGTGATTGCCTATCTGCAACAACCTGTGATTGGCTGTCTGCAACACCCTGTGATTAGCTGTCTGCAACACAGTGTGGTTGGCTGTCTGCAACGCCGTGTGATTGGCTGTCTGCAACGCCCTGCGATTGGCTGTCTGCAACGCCCTGCGATTGGCTGTCTGCAACACGGTGTGGTTGGCTGTCTGCAACGCCCTGCGATTGGCTGTCTGCAACGCCCTGCGATTGGCTGTCTGCAACACGGTGTGGTTGGCTGTCTGCAACGCCCTGCGATTGGCTGTCTGCAACGCCCTGCGATTGGCTGTCTGCAACACGGTGTGGTTGGCTGTCTGCAACGCCCTGCGATTGGCTGTCTGCAACGCCCTGCGATTGGCTGTCTGCAACACCCTGTCATTGGCTGTCAGCAACACCCTGTGATTAGCTGTCTGCAACACCGTGTGATTGGCTGTCTGCAACACAGTGTGGTTGGCTGTCTGCAACGCCCTGTGATTGGCTGTCTGCAACACGGTGTGGTTGGCTGTCTGCAACGCCCTGCAATTGGCTGTCTGCAACGCCCTGCGATTGGCTGTCTGCAACACGGTGTGATTAGCTGTCTGCAACACCGTGTGATTGGCTGTCTGCAACACCCTGTCATTGGCTGTCTGCAACACCCTGTGATTAGCTGTCTGCAACACCGTGTGATTGGCTGTCTGCAACACCGTGTGATTGGCTGTCTGCAACACAGTGTTATTGGCTGTCTGCAACACGGTGTGGTTGGCTGTCTGCAATGCCGTGTGATTGGCTGTCTGCAACACGGTGTGATTGGATGTCTGCAACAACCTGTGATTGGCTGTCTGCAACACCGTGTGATTGGCTGTCTGCAACACCCTGTGATTGGCTGTCTGCAACACCGTGTGATTGGCTGTCTGCAACAGGGTGTGATTGGCTGTCTGCAACACCGTGTGATTGGCTGTCTGCAACGCCGTGTGATTGGCTGTCTGCAACGCCCTGCGATTGGCTGTCTGCAACGCCCTGCGATTGGCTGTCTGCAACGCCCTGCGATTGGCTGTCTGCAACACCGGTGTGGTTGGCTGTCTGCAACGCCCTGCGATTGGCTGTCTGCAACGCCCTGCTGATTGGCTGTCTGCAACACCCGTGTCATTGGCTGTCTGCAACACCCTGTGATTAGGCTGTCTGCAACACCGTGTGATTGGCTGTCTGCAACACGGTGTGATTGGCTGTCTGCAACACAGGTGTGGTTGGCTGTCTGCAACAACCTGTGATTGGCTGTCTGCAACCACCCTGTGATGTGGCTGTCTGCAACACCCTGTGATTGGCTGTCTGCAACACCGTGTGATTGGCTGTCTGCAACACGGTGTGATTGGCTGTCTGCAACACAGTGTGGTTGGCTGTCTGCAACGCCGTGTGATTGGCTGTCTGCAACGCCCTGCGATTGGCTGTCTGCAACGCCCTGCGATTGGCTGTCTGCAACACGGTGTGGTTGGCTGTCTGCAACGCCCTGCGATTGGCTGTCTGCAACGCCCTGCGATTGGCTGTCTGCAACACGGTGTGGTTGGCTGTCTGCAACGCCCTGCGATTGGCTGTCTGCAACGCCCTGCGATTGGCTGTCTGCAACACCCTGTCATTGGCTGTCTGCAACACGGTGTGATTGGATGTCTGCAACAACCTGTGATTGGCTGTCTGCAACACCGTGTGATTGGCTGTCTGCAACACCCTGTGATTGGCTGTCTGCAACACCGTGTGATTGGCTGTCTGCAACAGGGTGTGATTGGCTGTCTGCAACACAGTGTGGTTGGCTGTCTGCAACGCCGTGTGATTGGCTGTCTGCAACGCCCTGCGATTGGCTGTCTGCAACGCCCTGCGATTGGCTGTCTGCAACGCCCTGCGATTGGCTGTCTGCAACGCCCTGCGATTGGCTGTCTGCAACGCCGTGTGATTGGCTGTCTGCAACACCCTGTGATTAGCTGTCTGCAACACCGTGTGATTGGCTGTCTGCAACAACCTGTGATTGGCTGTCTGCAACACGGTGTGATTGGCTGTCTGCAACACAGTGTGGTTGGCTGTCTGCAACGCCGTGTGATTGGCTGTCTGCAACGCCGTGTGATTGGCTGTCTGCAACACCCTGTGATTGGCTGTCTGCAACACCGTGTGATTGGCTGTCTGCAACACCCTGTGATTGGCTGTCTGCAACACCGTGTGATTGGCTGTCTGCAACGCCCTGTGATTGGCTGTCTGCAACGCCCTGTGATTGGCTGTCTGCAACAACCTGTGATTGCCTGTCTGCAACACGGTGTGATTGGCTGTCTGCAACACAGTGTGGTTGGCTGTCTGCAACGCCGTGTGATTGGCTGTCTGCAACGCCCTGCGATTGGCTGTCTGCAACGCCGTGTGATTGGCTGTCTGCAACAACCTGTGATTGGCTGTCTGCAACACGGTGTGATTGGCTGTCTGCAACACAGTGTGGTTGGCTGTCTGCAACGCCGTGTGATTGGCTGTCTGCAACGCCGTGTGATTGGCTGTCTGCAACACCCTGTGATTGGCTGTCTGCAACACCGTGTGATTGGCTGTCTGCAACACCCTGTGATTGGCTGTCTGCAACACCCTGTGATTGGCTGTCTGCAACACCCTGTGATTAGCTGTCTGCAACACCGTGTGATTGGCTGTATGCAAACCGTGTGATTGGCTGTCTGCAACACCGTGTGATTGGCTGTCTGCAACACCGTGTGATTGGCTGTCTGCAACACCGTGTGATTGGCTGTCTGCAACACCGTGTGATTGGCTGTCTGCAACGCCGTGTGATTGCCTATCTGCAACAACCTGTGATTGGCTGTCTGCAACACCCTGTGATTAGCTGTCTGCAACACAGTGTGGTTGGCTGTCTGCAACGCCGTGTGATTGGCTGTCTGCAACGCCCTGCGATTGGCTGTCTGCAACGCCCTGCGATTGGCTGTCTGCAACACGGTGTGGTTGGCTGTCTGCAACGCCCTGCGATTGGCTGTCTGCAACGCCCTGCGATTGGCTGTCTGCAACACGGTGTGGTTGGCTGTCTGCAACGCCCTGCGATTGGCTGTCTGCAACGCCCTGCGATTGGCTGTCTGCAACACGGTGTGGTTGGCTGTCTGCAACGCCCTGCGATTGGCTGTCTGCAACGCCCTGCGATTGGCTGTCTGCAACACCCTGTCATTGGCTGTCAGCAACACCCTGTGATTAGCTGTCTGCAACACCGTGTGATTGGCTGTCTGCAACACAGTGTGGTTGGCTGTCTGCAACGCCCTGTGATTGGCTGTCTGCAACACGGTGTGGTTGGCTGTCTGCAACGCCCTGCGATTGGCTGTCTGCAACGCCCTGCGATTGGCTGTCTGCAACACGGTGTGATTAGCTGTCTGCAACACCGTGTGATTGGCTGTCTGCAACACCCTGTCATTGGCTGTCTGCAACACCCTGTGATTAGCTGTCTGCAACACCGTGTGATTGGCTGTCTGCAACACCGTGTGATTGGCTGTCTGCAACACAGTGTTATTGGCTGTCTGCAACTCTGTGTGATTAGCTGTCTGCAACACCGTGTGATTGGCTGTCTGCAACGCCGTGTGATTGGCTGTCTGCAACACGGTGTGATTGGCTGTCTGCAACACCGTGTGATTGGCTGTCTGCAACACGGTGTGGTTGGCTGTCTGCAATGCCGTGTGATTGGCTGTCTGCAACACGGTGTGATTGGCTGTCTGCAACGCCCTGCGATTGGCTGTCTGCAACGCCCTGCGATTGGCTGTCTGCAACGCCCTGCGATTGGCTGTCTGCAACGCCCTGCGATTGGCTGTCTGCAACGCCCTGCGATTGGCTGTCTGCAACGCCCTGCGATTGGCTGTCTGCAACACCCTGTGATTAGCTGTCTGCAACACCGTGTGATTGGCTGTCTGCAACACGGTGTGATTGGCTGTCTGCAACACCGGGTGATTGGCTGTCTGCAACACCGTGTGATTGGCTGTCTGCAACACGGTGTGGTTGGCTTTCTGCAACGCCCTGTGATTGGCTGTCTGCAACGCCCTGTGATTGGATGTCTGCAACAACCTGTGATTGGCTGTCTGCAACACCGTGTGATTGGCTGTCTGCAACACCCTGTGATTGGCTGTCTGCAACACCGTGTGATTGGCTGTCTGCAACACGGTGTGATTGGCTGTCTGCAACACAGTGTGGTTGGCTGTCTGCAACGCCGTGTGATTGGCTGTCTGCAACGCCCTGCGATTGGCTGTCTGCAACGCCCTGCGATTGGCTGTCTGCAACGCCCTGCGATTGGCTGTCTGCAACGCCCTGCGATTGGCTGTCTGCAACACCCTGTGATTAGCTGTCTGCAACACCGTGTGATTGGCTGTCTGCAACACGGTGTGATTGGCTGTCTGCAACACCGTGTGATTGGCTGTCTGCAACTCTGTGTGATTGGCTGTCTGCAACACCGTGTGATTCGCTGTCTGCAACGCCGTGTGATTGGCTGTCTGCAACACCGTGTGATTGGCTGTCTGCAACACGGTGTGATTGGCTGTCTGCAACACGGTGTGGTTGGCTGTCTGCAACGCCCTGTGATTGGCTGTCTGTAACGCCCTGCGATTGGCTGTCTGCAACGCCCTGCGATTGGCTGTCTGCAACACCCTGTCATTGGCTGTCTGCAACGCCCTGCGATTGGCTGTCTGCATCACCCTGTCATTGGCTGTCTGCAACGCCCTGCGATTGGCTGTCTGCAACACCCTGTCATTGGCTGTCTGCAACGCCCTGTGATTGGCTGTCTGCAACACCGTGTGATTGGCTATCTGCAACAACCTGTGATTGGCTGTCTGCAACACCATGTGACTGCCTGTCTGCAACACCCTGTGACTGCCTGTCTGCAACACCCTGTGACTGCCTGTCGGCAACGCCTTATGATTGGCTATCGGCAGCACCAGTTAGCTGTCCGCTTGTAACATGCAATTTTCGCTTAAAGTGTGTTGAAAGTGACTTAGTGAAAGCCGGATAAAGTCCTATGTACTAATTGAACAAGTTTATTAAATTTGTATTGCTTGCTTTAACGAAGCAAAAATAGTTCTGAAGCGTATAAATCGGCACGCGCTCAAGCTGGTTTGGACCTAAAGATGCTTGCCACAGAGCAACAAAACTGGCCAGACGCCAACTCGCTGAATATTGCATTATTTAAAAGCAAAATTATGGACTGATTACTAAGTGTACAATTTTTACAGTTTTTACAATAAAATCCAATCTCGCAATCAAATGCAACCAATTCAGTCACAAGATTATCTCAGAATTTCCTAAACTGGAAGGTTCTGTAGTCACACAACTCCTATAGATGTGCTAGAGCCCAAATTGATGCAAAAAATTGTTTCCCAGAATTGTACATCTGTACACAATTCCAAAGCAGAGAAGCAACAGAGGATATTACTGAATGCAAAATACGAATTGAGGAAGCCTGACCGACTGACAGAATCTACCACTATAAGTAGTCGGTGAAGCTCATTCACTGAACAGCTCATTCGCGTCTGCCAATTGTAGAGGACCGGCCCGTTGCCCCGCCCATCCTGACGATGAACGACTTGCGCCGTCTGGTTCTGCCGCCGCCGGCGCCGCCTCCAACAACAGCTGCAGCTTCCGCAGTTCTTGGCAGCGCCAAACTTGAGTGCCGGCCGCTGGCTGCTGGCGATGGGCCGGACGTGGCCCAGCTGACTGCGTCTGAAAGTCGATTTTGAAAGAAATGTATCATTATAATTGCTTCTTTTAATTTGCCATCACTAACCTAAAAGTACACGAAAACAAGCTTTTATCCATCTTGTTTTTGATTCGCTGACCAATAACTTAGCTTCATCTTTCAAACCTTAAATCTCAAACCTAACTGTACATTTCACCCACCCCATTCCTTACAATTAATGCCTATCCCTTAGTCTGCCCTGATTGGCTATAGCTCATGGTTTAACAACTGATTAATTAAATGGCTCAACCTCCTAGCCTGCCCTGATTGGGGACAGGCTATCTGGTTTCAAATTCAAACAAAATTCCATACAGACAGTGCCCAGGCTGTTCCCAAAATTCATTAAATTTTAAAGTACACCGCACTCATCTAGACCACAACATGACGTACGTCAAGCACAGAATACTACGTTTTACTCGTAATACATCAATAATAATGTGAACCAATAAGATAAAATACGAGGGGTGATCAAAAAGTTCTGCAAGTGAGTTAATAATGTGACTCGAAGAAATTTTGTGCACACAATCAGCATTACATTCCCTCAAGCTATCTCTCATCAGCTTCTATGCACCGCTTCCGTCGCTTTTGACACATCTGGAAGTAGCTAAGATAATTGATTGCAAGCAGTGTCTGCAATTCTGATTTGAGCACTTATCTCAGCTCTTGAGCGCTCTAAAAAAGGTCTTCCATGAGTAGCAGCTTTCAGTTTTGAGAATACAGTGGAGTCATATGGGTCAAGGTAAGCCAGTAAGGTGGATGTAGAACCAGCTGAACCCTTTTTTCCTCCATAAGTAATCCGGTCTTCCTCGCTGTGTGAGGAGCAGCATTCGACGCATCTGTTGTCGCCGCGCTGGTTTTATCCCCTTTCATGCCTCCCCTACGAAAGCATTGGCAAGAAACTTCACTTAAGCATTTAGCAGTCCCCAGTAACTTGCTAAGGAAGATTTTCCACCGCCATATCTCCCTGCAAGTTGAAGTATGTGAGAATTATTGTGAATGGATGGCTCGGTCACGGATGTCAAGGTTTGGTCAGACATTCACTTGTCATTAAAACTCGACTGTGCATCAACCCAATGACACACGAGCCTGGCGATAATGTTAAATGACGAGGCGGAATTTTTAGAAACAGTGGTAAAATTTATGTGCATGTCAGAAGATATGTTGCCATGCTGCACGGAAAAAAATACTATGAAGCAAAAGCTGACTTTCACAGTTTAACGCACAAGCTAAAAAATGCTTATGGTAAACTGTCAGCCAAGTTGAAACGGATTGATGAAATGACTTGAAAATCGAGAGTAATATAAAATACAAATTTTTCTTACATTGCGTCAATTTTAAGTGTGATCAGTCCAGTAATCTTGACGCAAGGTCGAAAGGTTGCAGAACTTTTTGATCACCCCTCGTATGGTAATAACAAATACTACTCACTCTGCGATTACTCAGTAGTCTGACATGCAAGATACGCACAAAAAAAACTCAGTTACATTAATTTTACCAATTCTTGGCCGAGCCGCTAAACTGGGCGGCGCGGGGCAGCAGCAGCAGCTCAGCGGCTGCCAGCTCTGCATGCGTCAAGGCCGACAGGAGAGGTGAAGCAATTGCGTCAATAAATTTCCTAGGCATTTAATGCTTTTTTGTGATGCGAATAAACAAAACAGTTCAGCCACTCTCAGACAGCTGCGCAATTCAACACAAAATGTACGTGTAAAATCCACTGGGGCAAGCCGAACAGCTTCTGTACCCTGCTGTAGGCGAAGAGATCTGCACTGTTTATTCCCAAACGATGGAAACAGCAGGTGCGCAGAAGTTTCTTGTTCAGTGGGAGAAAATAGTTTTATTTCGGTTTAATAATATTTTGTCCTTCTACATCTGCTTCGGGACGAAGGCGCCGAATTTTACTTTTATCCAGCAATCAACTGGCTATGCACTTAGTCTGACCTGTTACTTAAGCTTATCCACGGAGACACTAATGACTTCAGGCGCCAAACTGGAGTTTATTGGGCGCCAAACTGGAGTTATTGGGCGCCAAACTGGAGTCAGTGGGCGCCAAACTGGAGTTCAGTGGGCGCCAAACTGGAGTCAGCGGGCGCCAAACTGGAGTCAGCGGGCGCCAAACTGGAGTCAGCGGGCGCCAAACTGGAGTCAGCGGGCGCCAAACTGGAGTCAGCGGGCGCCAAACTGGAGTCAGCGGGCGCCAAACTGGAGTTCAGTGGGCGCCAAATGGAGTTCAGTGGGCGCCAAAATTGAGTTTATTGTGCGCCAAACTGGAGTTCAGTGGGCGCCAAAATTGAGCTCAGTGGGCGCCAAACTGGAGTTCAGTGGGCGCCAAACTGGAGTTCAGTGGGCGCCAAAATGGAGTTATTGGGCGCCAAACTGGAGTTCAGTGGGCGCCAAATGGAGTTCAGTGGGCGCCAAAATTGAGTTTATTGTGCGCCAAACTGGAGTTCAGTGGGCGCCAAAATTGAGCTCAGTGGGCGCCAAACTGGAGTTCAGTGGGCGCCAAACTGGAGTTCAGTGGGCGCCAAAATGGAGTTATTGGGCGCCAAACTGGAGTTCAGTGGGCGCCAAACTGGAGTTCAGTGAGCGCCAAACTGGAGTTCAGTGGGCGCCAAACTGGAGTTCAGTGGGCGCCAAACTGGAGTTCAGTGGGCGCCAAACTGGAGTTCAGTGGGCGCCAAACTGGAGTTCAGTGGGCGCCAAAATTGAGCTCAGTGGGCGCCAAATGGAGTTCAGTGGGCGCCAAATGGAGTTATTGGGCGCCAAACTGGGGTAATTGGCAACGAGTTGGGCTCGAGGATTTCGGAGAGCAGGAAATTCTGCACCAGATTTTGAAAAAAAAATCATCTCAAACAAGGCTTTTTGTTTAAAAGAAAATTAGCGCTAAAAATCGTTAACTTAAGGCGCTACTTAAAGATTCACACTCAGATTTTTAAACATTCAAACAAAAAGTAAATCAAATGCAGCGGAAACGCCCCGATGCTGCGTGCACTTTAACGCACGGGATGCATCCGTGAATGATTCGGGACCCGGCCAAACCCAGCGCCCAGTGCACACCCGAAAAGTCTAAAAGACGCAAAGAAGCAAGTTGAGGCGATATTGCAAAGCAAATTGAAAACCCATTGGATTTTTATCTGCAGAATCCTCTAATGCCCGAATGCAACAGCCGGCTTGTCCCGAATGCGGGGCATCAAAGTCTGCATCCGAATCCCTAATACCGCGTGCACAAAATGCCAAACTTTAAGTCCCAAAATTCACTATTATTCTTCACTGAGCGTATTCAAAATAAAAAATCCCAATCTTTATATAAATCCTATTTTCATCCGATTATTTTCTTAGAGTCAAAATGCCAACTTCCCTAAGTCGAAATAAAAAATCCATAGACCACTGAATTCCGAATCCCAATTTGGGACCAGAAAGTGCCAGCAAAGCAAAGCCAACAAAATCAGTGTGAGTCATGTGCAACAAAGGAAAGGTGCCGGCAATGCGTTAAAACTGATGGGGAATATTGGCGGCAGCTGAGCCGGGTGAGCCAGCGGTCCTCACCCAACAGCAACCAGCTGCCCGAGCTTCGCTACAGCTCGCAGTCGTCGTCGGCTCCGGCCAGCGGCACCGTCAGGCTGCCCTCCGATGAGCTGTCGCTGCCGCCGCCCACGCGGGCCTCAGCTTCAAGCGGCGGATCCGCCGCGGCTGCCGCCTTAACCGCCGACAATTCGCCCAGCTCGTCCTCCTCCACCGCGTCATGCCGCGACTTCAGCTTTGATAGTTAGGAAGCCGGGATTACTTTTTTCCCCCAATGAGCGTCGCGAAATCTCATGTTGAATGTCTGTCTCCTACCTGACTGTGCAGCGGTGAGCACTCGGGAATGGTTGCTATGGCCCGCTTGCTCGAGCAACTAAACAAACTGCCGCCGCTGCTGCCGCTTCGAGCTTGAACGCTGATCTCTGGGACTGAAAATTTAATCGCTCTCGTATTGAAACTTGAGTCCAGTCCAAAGTCCAGTCTTATATCGGATATTTTTAGTCTTTATAGTTTACAAAGAGCAACTTTCTGTGACATGACAAGTACATGAGTTGGGAGCGTTTCACTTTCTCGAAACTTCCCTTTCCCGAAAGCCAAAAGTGTCAGCCACTTTCGCTTTTGTGTGAAATGTGAAAGTGAAAGCGTCCCCTTCTTTTCGACGAAGTGAAGCTTCAAGAAAGTGAAGTTCCAAGAAAGTGAAGTTCCAAGAAAGTGAAGTTCCAAGAAAGTGAAGTTCCAAGAAAGTGAAGTTCCAAGAAAGTGAAGTTCCAAGAAAGTGAAGTTTCAAGAAAGTGAAGTTTCGAGAATGTGAAAGCGTCCCCATGAGTGTACACATAAAAGCTCTGACCATTTAGCTTTTCTTGCACGCATCAATGTACATAGCTTTTCTGTTCATAGGTTATATTTTAAATTTTCCATCAATATTCATATTCTCGGAGCAATTCTATCCAGAAATATCTTGATGCATGGCAGATCAATTATCAGCCGAGTTTGTAAAAGCCCACGTGTACTTCAAAATGACAGTATTGGACAGCTCGGAAACTACAGAGCACAAATAATACGGATGCAGGCCTCCCTTAATAGCAATCGGTGAGCCGACTGAGGCCAAAGAAAGATTGACCGAAAGACAGATCGAGTGAGCCGGGAGGGGCCAGGCGGTACAGTAGTATAAGAGATGAGGCCGCTCCAGCATCCATTATTCAACAGAGTTCTTCTAATCGGCTATGCAAGGATGGGCATTAAATAGAGAATGGCGTAGTGGGTCCGGCTGTCAATTATTTACAAAGCAGCCAGCCTGTTTTTGGCCTTAAATAATAAGGCTGCCGGACTGCCAGCCAGAAAATGGGATTGTCTCATCGGGAAAAGCCGTGACAGTTGATAAAAACAAACAATTTGACTACTGATCCTTTCATAGGTAGCTAGCAGAGTTTGGTAAGGCAGCCTAGATAAGTCTGAGTCAGCTCATTTGATATTGACTGCTTTTTGAGTGGACATTAGTGATTTGACCAGATTGTGAAAAACATATGCAATAGTGATAAGCTAAATTGGTCAGCTAGCACTGGACATTGATGAGTCTAAAGTATTCTATTTGTTTTGACTGCATTACAGATAAAATGAGCAGTCAGTGTCTAAGTCCAGAGATGCCTTGCTGATAGTGTACAGTCAAGTGAGCAGCCAGTGTCTATGGCCAGAGATGCCTTGCTGATAGTGTACAGTCAAATGAGCAGCCAGTGTCTATGGCCAGAGATGCCTTGCAGATAAAGTACAGTCAAGTGAGCAGCCAGTGTCTATGGCCAGAGATGCCTTGCTGATAAATTACAGTCAAATGAACAGCCAAGTGTCTATGGCCAGAGATGCCTTGCTGATAAATTACAGTCAAATGAGCAGCCAAGTGTCTATGGCCAGAGATGCCTTGCAGATAAAGTACAGTCAAGTGAGCAGCCAAGTGTCTATGGCCAGAGATGCCTTGCAGATAAAGTACAGTCAAATGAGCAGCCAGTGTCTATGGCCAGAGATGCCTTGCTGATAAATTACAGTCAAATGAACAGCCAAGTGTCTATGGCCAGAGATGCCTTGCTGATAAATTACAGTCAAATGAGCAGCCAAGTGTCTATGGCCAGAGATGCCTTGCTGATAA
The DNA here is from genome assembly GCA_950096795.1 of Macrostomum cliftonense. Lineage (NCBI taxonomy): Eukaryota > Metazoa > Platyhelminthes > Macrostomidae > Macrostomum > Macrostomum cliftonense. The sequence goes on from CATNEM010000059.1 coordinate 75,153, forward strand.
ATTACAGTCAAATGAGCAGCCAAGTGTCTATGGCCAGAGATGCCTTGCTGATAAATTACAGTCAAATGAGCAGCCAAGTGTCTATGGCCAGAGATGCCTTGCTGATAAATTACAGTCAAATGAGCAGCCAAGTGTCTATGGCCAGAGATGCCTTGCAGATGAATTACAGTCAAATGAGCAGCCAAGTGTCTATGGCCAGAGATGCCTTGCAGATAAAGTACAGTCAAGTGAGCAGCCAAGTGTCTATGGCCAGAGATGCCTTGCTGATAAATTACAGTCAAATGA
>CATNEM010000060.1:645000-922500 GCA_950096795.1 Macrostomum cliftonense
TGAAATCGATGGTGCCTGCCGTTTTAAAATTGCCGAATTCTGTGTTTACCGAGAGGCCTATCAAGCCATGCGGGCAGCCTCTCTGCCATCCCCAGCCCTCTTTGTTTGATATTTGCTTTTGCCTGCATTTGCATTTTGCTACGGCTTGGCATCATTTGTTTTACTGGAGCGCCTCTCAATCCTGCAGCAGGCCAGGCGAAGTGTTGATTGAAGGAACAGGGCCTGTTTGCGCTTGCATGCAAGCGGCGGGCGATGTTGAAGAAAATAACTTTTGGCTAGAAGGGCCGGCCCGGGGTGAACGGGGCAGGCTTGGCGACATTTGGCGGAACCTGCGCAAACTGGAATTCCCGGCCTCGGCTGCCGTGTTAATTCAGGCCTAGCAGCTGCCTGCTTGCGTCGCATGTGCGCATTGTGACACCTCGCATGTCCGCTTTCTGCCTGGCCAGACGCACTTTTACTGGCCCCCCGCTGCGTTCTGCTCCTTGCGGTTCGGTCCCTCAGGCAGGCAGGCTAGGCAGGGGGGGGGGGGGGGTCGGTTGGTTCTGGCAGATTCGTTCGCGCACGGCTTGCGAACTCGGGCTTATCGAAACTGACGCGTTCGTTATCAGCTGGGACGCGCCAATCAAGGGCTGTCGATTTTTGATTGACTCGCGGCTGGCTGCGTTCGCATTGGTCCTGGTTGCTTGTTTCTCCTCATCTGCAAGGAAAAGAACGGATTGCTCATCTGAAACTGCGTCAGTGGCCAAAGCTGTCTTCAGATTTTGGATGTTCACTCGATAATTTCTATTGCATAGTGAAGTTTAAAAATATGTCCCCTCATGAACTTAATGAAATTAAAGTATAATTGCCTATTTCACCTGCATTCACTCAGTTTTTAGTCATATAGTTGCATTCAATTGCAGTAGATCATCACTATTATATTTTCATGTAGGCATGATTACCTAAACACAAAGCTGTATCCATTTTACACTTTTAACGTAACATTAAAGACAATCTCAAGGGCTTACATTAAATTTGCATCAAAATAACATCAAATTCCAGTCTCGTTTTGAAAGTCGTGACTAGATTTCCCTAACTATACTCGTATTTCCAGTCAGTAAAATTCATGAGAGGACATTTTTTAATTTAACTATCCAATGGAATTTATGGGGAAATATTCCAAATCTGAAGGCAGCTTTGGCCACAGATGCAGCTTCACAGGAGCAATCCTTGCTTTTCCTTCATCCATGGGTTTATTAGGCCTCGGGATTTCAGCTGTCTATGGTCTGGGTCAAGTCGCTGCAAGTGCAGGCATTAGCTTTTTTATGGCCGACACAAGCAGAGCGCAAGGGAAAGCCAGCTAAGCAGTGACAGATCAAGCTGACTGGTTTAATTGATTGATGCGCCATGGAAAGCTCCGAGTCAACTGAGGAATGTACCGAAGATCTTTATAGTACGGCTGCTGCGCTGGCCAGGCAGTTTGAGGAAGCGATCAGCAAAGTGCGGCATCAGCAGCAGGACGACCCGCAGCAGCAGCAGCTGCAGCAACAACTGCAACAACTGCTGGCTCAGTGCATGCAACACATTAACCTGGGTCAAGAGCCGAACGAAGCAAATCTTGTCCCGCCACTAGAGGGTGCGAAGCCAGCAAATCAAGCTATGCCGGATGCACAACTGAAGCCACACGAAATAGACAATTCTTTCGTACAAACTAAGCAGAAAGCGTCACGGTACCATGCTGAGGAAGTACCTCAAGGAAAGCAGAAAGTGCCGCAGCACCATGCTGAGGAAGTACCTCAGGGAAAGCAGAAAGTGCCGCAGCACCATGCTGAGGAAGTACCTCAGGGAATGCAGAAACTGTCACAGTACCAAATAGAGAAGGTAACTCAGCGGAAGCAGAAGTTACCTGCGCACCAAGTAGAAGAGGTGGTTCAGCGGAAGCAGACGATGCCTGCATACCAGGAGAAGGAAGTGCCCCAGCGAAACGAGAAGATGCCGCAGCACCGTGCTGAAGAGGTACCTCAGCGGAAGGGGCAAATGCCAACACACCAAGAGGAGTTGCCCCAGCGGAAGCACAAGATGCGGCAGTACCAGGCTGAAGACGTGCCCCAGCGGAAGCAGAAGCATCCGCAGTACCAGTCTGAAGAATTGCGTCCGCGAATGCAACAGTTGCCGCAGCAACAACAGGAAGACGCGCCTCAGCTAAAGCCTAGGATGCCAAAGTTTCAGGACGCAGTGCAGCAGCCGGTATGCCAGCCATGCCAGCATCAGCAGGTGGCCACCAACGCTAGCAACGCGGCTGGCTGCGGCTGCCAACTTGTCTGCTTGAAGCCCAACCCGCTGAATCTGGTCCTGCGCCTGGAGGCACGTCTCGACGAAAACGGCTCGCTGGTCGTCCTGCCGACAATCCACATGGAGCAAGAGTCCGATGAAGCTTCAGGCTCTCAAGATCCTGATGCTGAAGGCTGAGCTTGAGCTTGACAGCTACTCGTTTCTCAGTGTAGTACGAGAACAGTGCAGTGACTTTTATTTGTTGCAGTTTTTAGTCTAGAGAACTCGCATTGCTTTTTTAGTCGGCGCTCTCTAAGCAAAGCATCAAATTTAGTAAAACAAAGTTTTGAAAGCCTTGAAAAATATTCTCTCCATTGTCACCTAGCTCGCATGCCATCGTTCGTCTTTGTTTTATTTATTTTGCATCCTTGCTAACTTTCGCGATTGATTGCCACTAATAAATTGTTGACTGTTGATCGCCACTAAGATGTGACGCATCTTGACATTCCAGTTCTGCTAGCTAATAGACGGGATCTTAGATGGGACTTTTGTCTAAGATGCGCCAAGCATGAGATGCCATTTCAATTTGGCCCGACATGCGATGGTGTCTAAGGCCCGCCAGGCATGAGATGCCATTTCAATTTGGCCTGACATTCGATGGTGTCTAAGGCCCGCCATGCATGAGATGCCATTTCAATTTGGCCTGACATTCGATGGTGTCTAAGGCCCGCCATGCATGAGATGCCATTTCAATTTGGCCTGACATTCGATGGTGTCTAAGGCCCGCCAGGCATGAGATGCCATTTCAATTTGGCCTGACATTCGATGGTGTCTAAGGCCCGCCATGCATGACCCGCCAGACTTCTGATCTATCAGACGCGCCGAGAAATTTCACATTCACCTCCCGCCCGCCGTGCAGCATCCGCAGATTTTCTACCCCTCCTGGCCGCGCTCCGGCTCCCTGGAGTTCTCCAACGTCTCGTTGCGCTACCGGCCGGCGCCGGCGCCGCGCGCACTCAGTCACGTGACTTTCAGCGTCGCCCCTGGCGACCGGCTGGCCATAGTTGGCCGGACGGGCAGCGGGAAGACCTCGCTGCTGCGGGCGCTGTTCCGCACCGTGGAACTGGACGCCGGCTGCGTCAAAGTCGACGGTCTGGATATTCGCCGACTCGCCCGAGCCCACATTCGCTCCCGCCTGGCCGTCATTCCGCAGGAGCCTTTCCTGTTTGACGCGTCGCTCCGCGAGAACCTCGACCCCGCTGGTGAGTTCTCCTACGAGGAGCTCGAGGCGGCCATTGACAGCTGCCGGCTGCGCGGCCTCGAGGCCCGCCTGTCCGCCAGACACGGCGGCCGCGTCGGCGAGGCCGGCCGCTGCCTGAGCGCCGGGCAGCGCCAGCTGGTCTGCCTGGCGCGGGCGATTCTGCGCCGGGCGCCGCTGGTCTGCCTGGACGAGGCCACGGCCAGCGTTGACGCCGACACGGAGGCCGAGATGCAGCAGGCGCTGCTCCGCTGCCTCTCCGGAGTCACCCTGCTGGTGATCGCCCATCGCCTGGAGACGGTGGCGGCGCTGTGCAACTCCGTCATTGTGCTCAGCGGGGGCCGCATTGTTGAGCAGGGCTGCCCGGAGGAGCTGCTGCGCAACCCGCGCTCGGAGCTCTACCGGCTGTTTTCCACCGACACGAGGCGGCGGTCCGGCCGGAGGCCTTCCAGCTCTGCGGCGGATTGAGCTCGGCCTGAACACTAGCTGCCTGCTCACTTAGCAACTGCGTCTCAACCAGCGTCCCTGGCAACCATGTTCCTATAAAGTGCATCTCCCACACTAGTAGCCTAGCAGCCAAAATTTTACCACTAAAACAATTCTGAGTATTAGCTCACTAAGCCCAGTGACTCAATAATTATGTGATCTTCTGTAAATGCAGTCCCAACTGTTCAGTTTTTTACTCTTGCGGTTTTGTTGCCATGCGTCTGTCGCTCTTTAACCGAGCGCTTTTTTATAAATGTTTCGCTTTTAATCAAAATTTAGGGCTTTTAATATGTGTTTTCGAGAATTAGCATTGCTAAGCTAAATCTTTAATTTCTTAATTCTCTTCACTTTCTTCCCTTTGCGAAAATCATGCAGTCCCGCTGTTTTTTTTGCTTTCTGAGAATCAAATCGAATAATCGCGTCCGCAATTCTATCCAGAAAGTGGCGCTACTTTTCTTAGAAATCGCGCTTCAACGCCTTGCACTTCTGCCCCGGTTTAAAATCGCAGAATCCCAGAGTTTTTGAAACTCCCCGAACTTTCATCGCCTGCTTGCCAAAAAAGCCGATTATTGATTGAGTAGCCGAAGATCGCGCTCTGTACCGCGCGGTGTACTTTTCCAATCGGTGGACTTCACTCGTGCCAAAGCCGATCTGGCTTAACGCCTCTGTAACAGCCAGTTGTGCTTTAAGTATGTCTGGATTGGCTGAACTGCTTAATTTTTTTAGAAGTCTTAGCTTTGCATTCTATCACTCTCAATTTGATATTGATTTCTGATTTTCAATAAATTTTTATCCGACAAGATAGCTAATCTTTTTGTCACACTAGCATCTTTGCGGCATCAAACTTAAATGATTGGTCAAACTCTCCTCTTTGCTTTAAACGCACTTGGATCAGCTAGTCCCTAAAAATCTCCCATCAGACTCGCCTAGAATCCCCCATCAAACCCCGAGAATCTCCATCAGACAACCCGAGAATCTCCAATCAGACTCACCGAGAATCTCCCATCAGACACCCCGAGAATCCCCCATCAGACTCCCCAAAAATCTCCCATCAGACTCCCCGAGAATCTCCCATCAGACTCCCCGAGAATCTCCCATCAGACACCCCGAGAATCCCCAATCAGACTCCCTAAGAATCTCCTATCAGACTCCCCGAGAATCCCCAATCAGACTCCCTGAGAATCTCCCATCAGACTTCCCTAGAATCCTCCATCAGACTCCCCGAGAATCTCCTATCTGACTCCCCGAGAATCTCCCATCAGACTCCCCTAGAATCCTCCATCAGACTCCCTGAGAATCTCCCATCAGACTTCCCTAGAATCCTCCATCAGACTTCCCGAGAATCTCCTATCTGACTCCCCGAGAATCTCCCATCAGACTCCCCTAGAATCCTCCATCAGACTCCCTGAGAATCTCCCATCAGACTTCCCTAGAATCCTCCATCAGACTCCCCGAGAATCTCCTATCTGACTCCCCGAGAATCTCCCATCAGACTCCCCTAGAATCCTCCATCAGACTCCCTGAGAATCTCCCATCAGACTACCCGAGAATCCGCCATCAGACTACCCGAGAATCCCCCATCAGACTACCCGAGAATCCCCCATCAGACTCCCCGAGAGTCTCCCATCAGACTAACCGAGAATCTCCCATTAGACTCCCCGAGAATCTCCCATCAGACCCCGAGAATCTTCCATCAAACTCCCCGAGAATCTCCCATCAGACTCCCCTAGAATCCTCCATCAGACTCCCCAAGAATCTCCCATCACACTCCCGGAGAATCCGCCATCAGACTACCCGAGAATCCCCCATCAGACTCCCCGAGAATCTCCCATCAGACTCCCCGAGTATCTCCCATCAGACCCCGAGAATCTTCCATCAAACTCCCCGAGAATCTCCCATCAGACTCCCCGAGTATCTCCCATCAGACCCCGAGAATCTTCCATCAAACTCCCCGAGAATCTCCCATCAGACTACCCGAGAATCCGCCATCAGACTACCCGAGAATCCCCCATCAGACTCCCCGAGTATCTCCCATCAGACCCCGAGAATCTTCCATCAGACTCCCCGAGAGTCTCCTATCAGACTACCCGAGAATCTCCCATTAGACTCCCCGAGAATCTCCCATTAGACTCCCCGAGAATCCCCCATCAGACCCCGAGAATCTTCCATCAAACTCCCCGAGAATCTCCCATCAGACTCCCCTAGAATCCTCCATCAGACTCCCCAAGAATCTCCCATCACACTCCCGGAGAATCCGCCATCAGACTACCCGAGAATCCCCCATCAGACTCCCCGAGAATCTCCCATCAAACTCCCCGAGAATCTCCCATCAGACTACCCGAGAATCCGCCATCAGACTACCCGAGAATCCCCCATCAGACTCCCCGAGTATCTCCCATCAGACCCCGAGAATCTTCCATCAAACTCCCCGAGAATCTCCCATCAGACTACCCGAGAATCCGCCATCAGACTACCCGAGAATCCCCCATCAGACTCCCCGAGTATCTCCCATCAGACCCCGAGAATCTTCCATCAGACTCCCCGAGAGTCTCCCATCAGACTACCCGAGAATCTCCCATTAGACTCCCCGAGAATCTCCCATTAGACTCCCCGAGAATCTCCCATCAGACCCCGAGAATCTTCCATCAAACTCCCCGAGAATCTCCCATCACACTCCCGGAGAATCCGCCATCAGACTACCCGAGAATCCCCCATCAGACTCCCCGAGAATCTCCCATCAAACTCCCCGAGAATCTCCCATCAGACTACCCGAGAATCCGCCATCAGACTACCCGAGAATCCCCCATCAGACTCCCCGAGTATCTCCCATCAGACCCCGAGAATCTTCCATCAAACTCCCCGAGAATCTCCCATCAGACTCCCCTAGAATCCTCCATCAGACTCCCCGAGTATCTCCCTTCAGACCCCGAGAATCCGCCATCAAACTCCCCGAGAATCTTCCATCAGACTCCCCGAGAATCTCCCATCAGACTCCCCCAGAATCCTCCATCAGACTGCCCGAGAATCTCCCATCAGACTACCCGAGAATCCTCCATCAGACTGCCCGAGAATCTCCCATCAGACTCCCCAAGAATCTCCCATCAGACTTCCCGAGAATCTCCCATCAGACTCAGAAGAGTCTCCGGCAGTCGGCAGTTTCTACTGAAACGGGCAGCCAAATCAGCCGCTAGCGGTCGCGCCCGCTCCAGCCGGAGACTCTTCTCGGAGAGTCGGAGCCGGAGACACCAAGCGTAGCATTGATCCGCGCGTCACCCTTCTGACAATCGGGGCCGGCCGCTGCTGTTGACTTTTGCGCCGCGCCCCCTCCGCCCAACTGGCTTTCAACAGTCCGCACGAATTTGGGGATTCCGGCGGCCGCCGGGCTCCGCCGCCGTTCCCACGCGAATCCATGACGCCCGAGGGGTGCGGGGTGCCGGGCCGCCATTCCGTTTCCAATTGATTAATCGAACTAGCAGGCAGGCGGGCGCCCCGCTCCGCTGATAATAAAAAATCGTTGAACCGGGGGGGGGGGGTGGTTGGCGCCGCCAGCCATGCAAATTTATCATTTGCGTCGGCGCACTCCGACGATGGGCCATCCCGCCGGCTCCTTGAAGCGGATGCGGGATTAGCGATTGAGCCGCCTTTAAGCACGCCAGACTGACGGCCAGCTGCCCCTGTTGCCGGGCCGGCCGAGTCGATGCGCCCGGTCCGAGCGTCCGAGCTTCCTCATTAATTTTGCGCGTGAGAGCCGCGCCATCTGCCGCTCCGCAGCTCCTCTATCTCTCCTTTCCGATAATCCCCGAGTCCTAATTCTGGGCTTTTTATTGGGAAGTTTCTCCCACTTGTGTCTTCGTGAGAGGCAGTGCTGGCTGGATATTTGAGCTGCCTGTCTCAGCTCCGCACCGCTCTCTTAGTAGCTGTGCCGGAAATGCAGACTTCTGTAGATTTGCCACAGCATAGCAGCTGCCAATCAGGCGCTACCCTCCCATATCCTCAGGCTGAGTCACCAGCCTCCCAGATCCTCAGGCTGAGCCACCCACCGTCCCAGATCCTCAGGCTGAGCTACCAGCCTCCCAGATCCTCAGGCTGAGCCACCACCCTCCAAGATCCTCAGGCTGAGCCGCCAGCCTCCCAGATCCTCAGGCTGAGCCGCCAGCCTCCCAGATCCTCAGGCTGAGCCACCAGCCTCCAAGATCCTCAGGCTGAGCCGCCGGCCTCCCAGATCCTCAGGCTGCGCCACCACCCTCCAAGATCCTCAGGCTGAGCCGCCAGCCTCCCAGATCCTCAGGCTGAGCCGCCAGCCTCCCAGATCCTCAGGCTGAGCCGCCAGCCTCCCAGATCCTCAGGCTGAGCTACCACCCTCCCAGATCCTCAGGCTGAGCCACCACCCTCCCAGATCCTCAGGCTGAGCCACCACCCTCCCAGATCCTCAGGCTGAGCCACCACCCTCCCAGATCCTCAAGCTCATTCTTTAGGCTTTCGGCATAAAGCCAGGACTGTGTTAAAGCAAAAATAACTTGAAATGTAAACGCAAGTGTAAATTGGTGACGCTGTGAACGAGTATCAGAATTCACGCGGTGGTGACTGGTTGATCTGACAGTTGATTGGCTTCGATGCAAATATTTATTAACTAAATAACTTTCTTGAAGTTCAATAATGTTTTTTTCGCAGTAATTGTACTTTTGGTATGTCGGGCTTCAAGTCGGTGACAAAAACACTCAGGCAGGAATTTTACCGTACAAAAGTGCCTGCATTGAAGTGCGTCGCATTGGAGAGCTTCAAGTACAATAAAAGTGGCTGTACAAGCTACAGGTAAGCATGGGTAGAAATAGCTGCATGAAAGAGTTGAAAATCTGCTAGGGGCAACGACTTGCTTTGCCCGCTCAAACAAAGCTGAGGTGACGCCCTCGCTGGAGTCTCAGAGCCAGGGCCACCTCCAACTGAGGCAGCGCGTATCTGAAAACAGAACTTGAGGGGCTTTCACTGCGTCTCGACAGCTCAAAGCTATTTGCTTTCTGCTCGGCAACAAGCGTTTTCCTCAAGACGTGGATCAGAGAAGAAGAGCAAGAGAATTTGAAGCGTCTAGCCTGGTTGCCAGGCGCAAGGACTGCCTGGCGGCTGGCGGAGTAGAGCGCGATACAAGAAATCGATATAAGCTGTTCCCAGGCGCAATCATTTTATTGCCCCGCTTTCATGCCGCTTGCCGCGAGCAGAAACAAAGCTTTTGCTGCGCTTCTCTGCAAGCCTTTCTGGCCTGGCCTCAAGTGCTGCTTCGACTATAACAAACTGCCGAACTTAAACAAATTTTGCAGTCTAAAACAACAATTAAAAGTACAAATCGGCGGCACTGAGGCTCAGTACTGAGTTCGCCAGGCTGAGTACAGGTTGCAGTCTCTGCTCCTGCCCAGCTGACGCATCGCCAGGCTGTTGTTAGGCGGGTGGGACATCTGGCGAATGTGGTGCAGATGGTGGTGCTGCGGCACCCGCGGCTCCCACAGCTGCGTCTCCTGCACGGCTGCAAGCGAGACGGGGATTTCATTAATGCGCTAGGATTTTTAATGGGGACCTCAGCTAAGCCTGCGTGGACCCCGGCTTGGCTTGTTACGACCTCAAAATAGGCCAAGTTTTTGGTGCAGGTGCACTAAACATATCTGATTTAGAACCTCGCGTATAAGATGCAAAAATTTAAATGCTACCAGATCCCACTTGATCGATATAAGAACTAAATGGCGGCTGCAATAGTAGAATATAATCAGCTGGGCGCCCAGCTCACCATCCTCTTGAGGTGACATCAAAGGCGCTGCGCCAGACATCGCCGAGGTGGCAGCGGCTGTGGAGCCCAACAGCTGAGGCGGCGGCGGCGGCAGGGGCTGTGGACTATGCGGCGTCTCCAGCGCGAGCAGCGGGGTGGCGCTCGAGGCCAGACTGCTGGACAGGCCGCCACCGCCGCTGCCGCCCAGGGACCGACCGGACTGGCCGCCCGTGGACTGCTGCCGGGCCGCCAGGGACCGCTCGTAGCCGGCCAGAGCGGGCCGATTCGCCACCAGGGTGTCGCAGTCCGGCTGCTGCTGCTGCTCGCCCAGCACCGCCGCGGCAGCCGCGCTGCCCGGACAGCTGACCAGCGCCTGCGCCCGGCGATGCCCGGACTTCGCGTCGGCAACCGCTGAGCTCGAGGCCGCCGCGTTCGGGTTCTCACGCACCATCCCGTTCAGAGGCTGGTGCGCTGCGGGGGTTGCGGAAATGCCCGGCGACGCCGCTGCCGCCTCCGTCACTTTCGGTGGGAATTTTGGTCGGCGCTGCTGCGGCTGCGGCTGCAGGCTGTCCTGGCTGCCCTCGAACTCCCCGAACCAGACGGCTTTGAAAAATCTCTCGCCGCAGATGACCGACAGAATCAGCAGCGTCAAGGACACCATCCAGGATGAGATCTGGACGGGTGTTACAAGTGGGCTTGCTGATCTATCAGTATGTCTGTCTGTCTGTCTGTCTGTCTGTCTGTCTGTCTGTCTGTCTGTCTGTCTGTCTGTCTGTCTGTCTGTCTGTCTGTCTGTCTGTCTGTCTGTCTGTCTGTCTGTCTGTCTGTCTGTCTGTCTGTCTGTCTGTCTGTGTGTCTGTCTGTCTGTCTGTCTGTCTGTCTGTCTGTCTGTCTGTCTGTCTGTCTGTCTGTCTGTCTGTGTGTCTGTCTGTCTGTCTGTCTGTCTGTCTGTCTGTCTGTCTGTCTGTCTGTCTGTATGTCTGTCTGTCTGTCTGCCCCCTTCTGTCTGTCTCCTGTCTTCCTATTTACTTGTCACCCGTCTGCCAATCTGCCCATCCCTCAGTCCTGGTCACCTGAGCGATGGTGATCAGACCGAAGAACTTCGGGCTCCGGAAGTAGGCAAAGTCGTGGTGCGTCGATCGCCAAGGAAAGGACTGAATGAGCGGACAGGTCAGGCCGAATCTGAGAGGGCGGATGTGGGGGCGGCAAGGCAATTCTACTTTGTCTGCCTCATCAGGCAGTCTGTTAATACCCCGGCGGGATTATCTAGCATGCGGATCCCATTCAGCCGCCTGTCAGCTTTCCAGCCCGTCAAAGCCAAGGGGGTCAAAAACGTTGGCTAGAGTAGTTTTCCCCTGTTCGAACTCACTGGCTCCGCCTCATCAACTCCTTGACGTGCTCGGAGTCCTCCAGGTCGCTGATGATTGAGCTGCACCAGAACCGGTGGCCGAGGGTGAGCACGCAGCTGGAGATGAGCTGGCTAGTGAACAGCACCGAGTTAAACAGCAGCGAGGGGAAAACCAGCCGCCTCAGGTGCCTGTTGGGTGCGCGGCGCGTTTTGCTTCCTGACAGTGGATTGCTAGTCTATCATCACAGTGGATTGCTAGTCTATCATCACAGTGGATTGTTAGTCTATCCTGACAGTGGATTGCTAGTCTATCATCACAGTGGATTGTTAGTCTATCCTGACAGTGGATTGCTAGTCTATCATCACAGTGGATTGCTAGTCTATCATCACAGTGGATTGCTAGTCTATCATCACAGTGGATTGTTAGTCTATCCTGACAGTGGATTGCTAGTCTATCATCACAGTGGATTGTTAGTCTATCCTGACAGTGGATTGCTAGTCTATCCTGACAGTGGATTGCTAGTCTATCCTGACAGTGGATTGCTAGTCTATCCTTATGGAATGGACTGCTAGTCTGCCCTTACGGAACTGGTAGTTCTGCTAGCTGTTTGCATAATATGCAGTCAAACACAATTGCTGACAGGAAACTGGTACAGACCAAGGAGAGTAAATAATGAAATCCAACTGCAATCCAAGGCTTAAACAAGAAGCAGATAAATCAGTAAAGAGAGCAGTGGGAGCAGCTGCCAGCGCTGCTGCTGGAAACCAGAGCTGGGCAGACTCGATACAGACACCGCGGAGCCCAGAGGGACCAGTGCAGCCAGGCGGACCCAGTTCGTGCTGTACAAATATCTCGGCAGAGTAAACTTGCGATTTCGCTCTCATCAAGGCCCAGGAAATCCCCGGCCCCAGCTGCTGCCCGCCCACCTCGCTTTTCTCCGGCATTCTCTGAGAGCCGCGCTCAGCTCCCCCGGCCTCAATCTCGCGGCTGCCTGCCTTTCTTGGCCCTCTCAAAGCCGCCTAAAGCAGAGAGAGAGAGGAAGGCAGGCAGGAGTTGAAGTGCATTTCTGTACTTCTCCAGCCGCTTCCCCCGCCTCTTCTCCCTCGGCAGTTTTCCTCCCGCTTCCCGGCTCTTCACGGGCAACAATGGCCTCGGGATGGCACTGGGAAATTGTAAATGGGCAGAGTGCGTCCTCCCACCTTCCTCGGCCGAAACTCCGCCCGCAGTTGCTAGCTGGGCCACGGGGGGGCTGGGCGGGATGCAGCTCCGGCATTGATCAGTTTCCCTCTCCCTTTCTCAGCTTCCCCCCCCCCGCCGCCGCGCAAATCTCACCTGCAGATCTGTCTCTCTCTCTCTGCCAAGCGAGGGCGCAAAAAAACATTTGCTCCCAGCCGCGTGAATAATGAAGCAGCCGGGCCGGGAGGCTGGGGCTCTGCCTGAGGTCCCGCCCCTCTCCCGGTACCGGCGCTAGCAAGGCAGATCGGCGCCTTTGTGATGCGCCGCGGAATCTGTTTGCGCACTCCTAAAACTTTACCTGCAGGCAGTTGCCGACTGTGTGGACAAGGGGATGCAGGTTAAGGGATAAAATACGAGACGGACGACATGGGGGCGAATTAGACAGTAGAGAGGATTAAGCAAGATGGCTTCCCCGTTGTTAATTCTTCTTAACACCTGACCCACCAATGAATTCAGCTCAGTGAACCGAAGCGATCTGAGATCATGGGGCGCCGCGCCTCATCAAGAGGCTTGCCAGCACCGCCGAGTTCAGCGGCGAAAGTGGTTAGTGTTTTCTTCGCCCCCGGCCGACTTAAATTCCTGGAATTCGGCCTTATTCAAACAAAATTCTCGCTGCCAGCAAAGTTTAGCTGGCCGCAGAGCGGGGCGAAGGGAAGCCCGGACTAAAAATATCTGGGAGAGGCTCCGGGCCCCGCTATTGACAAGTTCAAAATAAATAGCGGCGCCGGCCGGGCAGCAGCAGAGCTCCGGGGGCAAGTTGGTTGAAAATGCCTCACTGCCGCCCCGGAATCAGCCCGCTTGTTCTATTTGCATAGGCGCGGGGCGACTCCGAGCGGAGACAGAAAAACTGCTTCAGGCAGCTCGGCCACTAAGCCATTCATGTCTGACTGGAAAACTTGTGGACAACTTTGGCCCAGCCTGGCAGCAAGGCAAATAGCCGGTTTTTTGATAGGCCGTGCTACTTGGCGCACTGCGAGATTCGGGACAGTCATTAGCCCGCTGGAAAGGCAAGGCTTTGGTCTTTGGAATTACAAGTGTGTTTTTCATAGACATGACGGCTACTCATTTGCTATCCGTGCCGGTTGGTAGCTGCAGTAGCTATCTTAAGCAAGTGACAAGACTACATAGCTTGTTATCTATAGACAGAGTGACAAGTCTACAGAGCTTGTTATTTATACCGTAGACAGTGACAAGATTACATAGCTTGTTATCCATAGACAGAGTGACAAGACTATGTAACTTGTTATCGACAGATATAGTGACAAGTCTACAGAGCTTGTTATCTATAGACATAGTGACGAGTCTATATAGCTTGTTAGCCATGGACAGTGACAAGTCTATGTAGCTTGTTATCTAAAGACATAGTGACCAGTCTACATAGCTTGTTATCCATAGACAGAGTGACAAGTCTATGTAGCTTGTTATCTATAGACAGAGTGACAAGACTATGTAGCTTGTTATCTATAGACAGAGTGACGAGTCTACATAGCTTGTTATCTACAGACAGTGACAAGACTGCATAGCTTGTTATCTATAGACAGAGTGACAAGACTATGTAGCTTGTTATCTATAGACAGAGTGACAAGACTACATAGCTTGATTTTGGTAGAAGGTCAGCTCAGTGACAGACTGAGTGCCCAGACAGCCGGCTCTCCTCACCCCTTCCTGGCCTTGTTGGGCGAGCTGAGCAGCGCGAACAGCGCGCCCCACAGCAGGCTGTAGGAGGCGGTGGTGATGTTCAGGTACATGGAGTAGTAGCACGTCTTCTTCTCGCCGCCCTTCAGGTCGCCGTCCAAGCGCAGCACGTAGGAGCCGTTCTCCGAGGGCGACAGCTCCACCTTGGCCGGTCGCGCGTACAGCGGGCACGTGTCTTTCAGATCGTCGAATGTCACCTTCAGCGTTACGCACGAGATCAAGGAGAAAATGCCGCTGCCAATGTACAGTGTCACCTGGATCCACCGCAGGTACCGCTGCAGCGGGGCCGTTGGGGACCGGCTTGCGGCGCCGCTCATCTCGAGGTTGCTGTCAGAAGCCAAAGTACTGTCGCTAGATTTACCGGTGTGGCTGTGTCAGAGGGCAGATCGTGCTGTCGCTAGATTTACCGGTGTGGCTGTGTCAGAGGGCAGATCGTGCTGTCGCTAGATTTACCGGTGTGGCTGTGTCAGAGGGCAGATCGTGCTGTCGCTAGATTTATCGGTGTGGCTGTGTCAGAGGGCAGATCGTGCTGTCGCTAGATTTACCGGTGTGGCTGTGTCAGAGAGCAGATCGCGCTGTCGCTAGATTTACCGGTGTGGCTGTGTCAGAGGGCAGATCGTGCTGTCGCTAGATTTACCGGTGTGGCTGTGTCAGAGGGCAGATCGCGCTGTCGCTAGATTTACCGGTGTGGCTGTGTCAGAGAGCAGATCGTGCTGTCGCTAGATTTACCGGTGTGGCTGTGTCAGAGGGCAGATCGTGCTGTCGCTAGATTTACCGGTGTGGCTGTGTCAGAGAGCAGATCGTGCTGTCGCTAGATTTACCGGTGTGGCTGTGTCAGAGGGCAGATCGTGCTGTCGCTAGATTTACCGGTATGGCTGTGTCAGAGGGCAGATCGTGCTGTCGCTAGATTTACCGGTGTGGCTGTGTCAGAGGGCAGATCGTGCTGTCGCTAGATTTATTGGTGTGGCTGTATCAGAGGGCAGATCGTGCTGTCGCTAGATTTACCGGTGTGGCTGTGTCAGAGGGCAGATCGTGCTGTCGCTAGATTTATTGGTGTGGCTGTGTCAGAGGGCAGATCAAGCTGTCGCGGATGCGGGGGCAGTTCCGCAGCAGAAGTTGCTGGGCCAGCGGCTGTCACTCGGCAGGCAGGCACTGCGCTAAAGTGCAGCGATGATTTTGTCGCCTCCAGTCGCAACGCTCTGTACGGGCAGGTCTGGGGGGTGTCGGCGTATTTGTCCGGGCCGGGGACAGCAGTGGCAGCAGGGAGGGGGGTGGGGCGGCAGTGCAGCGGGTTGGTCGCAGCCGCCCCACCGCCAATCAGCTGGCAGGCCCGGCCCGCGAACATTCAGCCGTTGTTACTTCGCTGTTGAAAGCGAATTTAGGATTTGAGTAAGCATAGATGCCGTTGCCATGGATACGGGAGAAGAGCCGTCAAAACTCCAAACAGTTATTGAAGAAGATTTTATTTAACATTTCTATGGCAGCTGTCAAAAGAACTTCAAGGCAAGGGAAGGGACGGTGAACAGAGAGGCAAATGCAAATTTCATTTACTCGAAGCCAGTTCAAGCTTTGCTCCGTGTCCGCCTCGTGAGCAGCTGATCAAGGATGCCTCTCCCCATCTCCCTCGCCGCTGCATAAATTAGTCGAGTTCCCGCACAGCCCCAGCCTTGCAGCGGAGGGCGGCGCAGTTTGCCGGCCTGTCGAAATGCTGCGGCGAACTCGTCATTAATAAATCAGGCCGAGCAGGCCGCCGCCCCTCCCTCCGCCGCTCAGACAAAGACCGGCCCACCGCGTGCCGTCCCGGCCGGTCCGCGGCCAATTTGGCTAATAGCGGCCGGCCCGGGCCTGTTTTAGTCAAACTTTCCTCCGCGGGGGCCGCGGCAGGGGAAGGCGGGCCTGAAATGCCGGCCGCAAGCGGAAACGCACGCGGGCGGGCTGACTTCTTTACGATGCTCGGTGAAACGGCCGTAGCGCGTCTAATGATCCCGTATGAGACCGGGGGAATTATATCCCCCCATTCAGTGAGCGAGGGCAGCGCTTCACTGGCTTTTAGGCGGGGTCACCCAGACCTCTCCGCTCGCATTGAGTGGCTGGGAGGCGGTCGCTAAAACTTTTTATTGCTCGGCTGCGACTGACTTTTCAGTGGCTGCTGTAGGCGATTTCAATGAACTTGGAGGGGCGAAACCGCTAAAGCGCAATCAAATTTCCATTGTACCGGTGCGGCCTTATCTATCTATCTATCTATCTATCTATCTATCTATCTATCTATCTATCTATCTATCTATCTATCTATCTATCTATCTATCTATCTATCTATCTATCTATCTATCTATCGATCTATCTATCTATCTATCTATCTATCTATCTATCTATCTATCTATCTATCTATCTATCTATCTATCTATCTATCTATCTATCTATCTATCTATCTATCTATCTATCTATCTATCTATCTATCTATCTATCTATCTATCTATCTATCTATCTATCTATCTATCTATCTATCTATCTATCTATCTATCTATCTATCTATCTATCTATCTATCTATCTATCTATCTATCTATCTATCTATCTATCTATCTATCTATCTATCTATCTATCTATCTATCTATCTATCTATCTATCTATCTATCTATCTATCTATCTATCTATCTATCTATCTATCTATCTATCTATCTATCTATCTATCTATCTATCTATCTATCTATCTATCTATCTATCTATCTATCTATCTATCTATCTATCTATCTATCATCTGTCGATCATCTATCTTTACCCGTGAATATTGTTTTACTAGCTGGAAATCTATTCATATACGTACCCTCCCAGTCAGGCAGAATGTCAGGCCATGAGGGGACTGGGGAAGATTTTAGCGCCTCCTTTTTCTTGCCCCGTCGCCAGCTCCCCAGCAGTGAAGCGGCCTGCCCGCCCCCAGCCGCGCATTCGTGATGCCGGTCCGTCCGTCCGCCCGTCTGTGGCGTGTGGCGCCCGCAGCGGAGGCTTGAACGTGACGAACTCCGCTGGCACGTTCGGCTTTTAGCGGCCAAAGTTTGCAGCCCAGCCTAGCCCGGCCCTGGGTGTCCAGCGATCTCTATATTGTTTAGCGGCCACTGGTGCCGTAGGGAGGCATTTAAAAGGACAGCATTTTGTGCACTGCATGCACTGAGCGCATTGAAACTATCAAAAGTGAGGAATTGGGAAGCAAAAGAAATGGAGATTCTAAGTCAAAAGTCTGCGAAAAATCTGACCAAAATGAGCTTTGAGGGTAGCCCAATAGTCCTCAACTTAATCAAGTAAGTGACACCTATGCAAGCATAAATATTTCAAAATGGATCATTTATCCCATAATAAATAAATCTCGATCCCACTCGGAATTTAAAGTTAGCAGAGGCAGCGGTTCCATGGCTTGTGGAAGTTTTATTGGAGTTAAGATCTTTTTATGCTTTCAACTTTCAGCTTTCAACTTGCACAAACTTTCGTCTTGAAAACCATTCTTATGCACGCGTTTAGGCCATCAATCATTGTTTTTGAGTACCAAAGAAGTAAACAGAGATTGAGAAGAAAAGACCTCAGCTTCACGGACTGCAATTTGGCGAAGGACTTAATCCCTGTAAAAACATCTTTCTCCGTCTTCTCAGAAAATAACTGTAGGGGTAATTAAGTAACCTACTACAAGTAGCATGAAGATAGGTGAATTTTAAAAGAAGAATGAACTCTGAATCCCCTGCCTTTCAATTTTTTTCCCTATTTATTGATTGTTAATTCGATAGAGTAAGAATGATTTTTTTGAAATAAAATTGGGAATTTTTTCACCAATCATTTTCATTTCCTTTGTAAACAGTCAGCTAACTTATGCAAGTCTCAACAGTGAGCGATCCGAGACTCTTACACATAACGCCTGGACTGGAAACCAAACTTAAATGATTCGGTTGACCCAATTATAATGACATTGTCATGACGGCATTGGCAGTTGCGGGCTCACTGAAGCTGTTTTAGGCAGATGCGGATCAAGGACAATCATTGTTGTCCATTTTGGGCTGATGCGGATCAAGGACATCATTGTTGTCCATTTTGGGCTGATGCGGATCAAGGACATCATTGTTGTCCATTTTGGGCTGATGCGGATCAAGGACATCATTGTTGTCCATTTTGGGCTGATGCGGATCAAGGACATCATTGTTGTCCATTTTGGGCTGATGCGGATCAAGGACATCATTGTTGTCCATTTTGGGCTGATGCAGATCAAGGACATCATTGTTGTCCATTTTGGGCTGATGCGGATCAAGGACATCATTGTTGTCCATTTTGGGCTGATGCGGATCAAGGACATCATTGTTGTCCATTTTGGGCTGATGCGGATCAAGGACATCATTGTTGTCCATTTTGGGCAGATGCGGATCAAGGACATCATTGTTGTCCATTTTGGGCAGATGCGGATCAAGGACATCATTGTTGTCCATTTTGGGCTGATGCGGATCAAGGACATCATTGTTGTCCATTTTGGGCAGATGCGGATCAAGGACATCATTGTTGTCCATTTTGGGCTGATGCGGATCAAGGACATCATTGTTGTCCATTTTGGGCAGATGCGGATCAAGGACATCATTGTTGTCCATTTTGGGCAGATGCGGATCAAGGACATCATTGTTGTCCATTTTGGGCAGATGCGGATCAAGGACAATCATTGTTGTCCATTTTGGGCTGATGCAGATCAAGGACATCATTGTTGTCCATTTTGGGCTGATGCAGATCAAGGACATCATTGTTGTCCATTTTGGGCTGATGCGGATCAAGGACATCATTGTTGTCCATTTTGGGCTGATGCGGATCAAGGACATCATTGTTGTCCATTTTGGGCTGATGCGGATCAAGGACATCATTGTTGTCCATTTTGGGCAGATGCGGATCAAGGACATCATTGTTGTCCATTTTGGGCTGATGCAGATCAAGGACATCATTGTTGTCCATTTTGGGCTGATGCGGATCAAGGACATCATTGTTGTCCATTTTAGGCTGATGCAGATCAAGGACATCATTGTTGTCCATTTTGGGCTGATGCGGATCAAGGACATCATTGTTGTCCATTTTGGGCTGATGCAGATCAAGGACATCATTGTTGTCCATTTTGGGCTGGCTGGCGCTAGCTAGGAGTTTCAGCGCAAGAGACGCTCCGGCGATCGCTGCCGCCATCAGTCAGTCTGCAGAGCCGGCAGCTTGGGTCACAGCAGGTGCTAGGGTTGGCGGAGGCAGCCGCGGTTGAGTTTTAGCTGTCAGCAAGGTTGTCAGGTCTGCAATGCGAGTGTCAGGGTCCAAGTGAAGGAGGATTCTGTAGGCGCTGCTCGCCACTAAATATGATCTATTTTTTTATTCTGTTTCCATGCTAAACAATTCTCCCAACTGAGGAATTACAAGCTTGAGCTGCTGGGCAAGATTCTGGGCTAAAAGTAGCGTATTGGTTGGTGAATCTTTTACAAACGATAGTTAATTTCGCTTTTACATCTGTTCACTTTAACTTTTAGCAGAAATCCCGTGGATTTGAAGCTGCCGTCTGAGACGAATTTGAGCTTCACCTCGCTCGCAGGCCCGAATGTGACGCGAGAAGTAGCCGCGCAACTGCGACTGGTGCAAGTGTGAGGAGTGAAGAACGCTGTGCGCGTCCTTCTTCTGTATCTGGGCGAGAACTTGAAGTAGGTTTTGAAGATATAATGCTCGACAATCAACTCAAAATTTTCCTCGCTTGCGTACTCGAGTCTGAAGCTGGTGGCAGTCACACGATATCCCATCAAAGGAATCGTAACGATGCGCTATGAACTTCACTGAAATCGTGGACGCAAACTTAGGGGAGCTTCGGACGTGTTTTCCGACTGGAAAATCGCTACTTCCTAGGTACTGTATCTGCAATTTTCTCAAATTCAAGTGAAAGTCAAGAAGGCATTTGGGCTCACAAATTGGGCTGTAGCGCATTCTAAATCCCTGACCAGCGCCCCATCTGTCAGTTCTGAACGTAGCCAGCACTGAATTCTCTCATCGCAGAATCGGTATCGCAGTTGTTGGTGCGCACTGCCACTCATGCGCTATGTACGCAATGCTGGCTCCGGAGGCGAATTCGCGCACTTCAATAGCGTCGCGATCTCGGTGTTCTCGCTTTTCACGATGAAGTATTCTTTCTGAACTGCAATATATAATTTAATATCGGCAATTAATAGTTTTTAGAAAAAACATTTTACTGAAATAACCTGGCGAAGCTGCACAATTTTTGAAATGCCTTAGGATCTAAATTCTAGCAGCTCAGCTCACTCGCTTAATGCATGTCGCTTGTTTTGAGTTTGGCTCACTAAACCGTCACGGTCTCGAAGCGTATCAGAAAGCCCGTTGACTCCAGTGCGGCATTCGAGGTAAATCTGAGTTGAATGTCAACGCCAAAAATCGAGTGAGACGTTGCTGGCCGAAATGGCTTCAGTTCCGCTGTGGCCCATGGAAAAAATCATCCGCCGCAGCATTCACTTTGAGTAAATCGCCTCCACCAAGGGATAAGTTCACTATCGATGGGGATAATTCTGTGGAGTTATCAGAAAAACGCGGCAGACTCCACATGCAGGACATGAAGGCTGCATAAGGGACGACCCCATCATACTTGCGGTGGCTGGTGATTACGCCTGACGTGTTCAGAGAGTCCAGAGCCGGACAGAGCCGCATCTGCGGAAAGCTATGACCAGATTTGTCTGGTCCTTTTGTTTTTGCATGGCGAACAAAAAGTACTAATAGACGCAGCGGACCCGAGTAAAAACTCACGAGCATTCCGAAATTCATAATGGAATTTGAAGCCAAGTCCAGCATGTTTCACTCCAGTGCTTCGCTCCGATTGGCTGAAATGAGTCATGTGACAGGGGTCGCCGAAGGGTAACAGACAACCCTTGGGGGTGGGGCGGTCGGCAATCGTCACGTATCGCCAAAAAGCTGTGAATGCGTAGATTACAGCAACAACAAATCACGCTGTCAGATGGAAAAGCAGCGTCACAGGGCGCGCCTGAAGGCCTGGCCCGAATGAAAGCCGCGCCGCCGACAGAATCGGGGGCGCCGGCGTCAGCCAGCAGGCAATCGACGAAACGCCGAGTTCGCGCTTGTCCTCGCCGGTAGGGCGCCTGCAGCGTAAGCAGCAGCCCCTCCTGCACCGGCTCGGGGCAGTACGACTCGGCGCGGATGACGTGGCCTGCCAGCTGGAGTCGCCGAAGGCGCAAAAGTTCGCTTGGACGGTCCAGGCCGGTTCGGCGATAGAGTGCCGCGTTGGAGACCCGCTCGTAGCTAATCTTGAAGGCGGCGCGCAGCAGGCCAGCGTGCGTTGCATCGACTTG
Source organism: Macrostomum cliftonense (assembly GCA_950096795.1). Classification (NCBI taxonomy): domain Eukaryota; kingdom Metazoa; phylum Platyhelminthes; family Macrostomidae; genus Macrostomum; species Macrostomum cliftonense. Next base: position 666,380 of record CATNEM010000060.1, read on the forward strand.
TCGAGCGAGTCCATCAGCGTCCAGGTCTCGGGGTTGTACAGCAAGACGGTCTCGATCACCGCCCGAAACAGCGCCGCCCTCCGAGGCGGCAGGGCCTCGGACTGCAGGACTGACTTATCGAACGGAAGGCAGCCCAGGCAAGTCCTCGGCGACGCTGCAGGTCTTCGCGGACGTCAGGGACCAGACCGCCGAGGTAGACGAACTGCTGACAGCGCGGAAGTTCTTTCACCTGGCCGTCAGCGCCTCGGCAGGATATTGCAGCCTCGATGTTGCTCGGCACGCAGAGCACGACGGTCTTCTGCGCGTTGACCACCAGGCCGACACTCGCTGCAACGGCAACCAGCCTGTCCAGCTGCCGTTGGGCTCCCTCGACGGTCGAGGACAGCAGGGCGAGATCGTCGGCGTAGCCAAGCACGCTGAGCCGCCTCTCCGGTTGACGTCGACCCACGCGTCGCCGCAGCAGAAAGCCATCGTCGCTGGTAGGCAGAGCAGACCATAGTACCCAATCAAGCACCAGAATAAACGGCGCCAGCGTATCTTCCTGGAGCACCCCGGAGGATGTCTCAAAGAAGTCTGACAGGCCGTCCGGTGTCGAAACTGCAGCAGTCGTCTCGCGGTACATCGCCATGACCGCGGCGATCAGCTGCTCTGGCACGTTGTACGCCCGAAGCACCTTGGGGAGCGCGGCCCTGATGACCGAGTCGAAGGCCTTCTTGAAATCAACAAAGATAACAATTAGGATCGACTGGTGTATCCGCGCCTCCTTGATGACTCGGCGAAGAGCTAGGATCTGTGTCACTATGATGCGATGGGGCCGAAACCCGTTCTGTTCCGGTCGCAGGTCAGGATCCAGCACAGGCTGCAACCGCGATAACAGTATCCGGTTAAACAGCTTCGCGGCGTAGGACTGAAGGCAGATGCCTCGATGCTCCTCAAGCTTGGTGGTGCCGGGCTTCTTCGGAATTGCGACGATGTGGGCTGTAGTCCATTCGTTGGGCGCACCCTCACCGGAAAGCACGCGGTTCATCACTCTGGCGACCTCAGTGGCCACGCAGTTGATGCGCAATGCCTCGATGGGCACCTCATCCGGACCTTGCCGCCCGGTGACTTCCGAGCGAACATCACAACGTCGTCTGGGCTGATTGGTGCAACGCTGAAACTCTCCTCCGTCGGCAACGGCGTCTCCGGCGGCAGCGTCAGACTGTCGGGCAGCGGGGGTGGCGGCGCGTTCACGATGGCGGCGAAGAACTCGCGCAGCTCATTTCTGCGCTCATCTGCAGTGTCGCCTGCGAGGTTGAGCTGTAAGCGCCGCTTTCGCCCCGTCAGAGTGTTGATGGCAGACCAGGCCACGCGCCCTCTGGCGTCGGGACCGGCGGCAGACAGCCTGAGTGACGTCGTCAACAGCGGCCTGTTGCCTCTGTAGGTAGACAGACGCCAAGGCCTTCTCCGCCCCGCGAGTTGGTCGCCCACTCAGACGAAGCCTCTCCAGGTCTTCCCTCGCTGCGTTGATCGCTGGGTCGTCATACCAGACCGGCTCCCCGCGTTGGGCCGGTTGCATCAGCGGGACCGCTTTCTCCGCAGCGGCTCGAACTGCAGCGCCGACATCCGCGTACTCGGCACCTCCACGCTTGTCGCCTAGCGCAGCCATGAAGGCGCCGGCAAAGTTACAACGCGTCTCGGCGTCCCTGAGTGCGCGGTAGTAGCGCCGCGGCGGCCGCTTCGGTGGACGGTACAGCGGGTCTCGAACGGAGAGGTCGCAGACGAGGAGCCGATGATCGGACCGCAGAGCCAGCGGCGTAATGGTGCGGCAGTTGATGGCGCGGCGCCGCTCCCGGTAGTGCACCAGCACGTGGTCGAGCTGTGCCAGCCTCCGAGTAGCGTTTCGGCCGCGCGCGTTCCGCCACCTCCGCTTGCAGCTCTCGAAAGTCGCGAGCTGAGCCGGCGGCTTGCGGAACCTGGTGTTGACCGACACCATGTCCTGTCTCTCCAAGAAGTCCTCCAGCGCTCCGGTGTGGCCGTTCTCACGCGGTGTCATAAACAGTGACCGCTCGGACCTACGCGGAACTGCGTCCAGGTCTCCGAGGATGACCACTGTGTCACGTTGCGCCATCTCCTCCACCTCGAGTAAATTATGATTATGCTCCGAGAGCTGCTCGAAGAAGACCTGAGCCTCATCGCGACGGGTGGCAGGGGGCGCGTACGCGCAGAACAGGCGGGCGTTCCGGCCGCGAAGCCGGACGTCGATCCGAAGCAGCCGACCAGACAAGGAGACACAGCGACAGCTCTGCTGCAGCCTCGGTGCGATCAGCGCTCCAACTCCTCCACGGCCTCGCTCGTCCGCTGAGCTGAACCAGAGAGTCCAAACGGCGCCTAGGTCTTCACAAGGTCACCACTTCTGTTTCGCAACCTCCACTGAACCGTGAATGACCCCTAACTAGTCTAGTGCCCAAGGGGTAGGAGGGGGTTGTACACTCATACCCCACCCAGGAAAACAGGCTACAGCACGTTTGAGCAGGGCTCAAAATGAAGACTGGGTGGCCAGGCCAGGGATCACATCATATGGTTTTAAGGTTTGTATTTATATCAAATCCCGAGAGCCGAAATGCTGAAATACAATAAATGAAGGAATACACTGGATTGCTCATCCGAATGTGTCTGTGAACCAAAAGCGAGTGAAACTGGGATATTCTCTCTATGTATTCTATTGGCTGGTAAAAATTAATAAAACATAATAAAGAATGATTTTATCCCTGACTGAATGAAAGTTCGGGTAATCCAAATATCAATCAGCCAAGAACAGTCAACAGCCAATTTGAGTCTTAGGGGGTAGCATTTTCAAGTTTTATCGACGCGAGCTTCCGGCGATCCAGTTACTTTATTCATCGCAGGAATTGTGTTAAATCGAAAAGGAAGCCCGAGAATTAAGCTGGCAAAACGCGCAGGAAATGATGCAAGTAATATAAATTGTAGGTTAGGGATAGAGGGTTCGAGTAAATTATGATAAGCATGGAGACGCGCTGTACTGTAAGTAGAGGGAGCGAACGGGAGTCGTCTCGAGGGTGAGACGAGTATGAGAAGGTGAGAAAAATATGAAAAAAGGCTCTAGAAGCGTGCCTAATTGCTAGGAAGAGGCGGGGGGCTAGGGATGTGATCCCATTTCGAAGAGCTGCGTCTGTGGGAAGTGCACGTAATTCTAAGAATCCGCACTCTCTAGCGCGATCAGACGGACGTTACGTCATAATCCTGAAAGCATCCAGAATTAAGGGCTTGAGATCCTGAAATCCTGGTACCGAAATACTGTAATCCTGGAGTTTACAAATCTCAGGATTTAATTTCCTGAAAAATCATAGGATTGATATCCCAGATTTTGAGGCTTAATGGGATCCCTAGATCTCGGGATTTAGATGTCTACTGGCTACCTGCTGAGTGTCGACCCTCTGCCGCCACACTCGCCGATTAATTAATTTCAGACCTCACACTGACTCTCAAGTCGGCTTTCCTAGGCTACGCTCGTAATGCGTGTTTGGATAAGACCCCATGGCCTTCATTTAGCCAGCATTTGGGGGTGGGGTTGCGACTGTTGTTGCATAGGGAAGTCTTATTTAGAATTTGTGAACTCATCGCTCTGAAAATTTATATTTTGTCCCAGCTACTTAGAAAAAGCTGCTTCAGCTAATCTATTATTTGGCCACGTAAAAAATAACAGAAAAAATGACTGTTTACGGGGTCCTGTTTACAGGGTCCTGTGTTTTAGTGGCACTTCGGCTTAGGGTAAAATAATTTTATCGTATTTGTAAATAATGTTGTAAGCAGCTCAATTTTGGACGGGGTCGCGGTGAGCTGCTCTGTTCCTGTTCACATGAGACAAGTGCCGGCGCCCGCACACTTTACCCACAGCTGACTGCTTCAGCTGTCTATTTTTAGCCTCTTGTACAAAAAGCATTAAAAAGTCGTGCTCATGTTGATTTGTCCACTTCAATAGCACATTTCCTTATTGCTGCTTTGTTATTATCGGGCAGTGGAGACCCTCCCTTTCAGAAACCATGGGTAGGCCGACAACAACAACAACAACAAATTACGCTGTCCGATGGAAAAAAATTGTTAGGCTCAGCTTGTATCGTAGACGGAGTCTGCCTTCAACCTCCATTAGGGCTCCGTTTTCTTACTGTGGATCCTGTTGAAACAACGGGCTGCGAGGCTTACCACCCAGCCCTTCGTTTTGAAGGTTTAGTGGCCCCTTTGTCCCTCCCTACCCGGAAGGTAGTGAGGATTCTTCACTTATTGTTCATACCTAAAAGCAATGCTTTCTTTCCATCCCATTGCTTTCCATGACAGTGAATTAACTTATTTGCTTTCGCTGATTCACTTGCAGAGATTGCCACTCTAACTTGCTCCGCCGTATAGTACCGACTCCCAACAAATGCCCAGCCCGTCATGGCTGGTTACCAAACGCAGCCCACCTCACACCCCGTAGTCTCTTCACTTGTTAGAAGGGCATAAAAAGCGATTAGCAACCTTAGCAAAAAAACAAAAGGCTGCCCTTCCTTCAGGTCCGCCTCCTCGTCAAGCAAAACAATTTCGCCTTACACTTTGACGCGGCACCTTCCGACAATCACCAACTGAAATGACGGCGGTACAAAAAAGGATTTTAGCTGCCGTCGGCTTCGCGGCCGTGATTCTGACCGTGGCGCAAGTTCTGCGATACTCAAATGCAGGCTACAGCTTCAGTCTGGGCGGGAACGCCAGCCCGGACCGCAGCCAGGCCAAAGCCGCTGTCCAAACAACCACGCCGCAAGGCCTGGAGCCGAGACTGCCGGACCGCAGCCAGGCCAAAGCCGCTGTCCAAACAACCACGCCGCAAGGCCTGGAGCCGAGACTGCCGGACCGCAGCCAGGCCAAAACCGCTGTCCAAACAACCACGCCGCAAGGCCCGGAGCCGAGACTGCCGGACCGCAGCCAGGCCAAAGCCGCTGTCCAATCAACCACGCCGCCAGGCCTCGAGCCGAGACTGCCGGAGCGAAGCCCTTCGCTAAACTTAGGCAAAACCTACGCAGACAGCTTGGAAACGGTGCGGCGCCTGCAGAACCAAGCAATGTTCCACATCGACCAGCAGACCAAGCTGCCGCTGCTGCGGTTATCCGCTGTCGAGAGAGACATGAAGCATCGAGTCGAAGTCGGGAGACGCTGGATGCGGGACAAGGTCGCCGTCTTTGTCGGACTGGCTCGAAACGCGAAAAACCACCTGCCGCCGAATATTGCGGACGTTCACCGGCTGGGCAAACTGTTCAAGGACTACTGGATGGTGTTTGTTGAGAACGACTCGAACGACGGCACTCGGGAGTTTCTAATCAGCGTAGTCAAGCAGTACAACAAGACCGTCATTCTGGGCTGCGAACCAGTTAACTCCCCGGCCGAGTGCCGCCTCAACATCAAGTACCGCTCAGGCAAGCTGCACAATCCCGGATGGGGCCAGCCGCGAAACGATGAAGAACTGATCGACCGTGGAGTGACAATGAGCGTGCTGCGCAACATGATTCTGGAATACATCTACGCCAATCTGCCCAGCGCAGACCTTATGATCGCCATTGAGCCCGACATCTCTTGGGAGCCGTGGAACCTCGATAACATAGTGCAGGGGATTTACTACTTTCACGCCCGACCTCAGCTGGACCTCCTGTGCGCAAACGGTCGCTATGGACACTACGGCTTGTACGACCCCTGATGAATAAGTGAGCTATTTAAAACTGTGCATTGATGGTTTGGCCATAATGTGCATATGAAATTCAACCGCATATATTTGCATAGTCTACAGGCCTTTACTGGTATACGGTTGATATTGGGGCTTCCTTCATAGCTCGAAGAAAAAGACGAGCCTGTGAGATATGGCCTTCAATCTAATTAGTTTGAAGCATAATATAACGCTGTTAATCATGTTGTTTAGAACTTTTTTTCAAGGTTAATTATGAGCTCATACAGGCTTTTTTATGTATCCTTGACAAACTAAATCTATCTTTTTCCTATTTCTCGTATGTTTAGCTAGCTTCTCCCATCTTGGATGTACTGCTTTTGTCACACCTTTCCCCATACTTTCCAGCTCCTCTTCACTCGGTTTTACAGATTTTTTTCACAGATTTAACCTTATTTAACGGCTCCCCTGGCGTTGATTTGATTATTTTGTCACACATTTTCTTCGAGTAACCAAGCTCTTATTCACCAATTATTTGAATCTGCATGCATAAGTTTTTAAATGCTTGTTTATGTTGGTGCAGAAGCGCCCCACTGCCAAATAAAAATATTGTTTTTGAGACTGTCATTGAGAATTTCATAACTGTGTCATCTTTTGCATAAATTGATAGCAACCTAAAATTTTACGTTTTAAAACAGTTAACATACATGATTCAAGAAATCGCTGAGTTTTTTAAAGTACATGTATAGTGGTTCAGTCTGGAGTCTACTATAAAATTCTATCATCTATCATAAAACTCGGCGGTCTAGCGCGTCTGCCTTATGTGCCACTGGTCCAGGTTCGACCCCACGTTGTAGGTTGGCTATTTTCCTTAGCGCGGTTTCGTGTGCAGGGTCAAATTAATTTGGGGCCTTGTGCACGAATTGGTTGGGCTATGGGCCAGTTGTGCAATTTACGCTCATGAGGGCAACCCCCAAGGCATAGAGTGTACATGCCTGGAAGTACCGGTTTGTACACCCAATGTGAGTGCGTGACTGGGTGCCGGCTTGTGTTTGTGTCTATGCCTGTATGCCGTATTTAGTCTGACTGAACGCGCTTCAGGAGTCAGCGCAATGGGCAGTCATGCCCAGTCGCTGGTTGTCGGACGATGGCGCTTTAAGCGTCAAAGTGCCTGCAGCCCTCCTGCAGATTTAACTTCACTTTTAACTGCATACTCGATGTTTCGCTTTAATCGCTGAGTTTTCCGCAAGCCAAAATTAATAGTACATGTGGTTAGGACCAGTTTTGCTCTCATTGAAGCAATGCTTTCTCTAGCGATTTTCTATAACGATTTTCTTTCTGGTCTAACTATGAGAGATCGAGTCTAATTGATGGTACTTTTCATGAGAGACATTGAGATATTGTTTGCCTGAAAGGGACACTGCAGGCTGCAGGGACTTGATCTTTTAGCCAAGGCAGGTACTGAGGCCCGGTTGAGTCCGACAATGGACTTCGGATGTGCACTATGGTGTTTTGCTGTGCTGAATTTAATCGTAGAAATGTAGTATTTCGCCCGTTCTTCCACTCCGCCCCGTTGTGGGAGAAGAGAACTGAGGGGAGCTTCCAAACCGGTCGAAGTTAGCTACGGGCTGCCTGTTGATCCTAAGCTGGCCCGCAGGCCTCTGGCTACAGTGTCTCCGCCCTGAGATGGACTTTGGTAACGTTGGCACGAGGGCTAGGCCTACATTCACCCCTCCTGCAGCACAGGCGTATGAAAGGTACTCCGAGACGGTAAAAGTACATCGGAGGCCGCCACCACCCCTTGCGACTGGGTACGCCAAAAGCCAGCCTATCGAGACAGGGGTCCCGCCCGATGATTCCGGGATCTTTGTACTAGCAGGGGAGCGAAACATAGCCGAATCAGGGACTCTGCTAAGGGCACTAATTGGAGATCTGCACTACAACACCAGAGGACTTGTTAGCAGGGGATCCTTTGTGGCTGTGGCTTAATCGGTGGATCGGGGTGAGTCTACTAAGAGTAGTATAAGTCGAACATGGGCTCTGTAGGTTTCCAAACTCTCAGTGCGGGAGGATAGCTATATCTAGGGGATGCAACGCTTCTAGTCAGACTAACGCAGGCAGACACTACACACTCAATACACACGCGGACCCGGCAGGGCTGAACCGTCAGCCTTCCCTAACTTCCCCATGCTTCACCGCCCTTGGGAGGATTTAGCACGCCATGAGTCGCTCAAATGAGGAACAGAGACAAAATGGGATTTATGATGTTAGGAGGCAATGCTAAAGAATAAAGATAAATCACGTGTTCACTATTGACAACTACACCTAAGCTGGACTCTCACTAGCAATAAATAACAGTGCAAAAATAGGCCCCGGGCACAGTATAATAGGCAATAAAACAGAATGGATACAGGCTCACCGGTGGCTGCACGAAGAGAGAGAGAGAGAGCTCGGCCTTGGAGTCGGTTGTAGAGCTGGTACGGTCCCCAGCTGGACAGGCGTTGAGGTTCGCGTTGCCGGTACTGTCCCCGGATGGAGCTGAAGATGCAGGAGCTGGACTGGTACGGTCCCCAGACGGACGAAAGACGCTGCTGGTGCTGCCGGTACTGTCCCCGGACGGACAAGGAAGACGCTGCCGGTACGGTCCCCGGACGGACAAGGGCGATCCTGGCTCAACAGCTCGAAAGCTGGAGACTCTACACCAATAAGGTGGAGGCAGAACGCTTGCTGAGGATTTTGGGAGCAAAATCCCTCAGCTTAAATAGTGCTCAAATTGGGGATGCGATCCTCCTCCAAGGCCGTTGCCATGACTCTCTCTCCTCGATTGGCCACCGGTGTCCTGACGTCATAGGGGAAGGGATTTCGGGGGCTGAAAAATGAGGAAAAATGAGGATTTGGCGAGGGCGTGCGCATTCAGGGAGACAAGTGACGCAACAGAGGAGTCTGGTAGACAAGGGTTTGGAGGGAGGGGGCTTGCGCAATCAGAAATACATTAAGTGAGTTAGATTAGGAAAATATAATTAGGTGATAATTACGGGGAACAATGGCGGGGGAGAAGGGGTATAGCAGAAATCTATAGCGGGAGAAAACCAAGAAAAGTTGAGTATGTTATTACGTAACTGAGAACAATAGCGGGGAAAAACCGAGATAATTGGGGTAGAGTGTTACGCAAGGGAGAACAATAGATGCAAAAAGGGTGGATGTCAAGAAATGAGGGAACGGAGAGAGGAGGCTGGGAGTAGAGTGGGGTCTTGAGCACGAGTCAGGCGCGTGATGAGGGGGAGAAGACTCTTCGAGAGCGCGCGGAAATTACAATAGAATCGTGCTAAAGCGCATACTTACAGTATAAGGGGTAAGAAGCGGAATATTAAGAGAAAAACAGTTAAAAGCAGCATTAGGTGAGGGGTAGACTGCGCATAAGGCAATTAGGGAAATTATTAGAGGGAAAAGGCTATTATTAACATTAAGAGCACAAAATTAGGGAAAAGATGGGGAAAAGATGGGGAAAAGAAGTGCAGACAGGCTGAGAAGGGGGAGATGGACGGCTCAGAGCGAGAGAGGGGGACAGAGAAAGTCACTAGAGGCTGCGAGAGTGGATGCCAGAGAGATGAGGGCGCCAGGGAATAGGAGGTCGAAGCTCCCACTCGACGTGGCAGTCCCCACTCCCTAGCTACTGCATTCCAGTCCAGGCGGCACTGACAGATCGAAAAATATCCCGCCCGGACCGTGGATACATCAGAAAGTTTTAAATTATGCCTTGATCTTACTGTGAAATCACTCACAAAGCGATGGAATAAACCTACCACTACATCGAACTCACTCCAGAAATGCGCAAGCAACAATCGGCTTCCCTCAGGTGCACCCGCAGCTGGGTCTGCATAACTGCATTCGGAAATCTGATAGCAATGATCAACTTTAGATTCCTGACCTGTGGTCCTTTGTGACTGCAGCCAGCAATTTTAGCACCGTATCTCATGGACAGGTTTTGTGGGTAGCGATAAAAAAAGAAGAAAATCTAATTTATTGGTTGATTTTACGCCCGATCCTGAAACAAAGTGCTCAAGTTTGTAACACTGTGGTTGCCGCGGTAGTAAAATACGCCCTTTGATGCTACTGAAGGTACCCAATTCAGGTTATCTACTCGCTGCCTCCCGCGTCTATAGCCCTCTTTGCCCAATCAGTAGTCAGCTGGCAAGGCATGTCATAAGCGCCGAGTCGAACGGCAGAGCCAGTTTCACAACGCAGCGGCTAGCCGATGCTATTGCCACGGTTTTTTATTTCATTGAAAATGATTCGAGCTTATCCATACCAATAAGGATTGCTTGAAGCAAATTTAACTTAACCAATGCATTTAGTAGGCCTGGCTTTGACTAGCGATATTTTCCCCCCTCTCTCTTTAAGCCTCGATAGCAAAAGCTCCCCTCCATTTACAAAGACTGCTGCTTCTTTACATTTGTTGTTTTGCGTTTCATTTTGGCTTCGAGCCTGCGTAATGGTATTGGGGACTCAATAAACGTACACGAGTTGTAACAAAAAATTCTAGCAGCCTTGATTCACAATTTTCCTACTATAGAAAAAAAATTGCGAACGAAACTGCGCCTGCGCAACCAATTCACATGTACAGTCTGCCATTCTTCACTCTGAATCCTCTTAAGAGACCTGAAGATTTTTCCAAGGATTTCATCCGCCAGAAAACTAGTTTTTGTTTTAGCGCGACTCAATCTATTCCCAAAGACAACTTAAGAATACTGTGTGTTATTAAGTTGTCTCGTTTTCTCATGTTTTATAATAAGAACCGCATTTCTTCGATGGATCTTTATTTACTAATTTTGGTGGTGCACACAAACCTGAAGCAGTACGCTAGCAACAAAATAATTCGTTACAATTAAAAAAATTGAAATAAAAGAAAACTAAAATTAATTTTACTAAGTTATTATCTATGTAGCAACTAAAACTTATAATTAACTTCTTTAGCCTAAATTCTTATTGATTAAAATAGTTTAAGTCATCGCGTTCGAGACTTTTATCAGCTTCATTCATCGCAGTTCAACTTCATCAGACTTATTATCGGAGTGAATTCATTTCTGACTTCGTTGCAAGCATAAATTCTGTCAGCTCGAGGCATTTTGGACCATTTACTACGCTTTTTCAACAGCTATTAGGATTGTGGACTCTGGCAGTCGGAGTCTCCCAACAACAGCAACTTTGTTAAAATCTTCGTGAATTTCGAATCACTAAAAAGCAGGATTTAGTTCTTCTAAAGCGCAACTATTACGTACGTATATTAGGTAAAAAGCCCTACGCCCACAGTAGTTACACTCAGCCGTCATATTAATCATCAGGATTTTTTGAAACCTCGAACGGATAGGTGGAGGTGTGGAGGAAGCAGATATCTGTAAAATTCTAATTATTAGGCCCACATAGAATCATTGACGATGTCAGTAGTCAGATGCTAATGATGACTCATTAATTATTTTGATATTTAGCTGATCATATTTTTAACATTGTATTTTCTTTTCTTCTAGATAATTTTTAAGTTTTAATGCATATTCCTTATCATAATTTTACATCCATTTTTATTTTGAAAAAGCTATACTAGTCCTATACTAAGACTAAGTAAGTGAACTTTGAATTACAAGAGGTTAGCTTATGCCAAAAAATAATCTGTTTAGCCTTTAGGCATGGATTTCAGAATTTCAGATGTATTTTTTTATTGGAAATTAAAGATTTTAAACTAACAGGTTCGATCTATAAAATTAGAAAGAAGGTAATTAATGTATATCATATCTATAATAGGCTATGCAATAAGGGTAAATTATATATAAGGCACTGGTAATGCAGTTTTATATTAGAATTTTAAAATTGCCAGATTTAGAGACACAGCAGCTGTGTCTATAATGCAACAGCTTATTAGTACAGTAGCCATGTCTCTAATGTTGACTAAGACTACATTTATAGACATGGCCACCTTGTTTATAGTATAAAAGATTATAGGCATAGTCATACATGCGCAACCTCCTGAATCTTACCCGGCCAGTGCGACGTTGTTTAGTGTAAGTGCAACATTGTTTCTGACCAAAAGTGCGACGTTGTTCAGTGTAAGTGCGACATAGGTTGTCAGTGGAAAAATTTGTGACTTAGTTGGCCACAAAAATTTCGAAGGACCAAAAAAAAAAAAAAAAAGGTCCCGCGAACGATTCTTGCCTGAATCTTCCCAATTCTTCTCCATTTTGCGACTTACCCCCTCGTGTTTTTCACCAATTTTGTGACTTACATCGGCAATTTTTCGACTTGCATCGCCGATTTTGCGACGTCCCTTGCTTGGTAGGCCTGTCACCCAGCCGATTTGGCCGGGTCAGCCGGGTGTTGCGCATGTATGGGCATAGTGGCTATGTTTCTAAATATTGACTAGGCCTAAGACCATACTTAAAGACATGGCCACCATGTCTGTAATATTGGAGCTTATAGACATGGCAGCTATATCCCTAAAATAAAAAGCATTCACACTAGAGACATACATAGTACGCTATGATAATTGTAGTCTGTATGGTGGCCATGTCTATAAATACTCTGTTTTAAAATTGTGCAACATTCATATTAGCTATACTTTAAAACTTTAAGTGCAGTAGCTATACATGTATATAAATATTAGGAAAATGCTAAACAAAATTAATATTAATCATAAGATCACTCATAAAGATATATGCAAAATAATTTTTTTTTCTGGTCTAACAAAAATTATTCCAGTTGATTACTTTGCAATCTACAACCTATTGAAAGCTTATTTTACAATATTTAATACAAATATAAATAAAGTTATTTAATTAATAAATAAATTCTAACTGTGAGTGTGAATATATTTTTTCAATTTTTATTTTTTAGCTTAAAGCCATATAGGCTATAAATTGTATAAAAAAATAAATATTGAATTCAATTTAGATAGATCAGTTTATACCATAGTTTTGAAGACCCTAGATGAATGTACATCAAAACTAGGGGTCAGATGGGATCAAGATTTTCAGGATCAGGCGGGATCGGGATCCAGAAATTTTCCCGGGTGGGATCAGGTGGGATTTAGGATAGGAGGAGCCTATGCCTAACCTAAGTGGAAAGTGGAGACAATCATTTTTATATCAAATTTTTCAAGCTGTTTCTTTATTTCTGCCAAGCTATTCATATTTTGGGGGCAGAAGATGAGCCCATCCCGATTCCCAACTTTCTATGAGTTGGGATCGGGATCCCAAGTTTTCGGGATCCCGTCTGACCCCTAGTCAAAATGGCCACATGCGGAATGGCCACACGACAGAACAGCCACAACAAAACAGCCATATGTCAAAATGGCCACACATCAAAATGGCCACACAACTTAACTCCCACATGACAAAACGGCCACACAACAAAACGGCCACATGTCAAAACGGCCACACATCAAAATAGCCACACGTCAAAATGGCCACACTTCAAAACAGCCACAAGCTGGAGGGGACACACAACAGAAGTAAGTCTTAGTCGCAAAGCTTGGTGATTTTGAATGGGAACAACAATATTTTTCAATTGAGATGCCTTTTGTGTTATTTTGCATAAAGCAAATTGTAAAATAAAAGTTCACAGTTAATTAAAAGTACACAGTTTGATGATTAGTTTGTACATTGAATTTGATTAATACTCACATTTTTAATATCACTCCTTTTCACTGGCATTATCTTCATGTCTTTCAAAATGCCTCAAACAAAATAGTTCTCCTCATCCCTTTCTTTGACCCGATCACATCGCCTTTGGTTTACAAAATTTTGTTAATATCTTAACTTCGTACCACATACTTGGAACCGTTACTCCCTCATAGGAGAAAATAAACTAGTGATATATACTCTTAATATGTGGCCATTTTGATGTGTGGCTGCTTTGACGTGTGGCCATTTTGACATGTGGCCGTTTTGTCGTGTGGCCATTTTGTCATGTGGCCGTTTTGTCATGTGGCCGTTTTGACATATGGCCATTTTGATGTATGACCATTTTGTTGTGTGGCTGTTCTGTCATGTGGCCATTCTGCATGTGGCCATTTTGACGGTATCCCCCCTAGATTTACACTAGATTTTAAACCAAATTTTTTGTATGTACCAGTATACACAAAAAATTTAGTCTAATGGAACAAAAAAATTTATGCTAGATTTTAAAAGAATTTTGTTTATTTCCTAATTATTATACTTTCTTTAGCTTTTATTTACATTGTTGTTGCAGCTGTTTGACACTTTTTACTTTGTTATAATTTTGACCTGTAAATTTAGGTAAACCCAGACATTTAAATTACTTTTTACCTTTTGTGAATTTTTATTAAAATTTATACTTTAGTTCTGCTAATATGCACATGGGCTAATAAATATTTTTATTTTATGCCAAACAATGTAAAAAAGATTGAGTGTATGCCAGAATATGCCAACTGTATTCTAAAATTTGTGAGTGGGATTAATCTAGTATATACCCCCTCTTCTGGACTATGGAGTTTATATATTTGTTCATAGTCACAATTCATTATCAAAATTCTCAATCATACCCAACCAGAAAATTTCATAAAATTTTGTGCATAAGTAAAAAATCACAATTGTCTAACCTCAAACAAAATGGTAATATTGGGGGCACTTGACCATTTTTCTTAGTAGATCTTGGTAGAAATTAACTCTGGTTTAAATTGTTTAATACTTAAGTTTCAGGTATTAGATATGCTTGTGCCATATGTCTAGAATTGTCTATTAGTTAAGCATGTATATGGAATATATTTTAGTACGTTACATGTAACTATAAAATAATGTAATGTACTAAAATATATTCCATATACATGCTTAACTAATAGACAATTCTAGACATATGGCACAAGCATATCTAATACCTGAAACCTAATTTACTATATTATGAATCTTTTAAGTCAGTGAATCTCTTTTTACTCTTAATAAGAGCATATGAGTAATATATATATGCACATCTTACAATTTTAAACTTCTCCATTGAAAGGGAGCTAGTACCACAATAATTAATAAAATAAGCTGTGTCATATCTAGGATTTAAAAACTTGAACTAAGACCTTTCAAGAAGGAATAAAGTCTTTTGTACAATTTCCATTAAAAAGCTATTGTAATTTAAGCAAATAGTGCTAAAAATTCAAAATTTTAATGAAACCTATGGATATATCACCATATCCTATTGGAAATACCATGAGAAATTTATTTAGCAAATGAATTATTTAGCAATAAGCCAAGGTCATAAGCACTCACTTTTGAAAAACTTAAAAAAATTGTCAATAACTATTTTTATTAGCTAGAATTTTCATACTAGAATTTTCATATTCTTGTTATTTACTAAGCTTACAAACTTACACGTTGCACTGTCACATGTATTATGCAAATTTGGATAAATATCTATTGATTCTTTCAAGCTGTACATTTTTCTAGACATATGAAGTTTCAAATAGCCTATGGACAATATATGACCATAGTAGATTTATCATCAGATGTGATTATAAAAGATGAAAGTTGAATTATTAACAAGATTTGAAGCAAAAGCTAAATGTACCTAAATCTAGCAATGCTATGGAATATATATGAAAAAATTGGCCATATATGGTGCCTATGTTTACCAGTATGGAATTTATGCTTTATAATAATTTTCTTATATATGAGACTGTAAATGTATGCAAAAAAATTTGCCAGTAATTAGAAGACTCATTTATTTATAGCTTTTCTCATTGTCCTAGGGGCAAAAATATTCCCAATATTAGGATCCATATATCAAGTTTTTTTTGCAATAATAGGAATTATTGTCAAACCCAATAAATCACATCCTCTAAATGCACTGGACTTGACATGAATCACATCCCCTAAATGCGCGAGACTTCACAGCCCCTAAATGGATTGCATTGCATTTAGGGGATATGAAGTTCAGGGAATGTAAAATTTTGGGAATGTGAAGTTTAGAGAATATGAAGTTTAGGGAATAATGAAAGAACTGGCTGTTAGGGAGGTGAAATTTAGCAAAAATGTGAACCGCCCCCTTTTAAAATCATTTTTTCTTGTTTATTTCAGCTCTCCACTCCGATCCCACAAGCAGCCGCAGCAGCTCGTACTAGAGATGGCCATTTAGATGCAGCTGAGCCCAATTGAAAGGCGCCTCTGATCTCAAACACTTCTCAGCCCCCACCATGGCCTACCACAGCAAGCAGCTCGCTGGTTACTATGGCTACGAGGCCGACGCGCAGCTGCCTTCCGATCAGTACTATCCCCCGGGTTACTCCGCCGCTCCTGCCAACGGCATCGCGCGTTCCGCCAGCGCCGCCCTTGCCACAGCCGCTGCTACTGGCGACTTTGTTGGTGCCGGAAACAGCGGCCTCCAGCAGCCTCATCATCAGCCTCTTCAACAGCAGCAGCAGCCGCAGCAACCGCCGCCTCAGGCGGTAGCGAAGAGCCGATTCTCCCTGCTCCGTCTGGGCAAGCCGCCGCGGCCTCGGAGCGAGGTACTCAACTTGCCCCCCGGATACGCCGCCTACCTGGCTGGCGCTTCCGGCGGCGTCGGCCCGCACCGGTGCTGCCCGCAGCGGCCTGGCGACGACCTGATGGTCCAGTCTATGAACGAGGCCCAGCTTGGCGTTGGTCCCGTTTCTATGGCAACGGGGGCCGCCCCGCTGGCCGTGCCGGAAATGAGTGAGCGCGCTGTCGGAGGTCTTTTTTGTATTTTGCTAGGTCTCCGATTAGCTCTACAGCCTCCCTTCAGGGCTTCACCAATCCCCCGTACAGCCTCCCTTCAGGGCTTCACCAATCCCCCGTACAGCCTCCCTTCAGGGCTTCACCAATCCCCGTACAGCCTCCCTTCAGGGGTCACCGAACCCCCGCCTCGAATATAAAAATCTGATTTCTCTCTTTCTCACTGCCCGCAGGCATGTACGAGCAGCAGCAGCAGCAGCAAGCGTCAGGGGCACCTTCTGTGGCAAGAAGCGCTTCAAACAGAGACCGGCTGCGAAGCCTCCGTTCAAGAATCTCGCTGTCCTTCTCCAAGCTGTGTGAGTCTGCAAGCTGGGATTACTTATAAACTGGGATCAAAATCCCAACTAGGAAGTGGCAGTGTGTATTGGGGATCAAAATCCCAACTAGGAAGTATTGTGTATTTGGGATCAGAATCCCAAGAAGGAATCAATGGCAGTGTATATTGGGGATCAGAATCCCAAGTAGGAATCAATGGCAGTGTATATTGGAAATCAGAATCCCAAGTAGGAATCAATGGCAGTGTGTATTGGGGATCAGAATCCCAACTAGGAATCAGTGGCAGTGTGTATTGGGGATCAGAATCCCAAGTAGGAATCAGTGGCAGTGTATATTGGGGATCAGAATCCCATGTAGGAATCAATGGCAGTGTATATTGGGGATCAGAATCCCAAAGTAGGAATCAGTGGCAGTGTGTATTGGGGATCAGAATCCCAAAGTAGGAATCAGTGGCAGTGTGTATTGGGGATCAGAATCCCAAAGTAGGAATCAGTGGCAGTTTGTATTGGGGATCAGAATCCCAACTAGGAATCAGTGGCAGTGTGTATTGGGGATCAGAATCCCAACTAGGAATCAGTGGCAGTGTATATTGGGGATCAGAATCCCAAAGTAGGAATCAGTGGCAGTGTATATTGGGGATCAGAATCCCAAAGTAGGAATCAGTGGCAGTTTGTATTGGGGTTCAGAATCCCAACTAGGAATCAGTGGCAGTGTGTATTGGGGATCAGAATCCCAACTAGGAATCAGTGGCAGTGTATATTGGGGATCAGAATCCCATGTAGGAATCAATGGCAGTGTGTATTGGGGATCAGAATCCCAAGTAGGAATCAATGGCAGTGTGTATTGGGGATCAGAATCGCAAAGTAGGAATCAGTGGCAGTGTGTATTGGGGATCAGAATCCCAAAGTAGGAATCAGTGGCCGTTTGTATTGGGGATCAGAATCCCAAAGTAGGAATCAGTGGCCGTTTGTATTGGGGATCAGAACCCTTACTGAAGTGCTCATTCTTCCGCAGCCCTGCTACAAAGCGACCAGCCACCGCAGCAGCAGCTGCAACCCAACGGCTCAACGTCTGCTCTGCACGGCTCCACGCTCGCGGTGAGTCTTGGATGCATGCGTGCCGCTGCTTGGCTGATTGGCTGTGCACAGAGAATGACTTTTAGCTCAAAACTGCATGAAAAGAGATCCCCTGGCATTTCCAGTGCTAATTGCGTTCGTGTAATCCTCTCCTGGCTCTCCTAGGAGCTATCGGCTTCCCCTGTCTTCTTTTGCTGCTTGCAGCTGGTTGTTGCCTGTGGCCAGCCTATCTTGAGCAGGCGATGGGGCCGCAAAGCGAGGTGGGCGCATGCTGAGGCAGCAGCTTCTAATGCGAAGCGCGCGTGGATCGGCTTTCATTTTCTGCCGTGTCCCCGGCTCGGGCAGGGCTCGGACTGGGCCGAAGGGGGGGGGGGGACAAAATCCTGCAGCCACTGTGCACTTTTATGCTCGCCTCCTGCCTCTGCCGTTTAATCTCCTCGGTTTGCGCAGGGATTTTGCGTGTGTGACGGGCGGGACCGGCGGGACCCGCAGCCCCCCTGACTGACCGGTGGAAGAGGCGGCTCTCTGTTTACACGGCTGTTTGTTTATTGCCGCCGCCCCCCTGCGCACTTGCCGGCTTAGGCGATTGGCGTTGGCGAATCTTCTCCCCTTTCTCTGTCGCCTTTTCCCGCTGCAAACTGCAAATGCCGGCACTGCTTACTGCGTCTCCTTGTTGATGTGGGCTTGCGGCTGCCGCTCTATCATTCTGTTATTTGGGTGCCCACCTGTTATATGATTGGCTTTTCATGCTGAAGCTGCTGTTCTTGGCGCTTTGCTCCTTGCATTCCGCCTGTTTCTCTGTTGTCTGTCTATCTATCTATCTATCTATCTATCTATCTATCTATCTATCTGTCTATCTATCTATCTATCTATCTATCTATCTATCTATCTATCTATCTATCTGCATGTCTATCTATCTATCTATCTATCTATCTATCTATCTGTCTCTCTATCTATCTATCTATCTATCTATCTATCTATCTATCTGCCTGTCTATCTATCTATCTATCTATCTATCTGTCTATCTATCTATCTATCTATCTATCTATCTATCTATCTATGCATCTATCTATCTATCTGTCTGTCCATCTATCTATCTATCTATCTATCTAACTATCTATGCATCTATCTATCTATCTATCTATAATTAACTATCTTTAGGTATTTAGGTACTACCATTTAGGTATTAATCTGTCTATGCGTTCTATTCAGGACTTGGCCCAGTTTTCTTTCATGATGCCCACTTGAAGAATGTCATCATTTAAGTCTGCCATGCCAGCCTTCACTTCGGTAAAGTGGCTCAAGCTATCTGAGCTGGCTGCGATTGCGGAAGTCGAAAGCACATCGGAACTCCGACTTAGCAGTCAGCTTGGAAGTTTGCGATTTCTAGCTGAGGCTTTGGCCGCGAGCTGGGATAAAACTTCGCCGGATTAGCACTTTCGCTGTCCGTCCCTCTCGCCTGTAAAATAATCCTCTAATTTATCTTCCCGCGCCGATACTCCCTGGGATCTTGGCGGCCCAGCGCTAATCAGGTCCGCTTGATGGCGCTGGGCTAATCCAGTTTCATCTCCCGCTGCTGGACAGCGGCGCGACACGGTGCAGCGGCTTGGCGTTCCGGCCTCCCCGCCTGAGATGGGCCGGGGCGCCTGGGCTCCGTGTTAGCCGGCCCGCGCTATTCATAATGCCCGTATTATTATTCATAACTTGGGAGCGTGGCGAACTCTTGAAATCCCTGGCGGCTCCCCCCAGCCTCCCGGAGACTCCCTGCCTTCCCAGTGATGAATGACGCCTTTTTGTTCCCCGCGCCGCCGGGCCTGACCGCCCCGGCTAACTGAGCTGCGCCGGGCAACAGGAGATGCTGCCGAATTCCTGCAGGCAGCGGCAGGCAGCAGATGTCCCCGCGCGCTCCAGCTAATCTGCTCGCCTTCTCCCCCGACGGAACTCTTAATGAATTTTCCCGTCTCGCAGGCGGCCGCCTCTCCCTGGCCGAATAATTTCATTCGCGTGCAAGAACTCCCTGCTTATCCCCCCTGCCTGCTGTTTTCTTCATCCGTCCGTCTGCTTTGCAAAGTCCGAGCTCCGAGTCCTGCCTGCCGGATGCGGCGGCCTGCGTGCTGCGCACTTCAGTTTTATCCCAACTGACCGCCCGCTGCTGCTGCTCCTCCGGAGTTTCTTGTGAGCATCTAATCAGTTTTACTTTCTACTGCCTTGTTTCCTTCCTCCGATCGGGCAGTCAGGCCGGCCGTCTTATTTATAATTCAGCTTCAGCGGCTTCCGTGTGCCGCCTCGCTGCTGCGACCTGCGGCTTCCTGGCCGCAGCCGTCACCAACCCCTATTTGTCGCTGTCTCCCTGCGCCCCGTCCCCCATCCGCATTCCGATTCCCGTGCCTTCCTCCTCCGCGCGCAGTTTGCTAGCTGGCCGTGAGTTTTGGAATGCCGGGTCAGCCAAGCCTGCGCACCTGACTTGCACACCTGCGATGCCTTAGTCCAGCACTGCTTTGAGTCAGATGCGTGATTTACAAGCTTCGGCGCAACGCATTCTGGACCCAATCTGTTCCCATCGATGCCATTCGGCCTTGGCCCGGGTATGCCAGTTGGGCCTGTATCTCTCACTTTCGTAAAGCTTGGCGCCTCTGGCTGGGGGCAAATGCCGATGGCTATAAATAAACTCTCTGCAGCAGCGGCCTGAATGGGGCAGGCTGGCTTGCGGAAGCAGAAGCCGCAGGATTCCGCCAGAATCCTGCCAGGAAGGAACCCGTTCCGGTCCCAGAAGCGCTTACGCGAAAAAGCCAAGCTAGTAGTGACTGACTGACTGATCGGAGCTGCAATCTCCAGGTGGCCTGTTCGCGCCTGCCCGCTCGGGGAAGGCGAGGGCGAGGCGAACAAGGGAGGGCTGAAGGTTGGTAGGGATGCTGCAGAACCGAGGGCGCCAGAGGCTGCAGAGGGGGGCAACGCGAGCCAGATACGATTTTGTAGATAGGGTGCGACCGCTGGCCCGCTTGTTGCATTGAAAAACGATCTTTTTGTACTGCGATGCGTGCGTTATGTATGCGCGTAGCAATGGGTGGGCGCTCATCTGCTCTGCTGACCTGCCGCCCGGTTTGGGTCTCCATTGCGTGCCTCGGGACTTCTGCCGGCTGTGCGCTTTGATCAGCGCGGATAGTGGGGAGGCAGTGATTGATAACGCTTGATGCATTTTTATTCATTGAGTGGGAAGTGCTGCTAAAGTGCATCTTATCCAACTTTGGCTAACGCTTGAATTGCACTTTCACAAGTGGGATTGAGGATACAACAGGGATTGGCGCAACTGTGTTTACTACTGTTTGATGAGCTGACAGGCATCTGCTGTTCCAGTGCCTTCTGCTGCCGCTTGTCAAGAGGCAGCTTGTCACAGCAAATGTAAATAAACTTATTCGGTGTTGTCAATAACTGAGGCTGATCCGCTACGCCCGAGGAAAGAAGCGTCCTGACAGGGAAAGTTTTTCTTGTGCAGCCTGAGACCTGACTTCTGATAATGTCGGCTGGCAATCTTGCTCGAATTCGGCGCTGTATCGAAGCCCGGATATCCGTTTCTTCCTGAGCTTGATGCTCGGGATTCTGATTGAGCAGTCAGATAATCTGAGGAATGAAGGCTGCGCTGGAATTTCACGTGCACGCTTTGAAGAGATTAGCTTTTCCTACGGGTGAACCTACCTTGACTGCTAGCTCAGCTATTGCAGCTATGTACTGTACTTTCTTGGCCTTTTGCTAATATTAAATGCTTAGAGGGTCTGTTTAATACACGACTATGGCTCTCTCTGCGACAATAAATCCTCTAGAATGAGGATAATTCCCCATCTGGGAGCTGTCAGAAAAATGAGGATCATTTCCCTATTTTGTACATGTCCCAAAATATCCAGATTAAAATAATAAGCTTACAGAAGAACCCAAATCCATGAGTTTTGAAATATTTAAGTAAAATTTTCTTATCTGCAGGTGTCGCAGGCAAACGGCAGCGGCAGCGGCGGTCCCTCGGGCAGCGGGTCGGCAGCCTCGGCCGCCACCGGCCAAGAGAAGGTGCTGACCCAGGAGATGCGCGACCAGTACATCGAGAAACAGAAGAGATTCTTTAAAAGTGAGTTGCTTCTTTATCTGCACGCGCTACTTATTTAAGTAGTATACATTTTTGTTCAGGAGGTGCGCTGTGAAAAAAAATTAGTAAGACCAGCTGACGAAGCCCTCAGTTTCATCGCTCTCCACCCCGCCCGCCCGCCACCAGCATTCTCCATGCGCAACGGCCTGATGCGGCGGCACCATTCAACTGGCAACGTGACCAGCAAGCAGCAGCCACAGGCGCAGCCGCCGCCACCACCGCCGCCGCCGCCGCCGCTACAGCAGCAAGCGGACCTCCCGGGCAGCTCAGCTGTACTGGCAGCAGCCGGCGGCGGCCTTCAACCATCCAGCTCGATGCGCGGCCTCAAGCAGCAGCAGCAGCAGCTGACCAAGAAGCAGAAGAAAGCCAACCGGCCCAAGTCGGAGGGATTTTTCGACGGCGTGGACTACGGCGCCGGTGCCGGTGGCGGCGGCGGTGGCCTCAGCGGGGTCGGGCAGGCGATGCGGCAGGGCCTGTCGTTCGGCAGGTCGGCCTCCTACCAGAAGCTAGAGGCGCTGGGCGAGGGCAGCTACGCCACCGTCTATAAGGGATTCTCGCAGTGAGTAGCCGCTGGCTGGGCTTGGCAAGTTTTTCCAGTGACAAAATTTTAAATCCCCCATTTTCCCGCGTTTCACTGCGCCTTCCAGCGTCACCAACTCCATCGTAGCTCTGAAGGACATTCGGCTGCAGCACGAAGAGGGCACGCCGTTCACCGCCATCCGAGAGGGTGAGCGCAGGCTTTATCGGGGGTGTCATTTGTTGTTATGGGGCTGCAGGTTGGCGTCTGGCATGTCCGCATCCGGTTTTTGCTCGCATTTTGCAGCCTCCCTGCTGAAAGGCCTGAAGCACGCGAATATCGTGACCCTGCACGACATTATTCACACGGAAAACAGCCTCACCTTTGTGTTCGAATATGTGGTCAGTTGATAAAAGTTGCCTGTGTCCTTCATGGTTTCAATTATTAAGTTTCTAAAGTTCTTTTTAACATAAAATCATAATTATAAATAATTGCAGCCTCTGGATTTGAGCAAGTACCTTGAAAAGCATCCGGGAGGCCTGAGGTCTCACAATGTCAAGGTAGAGAGAAATCTGTTTATCAAGCATTATCACCGCAATCACTGAATCGCTTGTCAGATACTGACTGGCCTTGTAAAGGCTCGCAATTAATCGCATCCCTTCACAGTCACCCACCCCATCCGTCCAGCCAAACGTATTGCGTTCCACACACCCACCTCAACCCCAAAGCCAATCGGCTTCCTTCACAGGCACCCACCCCATCCGTCCAGCCAATCGTATTGCGTTCCACACACCCACCTCAACCCCAAAGCCAATCGGCTTCTTTCACAGGCACCCACCCTATCTGTCCAGCCAATCGTATTGCATCACTCGCACCCACCTGAACCAATCTCATACTATCGGCTCTATTTCCATTTCCAGCTGTTCCTGTTTCAACTGCTCCGCGGCCTGGAATTCTGCCACAAGCGAAAAATTCTTCACCGCGACCTGAAGCCGCAGAACCTGCTCATCTCTGCCATCGGCGAACTCAAACTCGCCGACTTCGGCCTGGCCCGAGCGCAGACCGTGCCCAGTAAGACCTACAGCTCGGAGATTGTCACGCTTTGGTACCGGCCGCCCGAGGTTCTGCTTGGCAGTACAAAGTACACGTCAACCCTTGACGTTTGGGCCGTTGGCTGCATCCACGCGGAGATGATCAGCGGGGCGCCGCTTTTTCCCGGTGTGCGCGACGCTGAGGACCAGCTGGATCGCATCTTCAGGGTGAGCGGCTTACTGCTTTCAGTTTTTTATCCCTTAGTAGCTCGGTCAGTCCATGAATTGGTCAGCCTGCCCCTGAGTGTGTCAGCCTGTCCCTGAGTGGGTCAGCCAGTCCCTGAATGAGTCAGCCAGTTCCTGAATGAGTCAGCCAGTCCCTGAATGAGTCAGCCTGCCCCTGAGTGGTTCAGTCAGTCCCTGAGTGGTTCAGTCAGTCCCTGAGTGGTTCAGTCAGTCCCTGAGTGGGTCAGCAAGTCCCTGAGTAAGTTAGCCAGTCGCTGAGTAGGTCAGCTACACTGAGTGGGTCAGCTGTCCTAAATTGGTCAGCCTGTCCCTGAGTGGGTCAGCCAGTACCTGAGTGGGTCAGCTACACTGAGTGGGTCAGTGACTCAGGCATCATGCCACCCGCCCGCAGATCATGGGCACCCCAGGCGAGTCGGTATGGCCGGGCGTGTCCAAGCTGCCCAACTTCACGCCTGCGCTGCCTCGCTACCGCGGCTGCCGCCTGCACAAGCTGCTGCCCCGTCTGCTGGCCATCCTGCACGCCGAGGACCTCGTCCTGAGCTGCCTGCGGCTGTTCCCTGACGAACGGCTGACCGCCGCGGAGGCCCTGGCGCATCCCTACTTCGAAGGCCTGCCAGCTTCGCTGAGGGACTTGCCACCAAGTGAGTAGCTGAATTTTTATTTTGGCTGGATAGCGGCCGATATGTATCGAAATCATTAAAACAGATTTCATTCGGAAAGTAGCCGATATGTATCGAAATCATTAAAACAGATTTCATTCAGATAGTAGCCGATATGTATCGAAATAATTAAAACAGACTTGATTCAGATAGTAGACGATATGTATCGAAATCATTTCAAAAAATACTTTTCACTGATCTTATCTATTAAAAAATATATATAACCGATATTATACGACCAACTAGGCAATGTCGAAAGTTCCAGCAGTCAATGTTCCAGCAAAACTCTAACAATCTCCTATCTTTGACGCCCCCCTAGCCGTGTCGATTTTCTCCGTGCCGGGAGTCCGCATGCTACCCGAGGGCGCCCAGCGTCAGCGGCTTCCAGTTGGTCAGTCGGCGGCCACGGCGGCGCACCAGCACAGCCGGTCGACCACCGCCCTGGCCTTGAAGTGACGGGCTTAAGCGATTTGTCGCGACTTAATTATTATTTTTGTAACAGCCGAGTCTAGTCATTGCTTTCTTTCTACTCTATTACTATTGTTATCAAGTATTTATATAGTTTTGTTTTATCTCTGTGCAATAACTGCCCGCCAGCTAATGCTTAGTCTAGTCACCTGCACCTGTTTTTTTAGTTGCCACCCGGCCTTTAAACCCCAGGCCGAGTTTTATTGGGCATCAATTTATACACCGATTCGTCTGATTTATCTTGCCGCGCTTCTGCAGCTCGTGGAGTATTTTCTAATTGAGGTTGAGCCTCTGCGCATGGGGTGCCGAGTCTGGGCTTTTATTTTGGTTTCCAACTGTTTACGCGGGACCTTTTCTGTTCCGCCTGATAGCGATAAAATTTTTATGTTTTTTTCTGCTTGTACAAACTTGCACCACCTGTAAGCGTGGCCCCCGACTGACATGTGCGGTTTTTACCGCATCCTCATCGGCTCATCGTGTGCAGGGACAGCTCGCTTGGCAGTTTAGCTAGTCACGCATTGCTGTGCTTCAAGTATAAAGTTTTTCGACGGTCCAAAATTACTATATCTGCGTTCGGTTTATGTACATTGTCTATGTACATTAGGTAATGCTTATCTTATAATGTACATTGGATAGCTCTTATTGGCTTATGTACATTAGATCGTGCTTATATTTTAATGTACATTGGATAAGCTGACTGTCAATTGTCTACATTATGTACATTAGGTTCTTATCGTCTGATGTACGTGGGTTAATTGGCTTTACTGTCCAGTGTACGTCAAGTAGTGTCCAGTTGTTTCAAAAGATCTGAAGGTGATGAAAATTGAGTGAACATGGGAGCATCGGAGTAAATTTGTATTTAAAAAATTGCTGGGAAACAAAGCCAGAACAAATAGACTGCAATGCCGAGCGGGCGCTGTCTGTTTTTATTCCTGCTTTTCGAACACCGGCAAAGTTTTAAATGTTACTGTATGCTTTGAGGCTGGTCTAATCTTTTTTCAACATGTCTGCATTTTGACTGAATCTCTTTCTCATACACTGTTTTATAATTGTTAACATAGCTATTACTGTTTTTAATATTCTTATCATTATTCACTTACGCCTCCTTATAGTCTAGTCTCGGCCCTTTTTTCACTGCGGCTCCCAAGTGTTTGCTGAACTGCCTTGTAATTGTTGCTGTTACTTAACTTTTGTCTTGTTTGCGCTTTGCCGCGTGTTCCGCACACTTCTATTCCGTTAACAGTGACTCCGTGTTTGTCCGCTGTAGCTCTAATATATCCTTAATACATATGGCCTGAATCATGGCAATGGGGACGCGATGCGGACTGCCTTAGCATGCCATTAAATATTCTTCGCGCACATGTGGCCAGTTTTACTCTTAGACCATTGCGCTCTCTGTATCTTTCTGCCTCCTGCACCTTTGTTGCCATTTCCAATTGCTGCTGGCGTCAGACCGCACAGGAGCGAATATTAAGTTATGATATATGAATAAATATACACTAAAAGAAGGCTTTGTTTTTCGTTTTTTGTTTTCTTGTGAAATTCTATATACAAAAACTTTGTGCAGCTTTTTGCCCCTCAGGGTGTAGCGTCAGTTATTGATTTAATCATTACACATCATTATCTACATGCAGTTTTAAAAACCTAATCGTTAACTCGTCAATCAGTTTATTTTATCGCTAAAAAAGTTGGGTTGCTTTTTTCACAAAAATGCGACCCATGGATTTGGAAAGTTCAGTGATAAATTAATGAATGCATCAGAGCTCATTTAGGTGGTGGCTAATACAGGAATAAAATTTTGCGAAATGAGTACTTTATAATACCCTTTTATTACTTGCATTTGCACAGTAGAGCATAGTAAGTTTTAAAAATACAGTGCATTAAACATTGCACTACTTCCAATAATTACCATAAACTTTGTAAAATCGGCTAAATTAATGTTACTTATTATGAAAGTAAGAATCAATATAAAATGTGCTATATTGTAAAGTATAAACAATACATGTGTATTCTAAACAAATCAATATCAAACTGGAAATATCTTGGCAGATAATGTGTCCCATGTTCGCTGCTGAGCAACTCGGTAAAGTTACTACCCTCGTAGACTCGATGTGTTGTACAAAATTGTTAAAAGCCGGAATTTTTTCCTTGAAGCAGTAAATCAAAAACTGTCACTTAGACATTTTATAAATCGTTAGAAGGCTGACTAAAGGCAGCAAAAATCTAAGTTTGGTTATTTGCGATAGAAATTTATCTACCTAATTTTATTTGACTTGGCTTTGTAAATCACTACTGTCAATAATTTGTATGAGTTCTTTTAACTATTTTTATTGTTGCTCATTATCTTTAAGTTCATTGTCTAGAGCTGTGTTCCTTATCTTTATCATGTCGTGTGCTATTGCGTATTTGCGATCATTCCAAAGGAGTACCACGTTTGGAATCATCTTTGAGTTTATTATCATGATTTAAACAGTTTGACACTTGCTTGAATTTTTATTTGTGATTTGAATGTTATAAATAGCTTTAAAATTTGTAAGGAATGCCTAAATTTATTAAACTTCAATAGACTTTTCTCCAGAATGAATGGAAGCCAATCTGCTGTAGACCTATGTTCTCATTGGCATTAATTTAACTGTAAACTCTATTTTGATTTTTCCAAGAATTTCGTCTCACCTATTATACCTGGCACCTGTTGCCAGCTTATTGAAGAATGTTACTTTTAAGTAGCATTTAAAGTAGCAAATAATTACTTTACTTATTAACAGCGGAGTAGCCAGCAGGTATTGGTGTATCGGTCGATGACCCCACATTCTAATGACCAAATATTTTTCATATGTATTTTCGTCAAAAATGTATAACTGCGATTGTTTAAGTGCAATTGCAAATATTGGATTCTGATTTCTTGGTAGAGAGGTAAACAGATACCCAGTACCCCATATAAAAATCCTGGCGATACCCCTGCTTATTAACCATTAATTAAGCAGGGTGAGAAAAAATACGCATAAAAATTTTCACTAATATATTATATTTAAATAATACTCTATGAGTCTATTAGTTGATAGTTCAGACAGAGGCTACATAAAATGCATGTGCAATGCAAGAAATTAAGTTTTCTACCTATGGCTAAACAGTACATCCACATATTTTAGAAAAATATCGAATTTTATTCATAGCTTCTCTTTTTTAATTTATGCAAAATATAGAAGAATCTGAAGCATTTTATTTAAAAGGCTAGTACAAAGGACAATTCTTTTTAATTTAGAGCCAATTTTAGACAGGAAAAATGATTTTAAATAATGTGTAATAATGCATAAGAACAACGTATATGCACATTGATACATACTTTTATTTATAGTTTAATTTATACTTAAAATTATATACTTTTAAATTATTTAATAGATATATGCTATTAAACTATAAATAAAAAACTGGGTCAGCAAAAATCAGCCATTTAAAAAACCCAATGCATTGACAATTATTAAAATAGAGAAAACTGTCTATTTTCGCTTCAAAACTATATGGTCACCGCAAATTTCTATTTGAAATTTTAAACTTGCCCAATTTAAATAAAGTGACAAAGAGCCAAATAATTTTTTGATTCCTATAAGTATTGATATTTCTGGTTACCTCAGATGATGGAAAACTATAATTACGAGCTACACATAATGACAAAAAATATTGGTTTGCAAAAATTCTGTCGAATAGAACACGAATAGATTTCAAAATTGTGCGATGCTGCTGCATGCCTGACACTTGGTGAGACCGCAATTCCCGACACTCCAGCCTGAACCCAACCGGATCAAAGGGAACCCTCAGTGAGGTCTTATCAGTGCCAGCTAGTCAACCTGCCGCATGTTCGCCCAGGTGCAGCCGCAGCAGCAGCCGTCGCATCCGCGTCTGCCGCACATCGGCGATTCCTCGCTGGGCTCTCAGGGCGACAGCGGCGGCCCGCGAATCCAGCAGCTCTACGGCAATCACGATGCGCCGGCGTTCGGCCGGGCCAGAGGCGCCAAGCGGGACGAGTCGGCCCTGGCGCTGCCCTCCGTGTCCGCTGCCGCAGCCTCCAGCCGACCTGCGGTGTCCTCAGCGGTCGCCGGTCCGGCGGACTCGGCCAAGAGCACTGTCGGTGGCGGCGGCGGCGGCAGAGGGGCTCAGGCCATCGGGCCGGAGACCGCGATGAAGCTGTACGCGCAGAAGCTGACGGACTTTGAGCAGCAGGAGATTTTTAGGTATAGCTCAGTCACTGGATGTGTCACTCAGTCACTCGATGTGTCACTCAGTCACTGGATGCGCCGCTCATTCACTGGATCTGTCACCCATTCACTGGATGTGTTGCTCATTCACTCGATGTGTCACTCAGTCACTGGATGCGCCGCTCATTCACTGGATATGTCACCCATTCACTGGATGTGTCGCTCATTCACTCGATGTGTCACTCATTCACTGGATGTGTCGCTCATTCACTGGATGTGTCGCTCATTCACTGGATGTGTCACTCAGTCACTGGATGTGTTACTCAGTCACTGGATGTGTCACTCATTCACTGGATGTGTCGCTCATTCACTCGATGTGTCACTCATTCACTGGACGTGTCACTCAGTCACTTGATGTGTCACTCATTCACTGGATGTGTCACTCATTCACTGGATGTGTCACTCAGTCACTGGATGTGTCACTCATTCACTGGATGTGTCACTCAGTCACTTGATGTGTCACTCAGTCACTGGATGTGTCACTCATTCACTGGATGTGTCACTCAGTCACTAGATCAATCAGCCATTCACTAGATCAATCAGCCATTCACTCGATCAGTCAGTCAATCACTGGATGTCAATTAGTCACTAATTGAGCATCGGACCCCGCCATCCAGCTACCAGCAGATCTACTTTGTCGGTCCAAGCGCCAAGAAGCGGCAGGCGGTGGCGGGCGGCGCCAACAACTCGGGCTTCGACGACGAGCACGGCTGCTACCTGCACGCTGCGCACGACCACATCGCCTACCGGTACGAGATACTCAGGGTCATCGGTGAGTTGTCTCCAAAAAATAATGATTTGATGGGAAAAGTAAGCAATATCTTTAATTGCTCTAGCGAAGGATGGTTTCCACTTCAGATGCTACGTTTAGAAGTCCGTGGCTGCATCTGCTAGTTTTCCTTCTGGATGTTTAGATTTAAAATTCCATGATGGTTGCAGCAGATTAGACGCTGGATTTTTAATTAAATGAATGCGAGTTTGGATATTCTGGTCGTACGCTAAGAATTCAACGCCAATGTTTCGCGCAGGCAAGGGCAGCTTCGGCCAGGTTGTGAGATGCCACGACCACAAGACCAACGCGCAGGTGGCCCTGAAGATCGTCCGCAATGAGAAACGATTCACCCGCCAGGCCGCCGAGGAGATCCGCATCCTCGAGCAGCTGCGCCGCCAGGACCGCGGCAACACGAACAACATCGTGCACATTGTGGAGCACTTCACCTTCAGGAATCACGTGTGCATCACGTTCGAGCTGCTGTCAATCAACCTGTACGAGCTGATCAAGAAGAACAAATTCCAGGGCTTCTCGCTGCAGCTGGTGCGCAAGTTCGCGCACTCCATACTGCAGTGCCTCGACATGCTTAACAGGAACAAGGCAAGCTGACCCAGTCTTTGAGTTGCTTGGGCCTTCTTTACTTTATGTACTTTTGGTCTCCTGTTTGCTTTTGAAAGTGTTTGTTGTGTGGGACACCGCCGACACAGGCCACCGACCCACCCTAACCGCAGATAATCCACTGCGACCTGAAGCCGGAAAACATTCTGCTGAAGTGCCAGGGCCGCAGCGGCCTGAAGGTGATCGACTTCGGCAGCTCGTGCTACGAGCACCAGCGCATCTACACGTACATTCAGTCCCGGTTCTACAGGGCGCCGGAGGTCATCCTGGGCGCCAAATACGGCATGCCGATAGACATATGGAGCTTCGGCTGCATCCTGGCTGAGCTGTACACCGGTGAGTGGCCAGCTGCGAACCCTCGCCCGCGCCGCTCACCCGCCTGCACCAGCTGCCCCCGCCATCCCCTGCCGCCCGCAGGCGTCCCCATCTTCCCGGGCGAGGACGAGGCGGACCAGCTGGCCTGCATCATGGAGATCTTCGGCCAGCCGCCAGCCCGCCTGCTCGAGGCCTCCAAGCGCTCCAAGCTGTTCTTCTCGTCCCGGGGCCTGCCGCGCTACTGCCACTGCGACGTGGACAGCGAGGGCCGCCCGCAGCTCAAGGGCGGGCGCTCCAAGCGGGGCAAATTCCGCGGGCCGCCGGGCAGCCGCAGCCTGGCCGCTGGCGCCCTCAACGGCTGCCAGGACGCGGCCTTCGTTGACTTCCTGGCCCGCTGCTTCGCCTGGCAGCCGGAGGAGCGGCTCACCCCGCGGGAGGCCGTGCGCCACGACTGGCTGAAGCGCCGCCTGCTGCCCCAGCCGCCTTCGGGCAAATCGGCGGCTTCTCCTGCTGCCGCCGCCGCCTCTTCTGCCGCAGCAACTGCTGGCAGGTGAAGTCTTGCGCAGTGTCGGCAGCGTGCTAAAATCTTCTTGCTCGATGTTTTTTGGCCTGCTTTCTTAATTGAATTTTTTACAGCAAACGCCCTAATTTTAAAGTCTTTTAAGGCGATTGCGCAAATAAGGCGAATTTTTTTATTTTTTTTAAGGCGATTTCTGTCAAAGACAGGAATTGATTGGAAGGCTATTCATCAAAGTGGAACTCTGCTCACCCTCACTGCCAGCGCGCACCTCACTTTCTGATCTGATACTTTGAATTTTATTGCAGGCACCCACCAATATTCTGTTCTAACACCACAAACCACCACTGGGAGCACCCACCCTACTTTCGGCTAAGCCCTTTCTTAACGATCCTTCCCCCCTTTCTTCGCCACTCAAAGCCTCACTGCAGGCACCCACCCCATTCTTCTCTGCCACTTAAAGCCTCACTGCAGGCACCCACCCCCTTTCTGCTCCGCCACTCAAGGCCCCACTGAAGGCACCCACCCCTTTCTTTCCCGCCACTCAAAGCCTCACTGAAGGCACCTACCCCTTTCTTTCCCGCCACTCAAAGCCTCACTGAAGGCACCTACCCCTTTCTTTCCCGCCACTCAAAGCCTCACTGAAGGCACCCACCCCTTTCTTTCCCGCCACTCAAAGCCTCACTGCAGGCACCCACCCCTTTCTTCTCCGCCACTCAAAGCCTCACTGCAGGCACCCACCCCTTTCTTCTCCGCCACTCAAAGCCTCACTGCAGGCACCCACCCCTTTCTTCTCCGCCACTCAAAGCCTCACTGAAGGCACCCACCCCTTTCTTCTCCGCCACTCAAAGCCTCACTGAAGGCACCTACCCCTTTCTTTCCCGCCACTCAAAGCCTCACTGAAGGCACCCACCCCTTTCTTTCCCGCCACTCAAAGCCTCACTGCAGGCACCCACCCCTTTCTTCTCCGCCACTCAAAGCCTCACTGCAGGCACCCACCCCTTTCTTCTCCGCCACTCAAAGCCTCACTGCAGGCACCCACCCCTTTCTTCTCCGCCACTCAAAGCCTCACTGCAGGCACCCACCCCCTTTCTTCTCCGCCACTCAAAGCCTCACTGCAGGCACCCACCCCCTTTCTTCTCCGCCCCTCAAAGCCTCACTGCAGGCAGCCACCCTACTCATTACACTGCGTAAAGCTTAACCTAACTCGTTTGCTAGCCAATCAAGCATTGTTTCAGTCTATTTTTTACAGATCGAAAATCTAATTGCTGCTTACATTTACTTCGCATGTTTTCAGTCATGGCTGTGAAAATATCTTTCCTGAGCACACAATTTTTTTTCCTATCCATTTTTATATAATTATAAGAAAGCGATGACGCAACAGTCAGTTAATAGTCGATTGTAAAGAAAAACATTTGACTTTTTATAAACACGAGTCACTTTCTGCTCAGATACCAAAGTGCCTTCTGTCTAATTGAAACTGAACCAGTTTAGATGCACTACTCTAAGTAGTTAGTTATTAGATGTGATCTCGGCTGTCAGTGCGTGCCTTTGTCTGATTTTGACACGAATCTGCCTGTTCATAAAGATTTTTTACAGATTTTGCTGCACTTTTGCAACTGCTTTGTTTTGCCGCAACATTGTTGCATCTTGAGCAGTCAGTCAGACTACCTGAAAGCC
This sequence comes from Macrostomum cliftonense, assembly GCA_950096795.1. Lineage (NCBI taxonomy): Eukaryota > Metazoa > Platyhelminthes > Macrostomidae > Macrostomum > Macrostomum cliftonense. Next base: position 699,374 of record CATNEM010000060.1, read on the forward strand.
ACTGAGTGCGGTCGTGGTTCTGGTTCGCGTCTTTGTTCTGCGTTTCCTGTTTTTAACGTGAATAATTTTTAATAAATGCACTCTGGCCTGCCCCGGCTCAGCAGGGCTTAATCTCTCGGTCTGAGCTCGGATTAGCTTTTCTGACTTCACAGAAGGTAACTTCTGTGTGTGGCTTCGATTCGAAACTGATTAGCTTTCTCGTTGGCTTCGATCATTGCGGGACATAGACGAATTGCTGATCACTGCCGATCAAGCAAGCTGCAGTTTAGCTGGGTTGCGGCAGCCAACTTTCAGAAAATTTTTGATTCATTAAAACAGAAAATTTCGTTCTCACTGCGTGCGCTGCTAGCAGTCAGCGTCTTCTGAGGAGGTGAGCCCCGTGACTGACATCATGCGTGACTTGTCTGTTACTCAGATTCGCACCTTCACACAGATTCTCATGTCCCACCCATCCGATTATCATGCCTCATCCTCTCCCGATTCTCATGTCACATCCCCTCCGATTCTCTATTCACATCCCCTCCGATTCTCTATTCACATCCCCTCCGATTCTCTAGTCCCATCCCCTCCGATTCTCTAGTCCCATCCCCTCCGATTCTCTAGTCCCATCCCCTCCGATTCTCTAGTCCCATCCCCTCCGATTCTCTAGTCCCATCCCCTCCGATTCTCTAGTCCCATCCCCTCCGATTCTCTATTCCCATCCCCTCCGATTCTCTAGTCCCATTCCCTCCGATTCTCTAGTCCCATTCCCTCCGATTCTCTAGTCCCATCCCCTCCGATTCTCTAGTCCCATCCCCTCCGATTCTCTATTCCCATCCCCTCCGATTCTCTATTCCCATCCCCTCCGATTCTCTAGTCCCATCCCCTCCGATTCTCTAGTCCCATTCCCTCCGATTCTCTAGTCCCATCCCCTCCGATTCTCTAGTCCCATCCCCTCCGATTCTCTAGTCCCATCCCCTCCGATTCTCTATTCCCATCCCCTCCGATTCTCTAGTCCCATCCCCTCCGATTCTCTATTCCCATCCCCTCCGATTCTCTAGTGCGAAGTCCCATCCCCTCCGATTTTTAAGTCCCATCCTTTCCAATTTTCATGTCCCATCTCGGATTATCATGTCCAATCCCATCTAATTTTCAAATCACAGCCTCTGACGCATGACTCCCATACCAGTCTAAAATACAAATTCATCCCTCGCAGAGCCGCCAGCAGTTGAGTCGCCGTCAGCATGCAGCCAGCCTTCGCCTGTCCGCTGGCCTCCGCGTCCCGCTTCTGCCTCAGCGGGCCCAGCGTACAGCGAAACTGCAACGCCACGGACCTGCGCGGTCTTGGCGGCTACAATGACGGACAACTGGTGAGAGCTGAACGGGTTGGCTGGGGTCGCATGCGTGAAGAGATTGGGGTGACTTAAGAGTAGCAGCACAGGGACATTGGCGTTAGTAGCAACTGGACTGGCCCATGCTAAGGGCCCACCAAGGGACCGTGGGGTAGCAACCAGTTCTGGCACTCCGCAACTGGTCCCTTGCCCACCCCCAGCCGGCCGGCAAGAAGGAGCTGCGCAGCTCTCAGTTCAGCTCGCGATCAAATCGAACAGGCGGGACCGACGGAGGCGGGGCCAGTGGACGGCGAGTGGAGTTTGCCGCAGGTGAGGGAGCTCTTTGGCTTTCACCTTCAAAGCGCAAGTTGTTGTGCATTTGAAGTCGGCAATTTTTTGCTCCCCTCACCGTCAGCAGCCGAGGCCCGCAGCCCGAAGCGAAGCCGCAGCCGCGGTCGCGGACAGCAGCAGCAGACGTTGTCCCTGTCGCAGGCGGGCCCCATGGTGCCCCTGGCCTGCAGCAGCAACCAATCCAACAAGCTGCACCCCCTGCCCGGCTGCTGGTCCGGCCACAATGCTCAGGTGAGCCGGCAGAGCTGCCTGCCTCCGCAAATCATAGGCCGGTGCATTGAAGTTCTCCTTTCTCTGCGCATTTTAGCTTAAACCTGCCCAGACTGAGTCGGCGCCCCAGAGCGCTCAACCGACGGCGGGTCCGTGCGATGTGCCCGCAGCCGGCGGTGGCGGTGGCGGTGGCCAGGGGCTGATGGCGAGCTGCGGCGTGCCGTACTGGAATGTTTACGAATACGAGGACTTTCGCGAGCTGGAGCACGGCCAGCCGCACCTGTTTGATCCACAGATCGACGCCAACTTGCACCGCGAGAATCTCATCTTAGACAGCTACAACCGCCTGCTGCAGAGCTGCTCGAATTTCCTACCGCCTGCCCGCATGTACCACGTCAGGTGAACGCTGGCTTGGTGAGTCACCGAAAAATAATAGTAAGTTTATCTCAGTAGGCTGCATCTTTTATAGACATTCGACCATTACTCTCGTCTCTGCGATAGCCTAACCACCCCAGTTCTCGTCCTCAACTCGCTCATTCAGCCTTACTCTCTTCTCTGCGATAGCCTAACCACCCCAGTTCTCGTCCCCAACTCCCTCATTCACCCTTACTCTCGTCTCTGCGATAGCCTAACCACCCCAGTTCTCGTCCTCAACTCGCTCATTCAGCCTACTCTCTTCTCTGCGATAGCCTAACCACCCCAGTTCTCGTCCCCAACTCCCTCATTCACCCTTACTCTCGTCTCTGCGATAGCCTAACCACCCCAGTTCTCGTCCCCAACTCCCTCATTCACCCTTACTCTCGTCTCTGCGATAGCCTAACCACCCCAGTTCTCGTCCCCAACTCCCTCATTCATCCTTACTCTCGTCTCTGCGATAGCCCAATCACCCCAATTCTCGTCCCCAACTCCCTCATTCATCCTTACTCTCTTCTCTGCGATAGCCCAACCACCTTTTTATGATTTGAGGTCAACCGCTTATACTCACAAGAGCATAAATTTTTTTTGTAAATTTGTAAATTTCAGATCCAGATCGTCTCTACGTCCGGACCCAGCTAATGAACTATAAAAGCTCGTGCAGGTACAGACAGGCTAACGTGGCGTAAAGCAGCAGTTTCCCTTGCAAAAAATGCACTATTAACATGATTTTATAACGCCACCAAACTTGCCCAACCCTGTAGTTTCGCTGAACTGTCATGCAAAAAATTTTGCTGATTTGATCACCCCGCCTTTAGTGAAGTTTTTTATTTCTCTTGGCTTATTTGTTTCATCAAAGCAAAAATGGAAATACTTATCCCTATATAGTGCCTGCTCGTTTTGTCCGTATATTTTCCGCGCATGCCTCGTTTCCGCTAAGCCGCAAGGGCCGTCTGATCTGCTGCGGAGCCTGGCGGCAGAGCTGGTAGCCCCAAGCAGATTAGTTCCCCTTGCGATACTATTTGCTAAGTTTCTGTCAGTAAATGCTTTAAGATTATAATCACTAAGAAGCGGCGCATGAGCCCAGAGCTGGCTTGAAACTGCAGTGCTGCGAATTGCCGGTCAACCCTGAGGTCAGTCCGATCCTTTTTTCAATTTTATTTGCTTGGCCTGACGGATTCCGTTAGTTACTCCACTGCTTTATAGGAAAGTATTGATCAAATCCATGGGATAATTGGCCGTGATGAACCAAATAAAAGTGAGAAAGCTTATGCTCTGCATTTGAAGAGGTCCTCCGTTTCGTGGGCACACAAGGATTTTTTAAATAGGGAGCTCAGCCTATGAATTAAACAGCGCTCGCTTGCTTGGTTATTTCGCGTCTCTAGCTCGTTGCAAAAGTGCATCATCGGGCGATTCGTGCATTGATGTACAATCGGGTTTTGCTAGATCTATAGTGGGATATCGAAGAAACCATGTTTTTTTTGCTATTCAGATCGCTTAATTTAAAAGACAAGACAATAGAGTGAGCATGGCAAACCGTTAAGAGGCCTTCTGAATTCATTTTCATTGGCGTAGTTTACAAGTAAATTTCTACAATGCGATGGTGTATATGTAGATGTATATGTATTGAACATATTGTACTTTGATTGATCACTGAGGCAGGTGTCATGGCAGAACCGATGAGGAAAAGTAAAAAGGGCTCCTCCCTTTGCCTCTCCGAGGAAGTTTTAAGAGAATCATCGATGAAAGTGAAATCTAATTTTCCTTTAGACTTCATGAAATTACATTGTGACCAGATCAAACATCAAACCAAGATTCGCTGCCCCAAAATTAAATGGAAATGACATTTTGATTTTTGACAAACCCCTGCTTAAATCATAGCAGCGATCGTCGGCATTGCACTCAGAATGTTTATACTCGTACCATAGCTAACCCCACCTTGCAAAATGATCTCTCTGGTTTGGCCATGCTACTGAGAATTTTTTAGATCTCTAGCAGGGTACGAAGATACTAAGGTGACCGCGACGCCCACCCCACCTCCACCAGTTTTATTTTAAAATTTGATGTCAATATGCGCAATGCGCAATATTGACGCACTCAATGATCTCCAACCTTCAGCCAATTGAAGTGCGGCGATGGTTCATGGCCAGGTCAGGTTCGTCTGATCACGTTTCACGCGCAATACTTAGCTAGGCGTTACAGGGTTCAGGTTTTATTACATGCGAGCGGTTTGTAACCACTGAAAATTTAACTTTTTGGATTCTCAAGTGAGCTCCCTTTAGTTACAATAATTCCAAGTCTAGTATTTTCAGGAAGCCCCTGCAGCTGCAATTCTGGCTCTAGCACTCTGAGATTGCTGGCGGCCAGTATTCTGGTGCTACATTAAAGTATCTGATTTCAACGACGCCTCCTCCAGTAGAGTCCTTTAAGTCCTCAGAGAGGTCATTCCTCAACGACAGCTAGCCGTTAATACGCCCCAAGAGTACAAGTATGGATGAAAGAAATCGACTGATTTGACCTGTGACTCCGATATGACTGTGTGAACCTGAACTGATCTGCCTGACGCACAGCTTCGAGAGAACGAGGGTTCCTGATCACAGTATTTTGCTGTTGTATTTGCCAACCCAGTTCCGTTAAAAAACCATGGGCCATTAATCTTATGTGTTGTCGGACCTTAGCTACCCCGGGGCAGTTCAAACAACTATGCGAGGCTTCGCATGCTCAGTAGCCAAACTCGAGCTGTCAGCAAAACGGCTGGCACTCGAATTACAAGCAAAGTTTATATTTTCCTCTTAAATTCTCGTCATCAAAATTTAATCGTGTTTCACTTAGCGTGTGAGCTCAAAAATAAATTTTACTTAAGTTTCTAAAAAAAATTAAAACATATCCAATTCAGCTGCGTTAATAGTCTTTATAAATATTGTTTTACTCACAATTGTTTACATGCAAAAATTTAAAAGAGCATATTTACATGACTGCATTAATGGATCGATCGATCGGGTTTATTATAGATGACCTAATTGTTCTCTTACAGTCCGTCATGGCCGACATTTTTCCTATTTTAAAGTTATTCATAGTATAGTTAGCTACTAAATGTCAAAATATTAAAATATATACATTTAGATCTGAAAACTGCACCTGGTACTAGTTGTACCAGCTGATCAAATTTTCGAAGTTGCACATAGTGGGATTACAATTAGCATTCCGTGTTGCGTCGCAGTTTCAAGCCATATTTTTTACACCCATGTCACTGCAGGTTTTTGAAATTTATTCCAATAGGGTTTGACATGACATAAAATAATAAAAATATAATATAATTTATTATTATTGTCTATGGCTAAATATAAAGAAAGTTGTATATAAAATTGTAAAGCATAGCAAATTATGTTCTTTTTTAGATAATGGCTAAAAATATTTTAGAAGTAAATAATATAAGCAATGCATAACTTTTTGTTTCTAATAGACAAATTTTGTAACTTTATTTTAGACAATTTTCAAAGAAGCAAAAGAAGGTCCCAAAAACCACTTATTGCCTATATCTTACTCGGCTATTTTTTATTTGCATTCTCCCCCAATTTCCTCCCCAATTTCTACCAAATTTGTAACTTAAATTGCCAATTTTGCAACTTACCTTGGTCTGGCTACCAAATTAGTCAGCTAGATTCAAATTCGAATGCTTGGACTACCCTTGCTTGGACTCCAGTGATGCAATACCACCTGGCTTTGGAAATAAAACTTAACACAACCTAACATGCAATGCTCCACCACAAAGTACAAGACTGGAACAATCAAAAAACAAAATGATTATATATATATACTTAGCTAAAATATAAATATATATAAATAATAGTAGTAATAGATCAAAAAAAATTTGTATTGAAATTGAAATTGAAATCAAATATGTTGTTTGAACAAAGTTACTAGCATTTCTTTTTCTACTTTTTTGTATGCTGTTTCTTGTTGCTTTCTGGTAGGTATAAACACAGACAATTAAAAGTGACATACGAAGATGAGTATATTTGTAAGCAGTGTAAAAGTACCCTATTATGCATTGATTAACTTAATTTTGTCATAATTTTAATGCAATAATTTTTTTAAACAAAAGCAGTACATGCTGTACATACAAGCTATACACTCAGGTAGGGCCTTCTCAACCAATAGTAGAACAAATCAAATCCAGGCGTAGCCAATGGGCAATTAGTCTTGAATGAGGGGCTGACTTACTGTGATACTGTGATTATGCCGCAATTTATGAAAGTATTGAGCAGTTGGCCCCCTTTCTCTTGTACATTCTTGCCCAGCGCAATTGCCGTCTTTTTATATTTATGAATTGGATGCAACATCTTATACTAGATCTCACATTACCTACTATAATGTCTAAACATTGAGTTCCATATGCTGAAACTACTGATACTACCTTATTATTCTGTGTTATTATTCTGTGTTACTGTATTCCGTGTCACTATTCTGCATTACTGCATTACTGTGTTACTATATTCCATGTTATAATTCTATCACTTTGCTTGTTAGCATCTTATACATGTATATCTTATATTTCTGGCTTTACCAAACGTTAGAGGTTAATATTAACAAAGCTGCTACTTTCTCTACTAGGAAAGGTCTAGGTACACTAGGAAACATGAAAATAATCATCTTAGGGTAAAATAGTTTGGAAATCATAGAGAAAATAGTTTAACAAATGGAACTTGAAGATTGCCAGATAATATATTTAACTCTGGGAATTAACTTGCTATTTAATAATTATATATATAATTATTATGATTGATTAATGGCTATTATACAATAGCTATTCTGTCCCATAGCAATTTATTAGTATATTTAACTATTAAAAAATAAATAATTGCAAAAATAAATGTAGATACCTATACCAAATATAGCCTACAGCATAGCCACAGCTAGATGCATTGCATATCCAAGGGCTATGTATAGCTACTCAGTCCCAACAGGCTGGAAGGGCTGCAATACCCAATCTAAATTTACTTGGCTCAAACTGGTACCCAATCTCAGCTTGGTAGACTAAAGCAGTGCAGGATTAAATAACTTGCTAAAGGGCACAAATTGTCTTCTAAAGCCAGGGCTTGAACCCACAACCTTCTAATCATAAGACAGGCATCCTAGCCACTAGGCTACAACTCCCCTCTTAACTATTAGAAACAAAAGGAAGATTAATTTTAAGCATATGGGCTTATATTAGCTATAGTCTTAATGAGAAAATATGATAGATTCATCAGATGGTCTATTTATTTATATATGTAAGTTCTATTGATAAAATTACTTCATAAACTCTCGTCTATCTTGTTTCCTAAATAATCCTAAATTTTTCTTTCCTATTGATATTTAAATTCTATCTAATTTCAATTTTTTAAATTCCATAATTTCCCCCCAATAATTTTTTAGAACTATATTATTTCTTATTTTTAAGTCATACAAGGAATTGTGCTACACCTTTCCATTAAATTTAATAGTCAACTACTTGCATTGGACAGCTAGGGCGTGCAGAGATTCATAAATGCCTTACACTTACTATTGCATAATAGCTCTTCTAATGGGTATTTGACACTTTATTTTCTGCTATTTTACATGCTATTCCTGTAATTTTATATGCTAGCATACTAAACAGCAAATACACATATAGATTGCAGCTTTGACAGCGGGGCCTGGGCTGCTATCAAGAGATAAACTCTACAGCTGCCCTGTTTGCCTGCTCGAATAGCTGGGAGGAATTCCGCCTGCCATAGAGTTAGTTGTTCACGGCACACTGCCCTAATTGCCTGCACCATGACTTCGTTGGGACACAGGTCCAGGACTGACTCTGGGTAAGCAGCGTGTTGGCTTTGGATTGGGAATAACTGAAACTGGTTGGACTTGTTGAGGTTGATTTTTCCTCATCCACAGTGCCGCAGCTGCCGCCGCCACGAATGGACCCCGCCAGCTGGACTTCTACGAGGCGATGTCGGACTTCCAGACGATGTTTCCAACTCTGGATCCGCAGCTGATCGAGTGCGTCCTTCGCGACAACAACGGCGTTGTGCACACCACCGTGGACAACCTGCTGCGCCTCAGCGAGGCCGCCCCCGACTCTGGCGCGGCGTCCGCGGCTCCGGCAGCACCGCCGATAACCAAGAGGCGTCTGGCCAGCAAGCCGGAGTCCGCTGCCGCTGCAGTCAGCTCGGCCGGCTCGCAGGCAGCCTCCGCCAAGCCTGACGACTTGCCGCCATCCTACGAGCAGGTGAGGCTGGCTGCCTTGCTTCGGGGTTAGGTTCTGCCGGCTAAGTCAGAGCCAATTTATTTCAAGCTAAGAGCCCAGATTAATACAAAATCTATTCAACCGCAACGCAATGCAGGCACTGCGGGCAAGCCAGCGGCCTTCTGGAAGCAGCAGCGGGCAAGCCGGACAGGCGGACCGGCACCACACTCACCCGCCCAAGCACTCCAGACAGGGCGGCGGCGGCGGCGGCGGCGGCGGTGGCAGTAGCGGCCGTCACGGCGGAGGCATTCGCCACGGCCTGTCGTCTCTGCAGCCGCAGCACCAGCCGGCTCCGCCACCCCCGCCCGCCGCGGCTGTCGGGCACCACAGGTCGCATTCGCAGCCATCAGCGGCGACAACATTCAGCAGCTATAGCTTCAGATCCTCGGCCGCCTGCGCCGCCGCCTCAGCCTCGCCGTCCGCTGCTTCCGGCTCGGCTTCTTCCGGCGGCTACAAGCGGTGGAATCCGCCGCTGCTCGGCGCTCTACCTGACGACTTTCTGCGCATTGCGGCGCCTGCATCCGGCAGCGTCGGCTCTGGCGGGGCCGCCTCCTTGGCTTCGTCGGGCGCCTCGGTAGCCGCTACGGCCGGCTCAGCAACCAGCCGGCAGGGCGGGCGGAGCGGCTCGGGACGCAGCCGAAGCCACCACCACAAGTGCAGCAACTGCGGCCGCTACCACCACCATCACAGAACCGGCGGCGGTGGCGGCGGGCACAGGAGTGGCGGAGCTGCCGGCAACAGTGGCAGCGGCGGAAGCGGGAGGCCCCGCGACCCCAGCGACCAGCTGCCGGAGACGCCGCCTCAGCAGCCTCCCCGACAACGGCCTAGCGGGGTCACCTGGCAGTCGCAGCAGCAGCAACAGCAGCAACAGGCAATCTCTCCATCTTCCAGTTACCATAGCAACGGAGCTCAGCACCAGCTGCCGCAGGTCGCGCAGAGTCACAGCGCCGTCTACAATCAGATCTTGGCCGACGAGCGGCTGGCCATCGCGCTGCAGAACGAGGAGTTCCTGGCCCTGCTGCGCAACGATAGCGACTTCATGCGGACTCTCCAGCGCGACTCCAGCCGGCGCGCCCGCCGCCTCATGCTCACGCAGTCGGGCGGGCACTGGCCGCAGTCGCAGCCGCTGCACTCCCGCTCCTACTCCCAGCCGGCTGCCGCTGCGGCTCCAGCGCCGCCGCCCGCCTATCCGATGCAGCCGCCGCCACAGCCGGCCTTCCCGCCGCCGCCGCCGCCTCGGCCGTCAATGCCGATGTCGGGCATGGTGGAAACCGGGCAGCTGGTCTCCGGCAGCGGCTTTGTGCCCATTGGTGAGCTCGGTTGCTGGGAGGATTTGGGGAAGCGTTGTCAGATGCGGTGGTGAGTGTAGCCTTAAGTTCGCTTTCACATCCACCTTACAGGCGGCTATGGGCCCGACCAATCGCCTGTGGAATCGGCCAAGCCGGATGTTGGCGGAGGCCCCTCTGGCGCTGCCGCCGGGATTGCAGGCGGCGACGATTTGAACAGCCAGTTGAGGCACATGGGGAAGAGTGAGTAAATCAGCCGGGGCAATCTACCGGTTAACAGGTGCAGTAGCCGGGGCAATCTACGGGTTAACAGGTGCAGTAGCCGGGGCAATCTACGGGTTAACAGGTGCAGTAGCCGGGGCAATCTACGGGTTAACAGGTGCAGTAGCCGGGGCAATCTACCGGTTAACAGGTGCAGCAGCCGGGGCAATCTACCGGTTAACAGGTGCAGTAGCCGGGGCAATCTACGGGTTAACAGGTGCAGTAGCCGGGGCAATCTACCGGTTAACAGGTGCAGTAGCCGGGGCAATCTACGGGTTAACAGGTGCAGTAGCCGGGGCAATCTACGGGTTAACAGGTGCAGTAGCCGGGGCAATCTACGGGTTAACAGGTGGAGTAGCCGGGGCAATCTACGGGTTAACAGGTGAAGTAGCCGGGGCAATCTACGGGTTAACAGGTGCAGTAGCCGCGTGATCTGCAGCCAACCCTCTTTCCTGCTGTCTCGCCAGTGTCTGGCCGCAGGTTCGCCGAGATGGCGCGCAAATTCTTCGGCATGGCGCGGCACTACAAGCAGCGCAAGCAGCAGCAGCTGCTGACGATGAGCGCCCAGACGGAGAGCACGCTGAACCTGCTGGAGAACGGCGACTTTGACGCTGAGGATGACGGCGAAGTGAACCCGGTTGCGGGCGGCTGCGGCGGCCCCGGGCGCCAGATCTTGGAGGAGGAAGCGGACGGGGAGGCGGACGAGGCGGCGGTCGGGCTCGAGATTGATCGAGTGTGACCGGCGCTGGCCTGACCCGTCAGTCAATCAAAATGATTTCGCCAGGCTGGCGTGCTGAATATTTTTGTTAATTTGTGTAGCAGAATGCGGAGCTAACTGTGCTATTCACCCATATTTATCGGCCCGTAGCTAGTGCGCTGTCCCGCTTAGTCCGGCCAAGTCTAGTTAGCATTAGCGCTGTGTAAAAACCGAATCTGTCCGAGTCCGCAATCACTGCTGTTGTAGGACGGCAGCTCTGGCCCCGCTTATCGTATCCCGTATTTATCGGCTGTTTTTCGTTTTGTTTTTAACGAGGCTCCCATTCATGAGGTCAGCCAGGATCTCCTCACTGGAAGTTGCGCGCAGTGCCTTGTGCTCCGCCACCGAGTTCGCTGCCCCCCCCCCCCCCCCCGATCATGACTCCCCTCGCCCGTCATTTGTCCTACCTCAAAGCAGCTCTGTTTTACTCATTCACTCGCTTGTGTATATTTGGCTTTTTATTGGCTATTTTATGTCGCACCTCGGGGACAGCCCGCTCCGCCCGGGCCTGTCTAGTCACCTGTCGGCACGCGTTTTCTCTTTTACACAACAGATTTGGCGCAGCCTTGACGGCCGTTTGCGCTCGTTTTTAACTAGCTGCTTCTTTTTATCCGCATAGAGACTGGCCGATAACTGCGTTCTCCCCTCTTAGTCAGGCATCTCCGTGTTGTTTTCCCCCGTCCCCAGTGTACAGAGCTGTTGCAAATCTGTTATCTAGCCCGCCGGCTGCACTATATCGAATATATCAGTTTATAAATATGATTATACACGCCTGCCCAGCATCTCTTCTGCATCGCGCTGCTGTTTTTGAGTGATCGGCATCAAATCCTGCCACGCAGCGGCTCAACTTTAATCCTTATTTATCTGGCCTCATCAATCAGCCTTCTAATAGAGCGAAAATAGGCGCCACTCTAAAACCGGTTTATTAGCGTTCAGCAATAAAAATTGGCGGCTAAGCTGAATGCAAATTCACGCACAGCTGTGACTCATTCGGTGGCTGAGAAAATCAATCCAAAGTGCCTGTTTTCAATAACAGAGAATAAGGGGCACAAGGAGGAAAACGCGATTACTGAGGCTGGATAACCTGAAGCAGTCTGGCTGGATACTCGCAGGGTCAGACGCAGTGGTTACAGATTTAAGAAACGCCGTTTCTGAGCGTTTCAAATCAAGTGAATTTTAGTTTTATCACGAAGACCACGAAGAATTAAAAAATCGAAAATGCAAAAAGGCTGTTTAAAAATGGGAAAAACAATAAAATCTCTGACTAAGGCAGTCGGCATTGTCATAAATTATAAACTATAAGTTCAACCAATCAGCAGGCGGCCGGGGTCACCTCGACCTGGTAGGCGGCCAGCAGGAACCGATAGCGGGGCAGCCGGACCTGCTCCGGCGCCATGGTCACGCGCAGCAGGCAGCCCCGCTCCGGCTGCAGGCCCGCCAGCCTGTGGACGCCGCCGCCGCCGAGACCGCGCCTGCCGCTCAGGCACTTCGGCATTGGGGTCAACGCGTCGACGCCGCTGCTGTTGAGCTCGGCGAACGCGACGCAGGGCCACAGACGGATCAGCGGCTGGGGGAAGCCTGTGTAGCCGACCAGGCAGGACGCCAGCACCAGCAGCTGCTGGCCCGGGGGCGGGGCGGCCGGGTCGGCATGCGGCAGGGCGTCCAGGCAGAGGTCGACGGCCCCGCGGTCGGGCTCGATGAGCACCGGGCCGTGCGGGTGCTGGCCGGCCAGCAGGTAGCGGAGAATGCGCAGGCGCGGGAAGGCCAGCTTCAGCTCAGAGGCGCAGGCCGCCAGGTGCTGAGCGGACCAGGCCTGCAGAGCTTGCGGAGGCGGCTGCGGCGGCCAGTCCGGGCAGCTGCCGACAGAGCCGAGGCTGAAGCTCGGTGACTGGCAGTCATGAAGGGAGTGCGGACGCGGCTGTCACTCCGGCCACCCAGAATGTCACTCCAGCCATAATGCGGCCCCATTTAGGAATCTCACCGCTCCAGACGGGCTGAAAGGCGCCCCGGCGCGCAGCAGAAGCAGCACGGTTGCCTGGCAACCGGACGCCAGCGCTAGACGCAGCGCTTGCCCGCTGGGAAGAACGCCGTGACCCAGCAGGATGGCGCAGCAGACGGCAGCGCCGGCCTAAGCAGCGGCCATCAGCGCAGCCGTGCGGCCTTCAGTTGTTGGCTGCGGCGAGATCGACATGAGCAGCAGGTGGCAGATCACGGCCCGGCCGCCGGCGGCTGCCTCAACCAGCAAGGTGTCCGACTCGTGTGCGTCGGCGGCGTTGGCGCCGTCTAGAAGCAGCCGGTTCAGCCGCGCCGGATCGTCTGCAGCGGCGGCCTCCGCCAGCGTTTGCGGTGGTGACGCTGACGGCGGCACTTGGCGACCCAAGTTGTCGGCCTCGGACCAGACGCGGTGGCGCGTGACGTCAACGACCCAGTCGCAGACGGCCTCGACTGACAGCGCGGGTGGGGACGCTGCGTTGGCGCGCTGCAGATCGGCGGCGCATCGGCAGCTCTGGCGACTGTCACTGGAGGCCGGCAGCCGCTGCGAATTCGGGGCTGCGGCTCTGTTGGCCGCGTCTTTTTTCGGGTCTCGGTCTGAGTTTTTATGCTCTGCCGACTGCGGAGAAAGCAAATTAGCTCTGCTTGGGAAGTCCGCTAAACGGCTAAATTTTTGCTGATTAGATTCTATTTAGTGCAACATATTGTTATTTTTTACGCTAACTCTATATCTATATCTATATCTATAACTGGGTTCCTGATGTGTCTTTGTTGCTTGAGAATCTGGCGGAAGAGTCTTGGTTCCTTTAGAACATGAAGCTTTAGATCTTTGCAGAAGAGTCTTGGTTCCTTTAGAGCATGAAGCTTTATAGATCTTTGCAGAAGAGTCTTGGTTCCTTTAGAGCATGAAGCTTTAGATCTTTGCAGAAGAGTCTTGGTTCCTTTAGAGCATGAAGCTTTAGATCTTTGCAGAAGAGTCTTGGTTCCTTTAGAACATGAAGCTTTAGATCTTTGCAGAAGAGTCTTGGTTCCTTTAGAACATGAAGCTTTAGATCTTTGCAGAAGAGTCTTGGTTCCTTTAGAGCATGAAGCTTTAGATCTTTGCAGAAGAGTCTTGGTTCCTTTAGAACATGAAGCTTTAGATCTTTGCGGAAGAGTGTTTCTTTTGAATCTGATGCCAGCTCTATGCGGGAGTCTTTGTTCATCGAAAATATGACGCTTATTTACCCGACTCAAAAGTAAATTTAAAAGAAACAAAACGGGCAACAGTAATTGCTACAAACTTATAAGAATATGATTATTTTCGATAGAAAAGACACTCCCACAGCAAAGTGGTAGCGCAACTAAGCGCTATAATGAAGCCGGGAACAATAAATCAAGCGATGTACTAAATAATAAATTACCGATAGTGCACACATGAATCTAATTCAGAATCACCCCCTGCTGCAAACATACAACTAGCTACAAATTCAATGAAATATAAACTACAATCATTCAATATCCAATTTTAGCACCAAAAATCACCCCTAAAACTCTCCAGATCACCCTGTTGTCATCAAAAATCTCACCCCATTGTCACTACAATCTGACCCGTGTCATGGAAATCTCCCTGAAGGCCGCTACAGGCTGCAGTCAGGCCGGGCCTAGAACAGGCGGGGCACCAGCAGGGGGGTCTTGCTGGCGTACTCCTGGTAGGCCGGGTCGGAGCCCCAGCGCTTCTTGGCGGCGGCCTCCAGCGGCGGCAGGCCGGACACGAAGAGGATCAGGCAGGCGTTGAGCACCGGCCCAGCCAGGCTGGCCCAGTGCAGCGGCTGGGTGAAGCTGGCCGAGGCGGAGGCGGCCAGGCCGGCCCACAGGCAGATCTCGCCGAAGTAGTTGGGGTGGCGGCTGCGGGCCCACAGGCCGCTGGAGATGAACCGGCGGGCGTTGTCCGGGTCGGCTCTGAACGCCATCTTCTGGAAGTCGGCGACGGTCTCGATGGTCAGGCCGAAGCAGAACAGCGCCCAGCCCAGCTGCTCGCGCAGCGAGATCGGCCGGCGGGCGACGGCGGCTCCGGCGGCAGACATGCAGGCCAGCGCCGTCAGGGTCGGCGCCAGGTTGCCCAGCGCCCACAGGCCCTGCATGGTCCAGGCGGCGAAGAAGGCGCCAGGCTGCGTCTGGAAATGAAGGGAATCGGCCTGTAGACTGGGGGAATCGGCCTGTAGACTGGGGGAATCGGCCTGTAGACTGGGGGAATCGGCCTATAGATTGGGGGAATCGGCCTGTAGACTGGGGGAATCGGCCTGTAGACTGGGGGAATCGGCCTATAGATTGGGGGAATCGGCCTGTAGACTGGGGGAATCGGCCTATAGATTGGGGGAATCGGCCTGTAGACTGGGGGAATCGGCCTATAGACTGGGGGAATCGGCCTATAGACTGGGGGAATCGGCCTGTAGACTGGGGGAATCGGCCTATAGACTGGGGGAATCGGCCTGTAGACTGGGGGAATCAGCCTGAAGATTGGGAGAATCAGCCTGAAGATTGGGGGAATCAGCCTGAAGATTGGGGGAATCAGCCTGAAGATTGGGGGAATCAGCCTGAAGATTGGGGGAATCAGCCTGAAGATTGGGGGAATCAGCCTGAAGATTGGGGGAATCAGCCTGAAGATTGGGGGAATCGGCTTATAGATTGGGGGAATCGGCCTATAGATTGGGGCAATCAGCCTATAGATTGGGGAATCAGCCTATAGATTGGGGCAATCAGCCTATAGATTGGGGAATCAGCCTATAGATTGGGGAATGAGCCTATAGATTGGGGCAATCAGCCTATAGATTGGGGGAATCGGCCTATAGACTGAGGGAATCAGCCTATAGATTGGGGAATCAGCCTATAGATTGGGGAATCAGCCTATAGATTGGGGCAATCAGCCTATAGATTGGGGCAATCAGCCTATAGATTGGGGCAATCAGCCTATAGATTGGGGCAATCAGCCTATAGATTGGGGGAATCGGCCTATAGACTGAGGGAATCAGCTGATATATTGGGGGGGGGGAATCAGTGTCCAAATTTTGAGAATTATTTTTCATATTTGAGCAATAAAGAGTGTTGAGGTCACCATCATACAGGGGAAATCTTGATAGCACAATAAGGGGATAATTGCACAGGACAACAAATCGCAAAGGTGAGCAGTGCAGACCCACCTTGATCTTGTTGAAACGCCGGTCACCGGAGCGCAGGCCCCGATAGCCGAGGAAGCAGCCGAGCCGCACGGTCCACAAGGCGGCCATGTACACTGGCACCCAGCCGCGCGGGCCGGCAGGGGGGAACAGGCGCTTGGTAGCGAATCCCAGCAGGGCCAGGTGGGTGGCCGCGCCGGCAAGGTCGTAGAATTTCTCCGTGCCCAGGAAGTAGGCCACGGGGAAGCAGGCCCACTGGATGCCCAGGCTCAGGCCGGTCAGCTTGATCACCGCGTTGCCCATGGATACGGGACTAAACAGGCGAGTTAGCTGAAAGCATAAAGAGTGATTGGTTTGACAATATTGATTCAGCAGATACTGCTGATACTAAAAACGCTGCTAAGCCTCAGTTAAGAGGACTAGTGTATTGATACATTAGGCTGCAAAAACAGCCACATAGAGGCAAGGGACTAGTGTACATTAGGCTGCAGAAACAGCCACCTAGGGGCAGGGGAGACTAGTGTACATTAGGCTGCAGAAACAGCCACCTAGGGGCAGGGGAGACTAGTGTACATTAGGCTGCAGAAACAGACACATAGAGGCAGGGAGACTAGTGTACATTAGGCTGCAGAAACAGCCACCTTGAGGCAGGGAGACTAGTGTACATTAGGCTGCAGAAACAGACACATAGAGGCAGGGAGACTAGTGTACATTAGGCTGCAGAAACAGCCACCTTGAGGCAGGGAGACTAGTGTACATTAGGCTGCAGAAACAGCCACCTAGGGGCAGGGAGACTAGTGTACATTAGGCTGCAGAAACAGCCACCTAGGGGCAGGGGAGACTAGTGTACATTAGGCTGCAGAAACAGACACATAGAGGCAGGGAGACTAGTGTACATTAGGCTGCAGAAACAGCCACCTTGAGGCAGGGAGACTAGTGTACATTAGGCTGCAGAAACAGACACATAGAGGCAGGGAGACTAGTGTACATTAGGCTGCAGAAACAGCCACCTTGAGGCAGGGAGACTAGTGTACATTAGGCTGCAGAAACAGCCACCTTGAGGCAGGGAGACTAGTGTACATTAGGCTGCAGAAACAGCCACCTTGAGGCAGGGAGACTAGTGTACATTAGGCTGCAGAAACAGGCGCCTAGAGGCAGGGAAGACTAGTGTACTTTGAGGTATAGTACTCTTAAAGTTAACGAAATATTTGTACAAAAGTTCTTGGCATACAATCGTTTTTATACTCGTAGTACAAGCCGAAGCAATGGCATGTATCATTTGAGTCTTTTTACACTTTATATTTCGAATTAATGCAAGAAAAGCTGACAAGAGGGAAACAAATGTTTAATCTGACTGTGAAAAACGCCGAAGCTAATTAAAATGAGCTGGCCAAACAAATCTGCAACTGGCTCGCTGACAGCTTCACTGCACAGAACGTGATAAAACACTGGCGCCAAGTAGGATGAAAACGCAAAGCTACTACTACTACTAACAGTAGACGCATGGCATTTAAAAGCATCTGTGAGTAAACAAACGAAAAAGATCGCAAGGGAACTGGCACAGTGGCGGCCAGTATCCAGGCGGCTCAGCTCGAAGTGAACCGGTTAGCGAGGAAGTTGCGGCCCATGGAGTAGGGCATGCAGCCCACCTGCTTGGCGTACTTGCCCCAGGAGCCGAAGGGCAGGATCACGGCCGTGGTGTTGTCCTCGCTGCCGAACTGCATCGCCTGATCGACAAGGATCTCGGCGGCCTCCTGCGGCGTGGCGCAGGTCGACGCGATGTCCACCATCTCCTTGACGCTCATCACGAAGCCGACGCCGTCAGTCACCAGCAGCAGGAAGGCGTCGCGGCCGTGGCGGACCTCCAGGCAGCGCAAATGCGGCCGGGCCGTCACGCCGAAGGGCTTCATCTCGCAGTCGCCGATGGACCTGCGGGAGTTGGAAATGTGACGGTGAAAGCTGATTAGGGACGGATTGGCAGAGGGAGGGATGGGGAACAGGCCCGGCTTGCTCAACCTGGTCATGCTGAGCCGACCGTTGACAACGGGGTTGCCGAGGCTGTTGGAGGTGACGACCCCGCCGCGGGCGTGGATGCGGGCCTGCTCCTCCTCCAGGGCCGGGTCGTGGTCCACGGACAGCAGCTCGGGCCGGCCGGACCGGCACAGCACCGCCTTGGAGTCGCCGACGTTGGCAACGGCCAGTTCGGTGGAGTTGCGCAGCAGGCAGACGGTGGCGGTGGAGCCGCTGGCGAAACGGCCGGCGTGGCCGCTGGTGCGCCGCTGCAGGCAGCGCTGGAACAGGTTGTTGGCTTCCACAAAAGATCGGCGCAGCGCCACGTTCAGCCTGGGCTGCTGGCGGCACCAGAAGTGGACGAGGTCGGGCAGGCGCTCAACCAGGAAGTCGGCCGCGGCAGCGTCGCCGTGACCGTCGAATATGCCGACGAAGAGCAAGTTCTCCTGCGGCAGCGGCGGAATCGCACTCGGCATTGCAGCAATCTTTGGACTCAAACTAAGACTAAAGGGGGAGATTCAAACTGCATTGAGGCGCACCTGCAGGTCTTTGTACACGAGGCGATCCTCCTGGTACTGCCGGCGGCCCTGGGCGGTGCAGCTGCCAACGTACTGGCAGGTGATGCGCGGCACCAGCTTGCCCTGCCGCATGCTCTGCTGCTCCAGGATGGGATAATTGATGCGGGTCTTCCAGCTGCCCAGCCCCATCAGCGAGTTGGTGAGCAGCCGGCTGGACCGAACTCCGTCTGGGGAAGCGGCGGCGGTTGCGGCGGCTGCGTCGGAGGCGGCTGCCGCGGCCGCTGCGGGCGACTGTCGGCGAGGCCGGCGCTGCTGCTCCACTGACGGAGGCGACGATGCAGGCGGAGACGAGGAGGAGGAGCTCTCGGCGAGGCATCGGCGCGGAAGCAGCAGCGCGAGTTGGCGGAGCGCCGCCACAAGCTGATGCTGCTTTGGTGCGGACTGCTGCTGCAACAAGAGAGCCGGAGGCACAGATTGGTTCGCTGCGGCTTGGTCTGGGTGACGGAGAACCTGTGGCTTCTTCAAGCGGCTGATTCAATAAGACTCAAGAAGCGGAGAGAAGTATTTGAGTATCTGAGTCCAGGAGAAAGGAAGATGAGTAAATGATGCTTACAAAGCTATTTAAAGTACATCTAATTAAATTTTAGCGCCAATATAAAAAATGAAGGTTTCCAGAAGCGAACAGGTGCTTCAGTTTCAAGAATTCTTGTGTAAAGAATTTAATATTAAAAAATGCACATTCAGCCAGCGCATGTTAAACAAGATTGGAGCTGCAAATCCGACAGACTGAATAACTCAAAGCGAGGCTCCAGCAAAATTTAGCCGGGCCGGCACTCAACGTCGAACACGAGGTGCGCCACCCGCGGCGCGTACCATTTCACGAACTGGATGCGCGCCACGCGCACGCGCCAGCCAGACGGCAGGTGGCGCCGAAGGTCGCGCACCATAGAGGCGGCCATGGCCAGCCAGGCCGGGTGCGCCCGGGACCGACTGCAGGCGGGCGGCTCCTCTTGGGCGTCAGCCGGCGGCGCTGGAGGCGGAGATTCACCGGCCGGGGCTGGCGTTGGCGCCGGACGCTCTGAGAGCGCATCGGCCTCGGGCGGATGCGGAGAGCTCAGAAAATCGGCATAGTCTTTGTCGGATAGCGAAGACCCATCGAGGTCTTTGTCTGTCTGCGAGTCTGCACCGAAGTCTTTGTCGCAATGGTCGCCAATTTTCTCCCTAGGCGAGTCGCAGTTCTCGTGCACGTGCAGCCAGCCGCCGGCGGGTCGCAGGCAGCGGCAGGCGGTGGGCCAGGACAGGCGGGAGCTGGGCACCAAGCCGAGCAGCACGCGGTCCGCCACGCCGGCTGGCGCCACCTCTCGGTTGTCGCCAAGCAGGACGCAGCAGCGGGACTCTTCAATGCGATTGTCCAGCAGATTCTGACGCAGCCAGCGCAGGGCGACCGGGTTCCAGTCAACCGCGATCACCAGGGGGACGGCGGTGCGGGCCAGCAACGGCAGGGTGAAGTAGCCAATGCCTGGCAGCGCGAGATGGGGCCGGCTTACAGACTGGGCCCACAGCCTGCCCGCCTGGTGCTGTGGGGAAAACCCGGTGTCCGCCTGGTGCTGTGGGGATAACCCGGTGTCCGCCTGGTGCTGTGGGGATAACTTGGTGTCCACCTGGTGCTGTGGGGATAACCCGGTATCTACTTGGTGCTGTGGGGATAACCCGGTGTCCACCTGGTGCTGTGGGGATAACCCGGTATCTACTTGGTGCTGTGGGGATAACCCGGTATCCGCCTGGTGATGTGGGGATAACCCGGTGTGCACCTGGTGCTGTGGGGATAACCCGGTGTCCACCTGGTGCTGTGGGGATAACCCGGTGTCCACCTGGTGCTGTGGGGATAACTTGGTGTCCATTTGGTGCCCATTCAACTACGGCCAAGTCCCAATGCAGGCAACTCGCGCTCACCGGCAAACAAGTCCACAATGCAGGTCTCTTCGGTAGCTGCAGCGACCAGCGGCACCAGGCGATGCCTCTCGGCCGCGTTCCCCCGGCTGAACATGCAGTCGGCCACGTCCCAGGACAGCGAGACGCCGTGCTCAATGCAGGTGGCCACGGAGGCGCTGGCCGGGTCGCAGCCGGGCTCGCAGTGGACCAGGCGGCTCCGGGAGCTGCGCACTCCGTCGCGGGCAACGCGGCGGACAATGGCGAGCCGGCGGACTCGGAGGAGGCGGCAGACGGTGGGCCAGAGTTGGCCGGACTCGGCCAGTTGGGAGAAGCTGGGGTGGTCGAGGCTGCCCTCGGGGAACAGGGCCAGGTCGCCATAGCGGCTGTAGCTGCGGGGCAGGTGCGCCAGCCAGGCAGGCTCGGCCGAGCTGCCATCCACCTCCTTGGCTGCCTCAAGCAGCAACAGGCTGCGACTGAGCTGCTCTCGCCAAGACTGAAGCAGAAATTAAGATAAGATAAGCTTTAGACTGCACTGCAGCAATTAGCAATACAGAGCCTTGGCATTTCAATGTGGTCCAATTTTTTTCTTAACCCATTTCACCTATAAAAATGCTTATGAAAAGAGATATTACTATTAGCCAAAGTGGAAATTGTTAACATGCAAACAAATATACCACTATAAAAGCAAAAAATTAACTTTTAGACATTATTGGTGTTATATTCTAGTGTAGAGTAACATGCACAGGCTATTAGGCAAGCATATTGGACTCAATTATAGCCTTGGAATTATAGCAATAGTCATTACCAATCCTTCTGAGATAATGAAAGTATCTCTAAAGTATGGCAATGATCATTACTTGGCACTTGGCATGCTAAATTCTATTTTATACCTTTCTAGAAAAAAGTAAAAAAACTGTGTACTTTTTTACAATGTACAATAGAAAATTCAGTCTTATTTGTATTATATAGAGTTTTAATTCACAAAACTAAGCAAAATTTTTGCTAGCTAATATAAGCATTTAAATTTTGAATTTTTAAATTTGAAAGTCTATAAATTCTAGAAATTATTGGCACTATGTCAATGATTTTTTAAGAAAGTTTTTCTAGCTACTAATATATTTAATTTTAATGATTGGTGCTACAAAATTTATTAATTAACATTAAACCAGTTTCTATTAAACTGCCTTTCATACAAAAAAAAATATTTTTGTTGTAATTGTAAAAAAAATTTCTTCAACTTTCCTATAACCAATACTATAAATAAAGTATACATTCTGGGGATTCAATACCTAATTATCTCCAAATAGATACAACCATTAACTTTGCTGTCATTTATTTAGAAACAAAGCTATCTAAAAAAGTAATAAACAAAATTTACCTAGTACTTTTTGGTATAGACTATAGGAAAATAAACGAATTGATTTTTCTGTAAATTGAATAGTCTAGCCAGTGGTGCAACTAGGGGGGGCGGGGGGCGACTGCCCCCCCCCTTTTTCGGAGAAGGAAGAAAAATGCAGTAAGGGGGGACCAAGCGAATTTTCACGAAAAAGCCATCCGGACCCAAACCGCCCCCCCCCCATCGAACCGAACTCATAGGGTCCGCCCCCCCCCCTTCACAAAATTCTGGTTGCGCCACTGAGTCTAGCCATAATTGTAACATTATAACATTGAATGACCATTTTTAGATGGCATGGCAACAAAGAGTAATATGGTTGATAATTATATATTCTTTTAATTTCAAGTTCCAATGTAGTCTTATTAAAGGGTCATTAGTCTTAGAACTTCACGAATTTAAATTGTTGATAATCTTTATAAGTTTATAAAGTTTATATTCAAGGACAAGGTCGAAGTAGAATATATATAGCAAATACAAATTTCGCTACATATCAATGAGTTATCTATTAAGTCTAAATATAATCTTTACTGTATCTAAAAAATTCCGCAGAAGTACTTGTAGCAGTGGCAGCATTATTAGTAAGAACAGAATAATAAATTTTATACTGTGCCTTAAAATTCTAAATTATCACAAATCAACTTCACAGAAAATTATTTTTAAATTAGCGCCACTTTTCTTGTCAGTTCAAAACATCGTAAATTTACGAATAAAATAAGAAGGAAAAATAAAATTTAAAAAAATGATCTGGTCCTCGCTTGCAATTCGAATATTCAAGTACTCTTAAAATTAAATAGATTAACCAATAATTTTTTGTGCAATACTTCTATCAAATACTAAGTGACTGGGAAGCTGCTTCGTTCCAGTCGGAAGCGGCTAGTTATAGGGTTTTATGTTCATTATTATGTTCACTGATCTTCTTCTATCGTTCACATTGAAAATTTTCATCCTGACTTTACATGTACACCCTTGCTGCGATCCCTCCTAATAGCCTCCTAATTTTGATTTAAAGGCACCTGAGGTAAGTATTAATCACTTAAGCATCAATTAGCTTCACTATCTTTCAGGCGAAGCGTGGATACAATCATGCAGGGACAAACTCTAAATTAATCAGACATTTACATGTATAACTTGGTTTCATATGGAGTTGCTGGATCTTTTATTATTATTGTGAAGACTAAATAAAGCATTTCTTGCTACTAGTAGCAGTAGAAATCGTTAAAATGATTAAATTTTGCTTGCAAGTGAAAAGCAAGGCAGCTAAACTACGAAATTAAGAGCTGACGACTCCGAGGCGCTGATGAGCAACTGGCACTCGCATTTTGTAACCGGAAATTTGAATTTAGCACGAAAGTCGTCGAAATTTCGTGCCGACTATGATAGCCAGCTTTCAGTAGTTATAATAAGCTGTGGACGCGGCAATTTATGGTATTCTGTCGCTGAGTGTTTTGCCCATGGCGCTCAGACAGACGCATATCGCACGCGAGCTGCGAGAGCTGATGATTGTCATGTGATAATTGCGGCGGGCGCTGCACGTACGGATGAGCCGAGCCCCCCGAGAGCCCTAATTGATAGAGTCATTTTGCCAGTCTGCAGCCCAAATAATGGCTTAAAATGATGAAGCCCGACCGGGGGAGCTGGGGAAGGGCTGAGCTCTTTGATAACACAGTTCGGGAGGGGCTCAAAGTCACACGTTCTGACACACGCTCAGACAGCAGGCTTGCAGCTAAATTGCGAAATGTACATGTAAATGCAAAGCTACACCCTGTCTGATGATGGAGCATGGCACAGCTTTGCCTTACTCACAGACCAACTGTTGTGAAACCGGAAGTTGCATTTATACCGACTGCGGCTTTGAATTGCTTTGACTGAATTGCTACATTGAGCGCGAATTATACTGACTGAAATATGGGGGTCATAAGGACTGAAATATGGGATCATACTGACTGAAATATGGGGTCATACTGACTAAAATATGGGGTCATACTGACTGAAATATGGGGTCATACTGACTGAAATATGGGGTCATACTGACTGAAAGAGGGGGTTCATTCAGAGTGAAATATGGGGTCATACTGACTGAAAGAGGGGGGATCATACAGAGTGAAATGTGAGCGAAGTGATTGGATCACTCTGCGGATAAATCTTGAGTCCCGCAACCAAAAACAATCGCAGAGTCAGATGCATGAGGATATGGGGTCAGGGAGATCCCCTCAGCAATCAAGAGACAGAGGGCAGCCACTCGAATCGAATATCGAGGCGACAGCTGGTAACTGTAAATTCCTTTGCAAGAACAAAATTTGTGTTTGGCGCAGCGCCCAGCAACAGAGCGGCTCGGGCCTGCAAGACGTCTTGCCTGCGGGCCTCCTCGGACAATTGCAAGAATTGGCCATAAAGCAATAAAATCGGCATTAAAAGAGCGACTGTTTGTTTTGCTGCTGAAATATTCAACACTCTCGCTGGGGGGGGGGGCGGAGCGGCAAGTTAATGATGATGACAAGGCGGGGGCCACGCTGCACCCAAGCTGGCTTTTAACAGCATTTTTATGTCCTGGAGGGCGCCCGTAACAATTAAAACGTGTCCACTTGTCATCCCTTGGAAAACCAGAAACTCACAAAGTTGTCCCATTGTAAAGCCCGTCCTTTGTTCCCGGCGCCCGACCGGACCGTCGTTTATCCGCGCAAACAGATAAGAATGTTTAGCGGCGGGACATTAAGCCGTCCCGGGGCCGCTAATCCCCCGGCCTAATCTGGCATGCAGCGGATATGAGCCATTTGCGCCTGCCCGCCCCGCCCGGATTACAAGCTGATGGGGATTTGCGGTGGGCGGGCGCTGGGAGTGAGTTTAAGCGCTCAAGCAGGCGGTTTGCCGTGGCCTGGGTCAGTGAGATAATCGGGCCAGCTTGATTCCCAGAGCTGCTCCACCCCTTCCCCGTACGCGCGCATTATCGGAACAAGTCCGCACCCGAAAACGGGGGCCATCACAGGGCATAACTGCCCTGATTTTCAATTCCCCAGCCACTCTCCCTTTCCGTTGAGCATTTTATTCTTGATATCCCGGTGCTTGAGGAAAAAAGTAGCTACTCACGCTCCATCACGTTTCATGATTAATTCATCAGCAGTTCAGCGCGCCCGCTCGGCGTCTCCAAGGGACAATTTCGGGGCCGGCTTTTGTCAACCAGGAGGCGCGCGCTCTCGCATTCCGCTGTGGAATCAAACCAACACAGAAGTCAGGGGCGGGTGGAATCTCCCGGTTAATGTCTCCGCTGATTATTCCCAAGATGGGAGCCGCGGCTGCAAGCGGCTCCTCCCCCCCATCCGACAAAGAGATCGACTTTGCTACTCAGCAAAAACTCCCCAGAGGGGGGAGGCGAGCATCAGTGAGCGAGTGGCAAATGAGGGGAATTAAGATGGCAAATCTGTGTCCACCTCGCGCGCCGCATTTTCAGAGCCGGGCCGCGTCTTTCTTTCACAAATTGCTGCGGCTTTGCTTCTAGAAGATCGATTCAAGCAGCCAGAGGCTCGAACTCAACGCTATCACTTTTCCCTTTGCCAGCGAGCAAAGCCGATGCTTGTTGATGAGGCGGTGGACAGAATCCTCTTTGTCTCGAAGCAAGAAAGCTCGATTGCTCGTCTGTTTTTTTGGAAGCCACTTTTTGTGCAGCCTCATTATTCGCCTCATCAAAATCAGCCGCCGCTGCCGGCCTCGCTATCGCGGCGCAAATCTGGCCCGCACCGCGGCTTGAGTTTCCGGTCAAAACTCATCCGAAAAAAAACTAGAGAGAAGTGAAAGTCGCAGCCTCCGTGCCTCATTGCCGCGTTTGCCCACCCACCAACCTCCGGTTCCTCAAAACTTCGGGCAGATGATTGACTTGTCTGATTGGAAATCGATACAGTTTTTCTGAAGCTGAGGGCCGGCAGTGGCATTGTTCCCGGATCAATAAGTCTTTGTGAGCAGGTCGCCTCGCCATCTCCGGGCCTCATCTTGCATGCAGGCGCTGGGACTCCCCCACCCAAAGCAGAGCCAGCATGAGGGGATATCTTGCGACGGGATAAATCCTGATCCTCGGGGCGAAAAAGCGAAGCTGGGATGAGGCGCCTTCACTGCGACCCGAGACTCAGCAGCCCAGAGGGATGAATTGAGAGAGCTAGGCGGGGGTCTCGGGGAAGTCCCGGGAGGCGATGAAGTGAGGAGCGAAATACGACACGGAGCCTGAGGATTATTATCCCCTTCTGTCCGCGGCGGCTCGGCAATTCAGCCGGTCAGTGCCAGCCCGCTGATCCGCATTCAGGATATAAATGCGGCTTGCTCGAGATTACGACTGAAAAGCCTTAATCCACTTCCCCTATGGATGCTTTTTGGATTCTTGTGCGAGAGCAAAGCAGCGTTGCGACTGCCTGCGAATATTGCAGGATCCTCTCGAATTCCCCCCGACCTGCCGCATGAATTCCCTATTAGGCAATCACCGAATTCCCCCCGACCTGCCGCATGAATTCCCTATCAGGCAATCACCGAATTCCCCCCGACCTGCCGCATGAATTCCCTATCAGGCAATCACCGAATTCCCGACCAAAACAAAAACACTAATCGCAGAGTGCGAAGGAAGCCGATGCGAGCAGCACCAATCGCTCAGCAACACGGAGCGTCATTGCTGCGCATGCAGCAGCCACAGGCCACGCTCACAAACGGAGGAATCCGCGGCTAATCTACCGCCCTGCAGCGGCTTGTAAGTCAAAATGCGCGGCTAATTAATCTGGGCGGCCCGCACTGATTAGCCGCCCCCCACCCCCAGCTTAGCGGATTAGCCCAGATCAGCTCGGGCAGCCGCCGCTGACACGCTAAAAGCAGAAACTGCTGATAAGAGCCGAGCTGGAAAACCTGTGAATGCCGCTGTTAAACGAACGGCCGTCGTGTAATTTTCACCTTATCAGTTAATGACTCCCCGATCCCGGACGCTGCTACAGTTTTGGGATTCAGCACTCGTTCCACCCACTCCGATCCCAGCAACTGCCGCCGCGCCAGGCCGGCAATTCTCGGCTCAGCAAATATTTGATGTCGCGGAGAGGCTGAACCGAGTCTCTGTGCCGAGTTCGAAACAATTTCAGCCTCGAGTCCCAGCGAAGGAGAATCAGTTTTTATCAATCTCTCTTCTTGACAGCGCAGCCTCCCGGGCGGCCAGTTTATCAGCCCGGAGTGTCAAGCGTGACTGCACGCCGGCGGCGAGACGAGCTGGCGGACACCGAGCAAATCACACGGCCGCTTCTTGGGAGACGGCGAGGCCTGAAATTCCGCTCCGGGCCGTGTCGGGCTGGGCGAAGGCAGCCGCTGCCCGTCAGCATTTCTAATGCCATCCGCGCTGACACACGACGCGCGAGGAAGGGGATGCCGAAGACGAGAAAGAGAGAGGGGGAAACAGGATGGGGAGAACTTGATCGGGGATCCCTTAGTGCCCTTCGCAACCAGATTTCCCCATTACTTGAGGAGGAGGGCACTGTGCTTCATCAAGTCATGCATCTTGATTTTCCGCCCTCCTTTTTTTATTTCTTTTTCCCTCCGCTTCATCGGCTTTCATCAGCGCTTCCCGTTGGCGGCTTCCTGCCGCTGCCCCGCCTCCTCTCGCCGGTGCCGGCAGCGCCGCTGTCAAGTTTTTTCCTACAGCGGCGGCGGCTTTTTGGCGGCTCTCGGCGGCGGCTGCAGGAAGCTCCGCCCTGTTTTCCGGTCAGCCGC
Source organism: Macrostomum cliftonense (assembly GCA_950096795.1). Classification (NCBI taxonomy): domain Eukaryota; kingdom Metazoa; phylum Platyhelminthes; family Macrostomidae; genus Macrostomum; species Macrostomum cliftonense. The sequence continues at coordinate 726,958 of CATNEM010000060.1, forward strand.
TGCCGCTGTTGTTCTGCTGTTGGTCGACTGAGGCCTCTTGAGCCAGCCGGAGTCACTCGCTGGCAGCACAATGGGTGTCACCTGCCTTCCGTCCGCCCCCCTGCCGATTCTCTGCAGGCTTTGCCATCTTTGACTTGCTGGGGTCCCCTGGTCCTGGACTCTGTGCGCTGCCGCTGAGTTTGCAGGCTCGGGTGTCTGACATAATTCACTGCGTCCTGACTTCACCGGCCGCCAGCTCTGACATCGTCAGAAATTTCCTACACTGCAGAATGGCTCTGGGCGTTTTAGAAACGAGCTGGCACTGTGATAGAGCTCTGCTGCTTTGATAACGCTCTGACACGGGTTGGCCTGACATCTAAATCTGAGAGAATGGCGCTGAAACTAGGCGTTTCTGACACACAGATCTGAGACAATTTGTATGCTTTAATATAGACAGCCCTGACACAATCAGACAGCCCTGACACAATCGGACAGCTCTGACACAATCAGACAGCTTTGACATCTGACAGAATCAGACAACTGACACAATGAAATAACTCTGACACAAAAAGACAGCTCTGACACAATCAGACAGCTCTGACACAATCAGACAGCTCTGACACAATCAGACAACTCTGACACAGTCAGACACCTCTGACACAATCAGACAGCTCTGACACAATCAGACAACTCTGACACAATCAGACACCTCTGACACAATCAGACAGCCCTGAGACAGTCAGACAGCTCTGACACAATCAGACAGCTTTGACACAATCAGACAACTCTGACACAGTCAGACAGCTCTGACACAATCAGACAGCCCTGACACAATCGGACAGCTCTGACACAATCAGACAGCCCTGACACAGTCGGACAGCTCTGACACGATCAGACAGCCCTGACACAGTCGGACAGCTCTGACACGATCACACGATCACACGATCTGACTGTGTCAGACAGCTCTGACATAATCAGACAACTCTGGCATCTGACACAATCAGACAGCTCTGACACAATCAGACAGCTCTGAAACAGTAATCAAGCTCAAATAAAGTCCCGTAAAAATCTTTAACAATTGCAAATCCTTCTGTTGCTCGGTCAAGCTCAGACGCAGTAAAAAGCTACAGTTCTGCACAGTCTGTCCATTTAGCGACCAATACGCCAGAGAGCCACAAAAGGTCTACTTGGCGCCTTCTGCAGCCGATCAAAACAGCAGATCGGAACCGCCCAGTTCCGGCTAAGTGCCCCGAGAAGTTAACGCTCTCTGGCGCGGCACCTGCTGATGCGGCTGGACGATTGACTTCGGCTCTCTCTGCGTCCCCGCAGCTGCACGGATTGACAGCCCAGTGGCGGAGTGATGGATGGCCGGCTCTGCTGGCTAAACACAATTGCCTGACGGGACCCAGGTATGGCGGAGCTGCCGCAGATCTGAGCGGCTGATACAGCGGCAGAGGCGGCTCCCGGATCTGAAAAAAAATCGCTCGCTTGCAGCTTCTCCAAGTCTGAGGGTGTCGGGGCTGCAGCTGGCTGAAGCCACGCCCCGCCGGCTTGTTATTATAACTTTTTCATTTCAGCCGATAGCGCCGGGGGTTGGGGCGAATATTTTATTTAACTTCAATTGACTGCCTGTCAGCCGGTTATTCCAAAGCAAAACACGAGCCGGAGCAGCTGCTGCGATTAGACAAGCGGCGCCCAATGTTGTTTTTATTCGCCCAGTGTTTTTTATTCGGTCCGATTGATGCCGCGCTGCCTCCGCGGTGACTGACAGGCCGAATCCCGCTGGGGAGCGCCGGCGCACCGGGCTTGAGACAGACTTTTCACCCATGGAGGGAATTCTTGCCGCTGTTCGGCTGGACAGAAGCAGAAAGGCAAGTTTGGATACAGAGAGATAAGAAATAAGAGTGCGAAAAGGAGAGTTGGAATACGGAGAGCTAATGGGAGAGATTAGAGAAGTGGGAGTGAGAGGGACAAGGAAAAGGAGAGAGAGAGTGAGAAGGACAGGGAGAAGGAGAGAGAGAGTGAGAGGGACAGGGAGAAGGAGAGAGGAGTGAGAGGGACAGGGAGAAGGAGAGAGGAGTGAGAGGGACAGGGAGAAGGAGAGAGCGAGTGAGAGGGACAGGGAGAAGGAGAGAGGAGTGAGAGGGACAGGGAGAAGGAGAGAGCGAGTGAGAGGGACAGGGAGAAGGAGAGAGGAGTGAGAGGGACAGGGAGAAGGAGAGAGCGAGTGAGAGGGACAGGGAGAAGGAGAGAGGAGTGAGAGGGACAGGGAGAAGGAGAGAGCGAGTGAGAGGGACAGGGAGAAGGAGAGAGCGAGTGAGAGGGACAGGGAGAAGGAGAGAGGAGTGAGAGGGACAGGGAGAAGGAGAGAGAGAGTGAGAGGGACAGGGAGAAGGAGAGAGAGAGTGAGAGGGACAGGGAGAAGGAGAGAGGAGTGAGAGGGACAGGGAGAAGGAGAGAGAGAGTGAGAGGGACAGGGAGAAGGAGAGAGAGAGTGAGAGGGACAGGGAGAAGGAGAGAGGAGTGAGAGGGACAGGGAGAAGGAGAGAGGAGTGAGAGGGACAGGGAGAAGGAGAGAGAGAGTGAGAGGGACAGGGAGAAGGAGAGAGAGAGTGAGAGGGACAGGGAGAAGGAGAGAGAGAGTGAGAGGGACAGGGAGAAGGAGAGAGAGAGTGAGAGGGACAGGGAGAAGGAGAGAGAGAGTGCGAGGGACAGGGAGAAGGAGAGAGAGAGTGAGAGGGACAGGGAGAAGGAGAGAGAGAGTGAGAGGGACAGGGAGAAGGAGAGAGGAGTGAGAGGGACAGGGAGAAGGAGAGAGAGAGTGAGAGGGACAGGGAGAAGGAGAGAGAGAGTGAGAGGGACAGGGAGAAGGACAGAGAGAGTGAGAGGGACAGGGAGAAGGAGAGAGAGTGAGAGGGACAGGGAGAAGGAGAGAGGAGTGAGAGGGACAGGGAGAAGGAGAGAGAGAGTGAGAGGGACAGGGAGAAGGAGAGAGGAGTGAGAGGGACAGGGAGAAGGAGAGAGGAGTGAGAGGGACAGGGAGAAGGAGAGAGAGAGTGAGAGGGACAGGGAGAAGGAGAGAGAGAGTGAGAGGGACAGGGAGAAGGAGAGAGAGAGTGAGAGGGACAGGGAGAAGGAGAGAGAGAGTGAGAGGGACAGGGAGAAGGAGAGAGAGAGTGAGAGGGACAGGGAGAAGGACAGAGAGAGTGCGAGGGACAGGGAGAAGGAGAGAGAGAGTGAGAGGGACAGGGAGAAGGAGAGAGAGAGTGAGAGGGACAGGGAGAAGGAGAGAGGAGTGAGAGGGACAGGGAGAAGGAGAGAGAGAGTGAGAGGGACAGGGAGAAGGAGAGAGAGTGAGAGGGACAGGGAGAAGGAGAGAGAGAGTGAGAGGGACAGGGAGAAGGAGAGAGAGAGTGAGAGGGACAGGGAGAAGGAGAGAGAGAGTGAGAGGGACAGGGAGAAGGAGAGAGAGAGTGCGAGGGACAGGGAGAAGGAGAGAGAGAGTGAGAGGGACAGGGAGAAGGAGAGAGAGAGTGAGAGGGACAGGGAGAAGGAGAGAGAGAGTGAGAGGGACAGGGAGAAGGAGAGAGAGAGTGAGAGGGACAGGGAGAAGGAGAGAGAGAGTGAGAGGGACAGGGAGAAGGAGAGAGAGAGTGAGAGGGACAGGGAGAAGGACAGAGAGAGTGAGAGGGACAGGGAGAAGGAGAGAGAGTGAGAGGGACAGGGAGAAGGAGAGAGAGAGTGAGACGGACAGGGAGGAGAGTGAGTGAGAGGGATAGGGTGGAGGGGATAGAGGGAAAAGGAGAAGGAGAATAAGAGAGAGAGAGAGAGAGATAGATAGAGACAGGGAAAAACTTCCCATCCCGAGGGCACAGAAACCATAGGCAACTAATTCGAAGAAAATGTATACAATTTCGTGTAGGCCGATGTTCCGCAAAAACAATATCCTTCATCAGTTCAAATATAGGGGGAAGTGAGAAGAGACGATCGAGGTGGATGAATGAGAAGCGAACATGCCCAGCTAGTGAAGAAGCAGAGGCAGAGACAGCTCATACTAGGGAGGCAGTGAGAGCGTAGCTTGATGAGGAAGCAAGATGATGATGAACGGGAGCGATGTTGCAACTTGCCGATGAGCTGAGGAGTCGATGAGATCGCCGCAATCGGTAGATCACATCGCAATCAGCCAGCCGATCAGCTCCCCGCACCTGTGCTGAACGCAGCGCCAACATGATAACTCAGACACAAGTGGCGATCGGGGAACACAGAGAGGGCATTGGGGAACAAAGACTGAAACTAAAACAAGAGTAGGCGAAAGAAGACACTTCTCAGTGGAAGTTTTGGACGAGAGCGGGGCGAGGCTCAATTACAGGCGTTGGATACCGGCTGGCTGGCAGTCAGCGCCGAGCTCTCGTGACCCGGCCGATTTCACAGGCCAGCTAACCCGGCAAAGGAACTTCCGCGGCGGGTGGGCCGAGTTTAGAATAATTTTTGAGAAATTTGGATTTTAACAAGAATTGTTCGCGAGATCCCAAATTTGATCTGCACGAGTTAAAATAGGGGAGCCTTCCCATTTCCTTGTCTCCCATAATTTTGTCGCGAGCAGGCGCCGCCGAGACCGCCACCTCAGCTGGCGCGCATGCTCGGCTGAGTCTTGGTTCGGGGGTGGGGGGGGGAGCGATTGAGCACGGGCCCGTCCCGTAATTACAGGGCTCCATTACGGATGAGGCGGGGTAGGGGGGTAGTCGGGCCTTTTAGTCGCAACTTTCACCTTTATGGGCTGAATATGATGCGGCTTGAGCTGGGGCTCCTCCTTGATTTGGCTCTTTGTGGCCAAACAGTCTCCCCCGCGGCGCGCCGCCTCGGCAATCGCTCGCCGACAAAACAAAGACCCAATTGGATAGAATAAGCCGGAGTTCCACAAGGCCAGGCAGTCATTAATTTGCCATGGAACATGGGGGGGGGATTCGCGCCGTATGAGCGCTCAAGACGAAAGGGGATACCGAAATTAGGAAAATGTTATTAACTGAGCGAAAGTTGGTTCAGCTGAATCACAGAAATTACTCAATTTTACTCAACATTAGAACAGCAGATCAGAGATCAGATCAGATTGATGAGAAAAGATGAGAAGACACATCAGTGAGATGAGAGCGATGAGGTTGTTAAGACTAACGCAAAAGAGGGCAAGGTGAACCAAAGGAAAGTCAAAGTTCGGATAAAAAATCGAGGGGAATCGCAAAGCTCGGTGGCAGAATTTCAGGAGTTCAGTGACAGAATTGGCCGACTTTCAAGGGGCCACTAAGCCGATTTCCCGTGTGAAAGTTAGGCATAAGCAGAAATGCGTAAAAAGCCAAAGCAAACGCCCTTGCTTCTGCAAGCCAGCGAACAGGCAAGAAGTGCCGCGTCACCGCCATTAGGAATCGGCAATTCATCTTGGCTCAGTGACAGGCGCGCCAGCAGCCGTGTATATTGCAGTTACAAGAGGCCTACAGTCGCATATAGGCCTACAGGCTTGTCCGCTGCAATAACTTACAAGGCTTCACTTGTCTGCTTGTGAAGTGTCTCCCGCTGCTGTGTGTGTTTCTCCTGCTGCTTTTACGTTAGCGCCAAGTGGAGGCTGTGAGGCTTCGCCCCTCTGACTGGGCGACTCAGTCCGTGTAGGAGACCCAAGCAGAAGAATTATTGGTCTGCGGGTCCATAGACAGGCAGACACGCATCAACATCAAAGTTAATTATTGTCCCCCTCGTTCAGCGACCCGGCCATGCAGTTGTGCAATTGTGCAATCATCCCCCAATTCCACCTTTTTTGTCGCAATTCGCCACTCCGCCGGTGCAATAATTTACTGGGGGTGGGGGCTATTATTGTCTTGTAATGCGACCTGGGCCAACACGGGCTCTGGGGGTCACGAACTGCAGCGGAATTTCGACCGACGTTCGGCCATAGACAATTCGGGGGGGGGGGGCGTGGCGTGTTGTGGCTAATGCGAGCCGACACTGGCAGTGAGACTGCGGACTAACCGGCTATTAAGCTGGGATTCGATGGCACGGGTCAGTTCACCCCGAGCAGATGTTGGTGATGAGATCTCACGTACAGGTTATGCAAGGATGGGCGACAAGCCCCAGACAGGTATGTTTGTAAACAGGGAACCATTCAGTGTCTATCAAGATTTTTATAGAGTTTTAATATCCTAGAGACTGGAAGTTTCTATAAAAAATTCATAATTTTGAAAATAAAAACAGTTTTTTGTGTCCTCGACAAGACAGCGAAGCCCCGCATCGCGGAAATGGGGAAGTCAAGTTGTTTCTCAGTTCAACAACAACACCAAAAAAAACCGCCAAGCGGAACAATAACATTGCCCAGCAAGACAGGAAGCAGGCAATAAATTATTCCATCAACCACTTCTTGCCAGTTTAAGCAAAACCGAAACCATTATTTGCCAGCCAAGCGAGCCGTCAGTCTTTTATCTTAGATTTGCATCTCTTGTGAGGCAGAGCTTTCAGAATGCGGACGGCTTTTTCTATTGAGGTGGGCAGGCGGGAAAATGCTAAAATTTGGCGCTTGGGATGCGGGTTGGGGCAGCCGCTGGCGCCACTGGGCAGGCCTTGACGCCTTCAGAGCCGCGAAAACTCATTGGGCTGCACCTGGGGGTGTCTGGGCCGGCCGCCAGCCAATGCGGGCGGCGGCGGCGGGGTGGGCGGCGGCCGGGGACTGGCTGCAGCCTCCAGTTTCAACTCTTCATCTGCTCAGAGGGGGGGCGCCACAGCGAGGCGCCGGGCAAAAAACCAGCTAAAAAGGGAGCGAGAAACTTGGGATCCGGCAGAAAAGTTGATCGGGCTGTCAGGCGCAAGCACAGCACAGGCAAGGCTTCCATTCGGACCCCAGCAAACTCAGGCAGCTCGCGATGTCCTCCTTCAACCCGTTCGCTGGCGGCGGCTTCCCCGCCTCGGCCGCCGACCTGCCGCTCCTGCCGGGCTACTTTGGCTTCCCGCCGCATCACTCGCAGGCCGCCGCTGCCGCCGCCGCAGCCGCCGCCGCCGGGCACCACCCGCATCCGGGCTTCATGGCCGCGGCCGCCGCCGCCGCCGCCGCAGCAGCCGCCGCAGCAGCCGCCAATTCGTCGGCTTCCTCCGGCAGCGGCAGCGCAACCAGCGGAACGTCGTCCACGGCGGGCTCAGCGACGACCAAGGCTGGCGGCAGCTTCTCGGGTCCGCCACCGCTGATGCCATCGGAGCTGTTCTCGCCGGCTCACGCGGCTGCCGCGGGCCTGCTGAGGAATTTCGAGCAGACATCGACTGCCCAGGAGGAGCAGGCGGACGTGGCCGACGACCCGAAGGTGGACCTGGTGGAGAAGGAGCTGTGGGACCAGTTCCACGGCTTCGGCACCGAGATGGTCATCACCAAGAGCGGCCGGTGAGTCTTTGTTTGAGAATCGGGGAGACGATCTTATGGCTACTCAGGGGTCCGTCAGTCACTTGTGGGGAAAATTCAGCTTCTTATTCTGCAATCTTCCCAGCCTCTTTTAATCTGAGGATCATCAAATCTCTTCCTCAAGCTGCCTTCACGGCAATAACAATAATAATGGAGCCATTCGAATGGCGGGCAGGTCTGCAGTCCCAGATCATCCGTAACGCCCGAGCGCCCCTTACAAGTTCCCCCAGTAGCACAAAGGCGGAGCTCTCAGTGGCAGGCTTACAGAAACATCAGCAATCTGTCACCGCAATTCGTGTTTCTCGGCACTTGGCTGTCCACACAGCCAGCAGTTTATGCCCAAAATCCGAGGGGGCATTAAAAACGGCCGCATGAGGGTCTCGAGCTCATAAACAGCTTTTCCCATTTTCCCATCCGATGCGACAAGGAACGGATGAGGAATCTCAAAACGATGAGGGAAAAGCGTCGATACACAGTGAGGCACCGAACCGGACATTTCGCTTTAACACGACACCCACATGGGGTGTCGGCAGACTTGCACAACGAAGGTCTCGCTTCTTTCCGGAAGAACAGGACTGCCCGACTGCTTAGAGTTCGCTCCTCTGCTCAGAGCCTGTTCTTCTCTGCGCCTCGTTCTCTGTGCTCAAAAGAGCCAAGCGCCGCTAGCACCCCCAACCCCCGGCCTATCTCGACTCGGCATCAGCGGAGCAAATTTCAAGTTGTAAGCGCAGCTATGGTGGCCTTCTTGCAAGTTTGAGCAATGGGTGACATTTATCTGCCGGGGGTGGGGTGGGGGGTTCTCGTTGCTTCTCTTGCTTGAGCGAGCCGGTGTCACGGGAGCAATCGCCTCCACACAATGGGGTCACACAGTCGGCGCGGGGCCCGGGGCCTTATCGGGGCACTAAATCTGGGGCCTGTGCAATGGGTGAGCCGGTGCGATTGTGCCCAAATCCGCTGATATGATCGCTTAAATTGCCACAACTTGACGCCGGCCCCGACAGAAGCGGTGAGGGATAGGGGGGGGGGGCGGCTGGCCCCGGCTCAACTGCCGCGCCTTCTGCCAGCTCAGCGGCCTCTCTGCCTCATCTGCCGGGGCTGCCAGCCTCTGCGCCAGAGGGCCCCCAGTCCAGACGGCGCGTCAAGTTTGTCTGGCAGCGATCTTCAGCGCGTCCCCGGGTGACAATCCAAGCAGAGCGCTGTTCTCTTCAAGCCCTGCTACCGGGGGCCTTCTTCTTTAGCTAATGGGGAGAGAGAGAAGAGATGCTGTGAGACTGGCGGCGGGGCTGTTAATGCGGAGTTTGTCTCTGGCGCCAGCCGCAGCGCCGTGCAAGCCACCCGCCCGGCTCTATAGGTGTCTGCCTGCCCATGGCGCTCGCACACAACACTTGACAAGCCCCCCGAGGGGAGCGTGTCGTGTTATTTATGAAGGTTGCTTGTTCACTTGCTGGCTCAGCTTGTTCAAATTCACTCTCTGCGTTTTGCTTCATGGCTGTGCAAATATTATTTGTGTTGTTTTAATTCGAAAATTAAATCACAGGCTGGAGACTAAATTCCCCTGGCCTCTTGCTATCTGTTCTTATTTATTGTCACAGGTAACCACGTTAAACCAGTGATAGATAGATAGATAGATAGATAGATAGATAGATAGATAGATAGATAGATAGATAGATAGATAGATAGATAGATAGATAGATAGATAGATAGATAGATAGATAGATAGATAGATAGATAGATAGATAGATAGATAGATAGATAGATAGATAGATAGATAGATAGATAGATAGATAGATAGATAGATAGATCCGAGTTTAGATAGATGGATCGAGAGATCAGTATGGCAATGGGAGAGGGAAGATAGGGAGGCAGCAGGGAGCGGCAGGCATGTGGCGAGCCAGTTGGAGTTCAGCCGTCCCCATCCCAGTGCAAACAGACAATAGCGCACCGCGCCATACGGGTGAATCCGGTGATGTTTGGCAATCAAACGCGGCTCAGACTCCTTGAGCTCGGGCACGCGAGATTTGTTTATTTATTGTTCTCGGGTTCTGTCAACTCCGCCGAGATTAAACAGTGTTTTTTAACTATGAGAAAATTTCAAGTGTCTCAAGATATTTTGAGCCGGCACGGGCTTGACTGACAGGCTCCGACTGACTGAAGCGGCGCCCCAGTCAAGTGGGTTGGCAAACACGGGACAGTCAATGCGTGTCTGTCAGCTGGCACATTAGCCGCGCTGGCCAAGTGTTGAGTTGATGCGGCCCGGCGCCTTCAGGCCTGTGACAGAGACATGCCTTGATTTGACTTGGCAAAACTATTATGGGCCGGCGTGTGTTTGTGCTGGGCGCCGGGGATAGGGATCTGTTCCCCTTCAATTACCTGGCTGCGTGTTTACAAACTTAGCCGGGGCCCAAGAAATCGCATTATAGCGCCAGGGACAGCGGGCAGGTGAGTTGTTAATCACCTCAGGTGCCCACACCTGCTCCCCTCGTTCTGCTAGCTGCAATCGATGGCCGGAGATTGCAATCTATACTCGCGCCGTGGAATCTGGTCGATGCCCCCCCAGCTTGAAGTTGCGCATGCAGTCTCAGAGCCTCATCAGTGTGTGCTGGCCAAGCCGATCCTCAGAGATGGCAGGACAGACCGGCGCTGTTCTTGTATTTCACGGACGCCTCCCAGTGCGGCTGATTCGGGAATTAAGGCACCGATAAGATAAGAGCGGCCGGATGCTGACATGATTGCCGGTCAGTTCTTCTTCCCCTTTTTTTTCAATTCGAGGGGGGACCTCGATTTTCAGCGCGGGTGAAATTTCGCAGCGCTATGGAGGGAGGGGGTGGGGGTTCGAGCCCAGTTCGCGCCGGCTCCAGTCTGGCTGGCGACTTGATGGCGGCTTCGCGGCCCGGTGGCGGAGGGGATTTGGTGATGCTGGGCTGAGGCGCGGCTGCCAGGGAGGCAGGGAGGGCCAGGGGGGTGGAGGAGGGGTGACAAAAAACTGCTGCTGCCGCCGCCGCCGCGACAAGGACAAGGCGGCTGAGAGACGGCAGGGGCGCCGCGGTGGCCGCTGACTCCGGCGCCGTCGCCGACACCGCAAGTGCCACCGCCGCCAGTGGGGAGAGGCGGAGACAAGGGAAGTGGCGGAGAGAGGAGGAGTGGCTGGGGGGGGCTGCAGGCGCAAACGCAAACAGATTGTCATCTTCGCGGTCACAGCAGCGCCGAGTTGTCAAGCGAAAGCGCTAATCGAACCTGATAAGTGGCGGGGGGGACAACAAAGAATCCCGGGAAGGGGAGGCGGCGGGAAGAGAAATTGATGGCCACCCGCGCCCGCAGTCTCCATTATTCCATAGGCTGCCACGCCTGTCTTCATCGCTCTCAGCAGCTCTGTCTGTCTGTTTGTGTTTTGGCCTCCTTGTCTTCTTCTACTTTCTCTTTCACTGACGGACAGGTAAAGAGGTGCCCGCGGCGGGAAGGCTCCGGCAGGCATTCGTGGCCCCCTAAGGTGTAGCTGTTGGATCGCAGTGCCTCGGACTGGGATATCTTCACGGTCAGGCAGCTCATCCATCTCCCATCTCCCTCGCCGCTCTTGCCTGCTAGCAAAACTTTGCCGACATGATGATGGAGGGATGCTGGAAATGCTTTCAGGGAAAGTTGATGGCTACGAGTATTTAGAATGGCCAATTTGCGCTGAGCAGCCATTCGGCCGGCGGTCCTGAGAATCCGGTCAGATGGCCCGCAGCCCGGGCTCGAGTGAGAGCACAATAAGGCCGATCACCCAGGGCGGTCACGAAAATTTTCGCTTCAACTCAGCCCGGCTCTGGAAGGTGGAAAGAGCGGCAGCGGCAGCAAAGGAGGCATCCGGGATGGAGCTGGTCCGGGAGAATTCAGACAAAGCGCTGCGGAAGGCTGTCTCTCATGCCGCCATTAACGTGAATTGGATGAGTGGGCATGTTTTCAGCGCCGGGCGGTCACGCTAGCCAGCGGCTATTGATCCCGTTCAGCGCTGCTGCTGACGGCGGAGCCGCTGGAATCTTGTTCTCAGCACTGCGCTGGCTGTTTTGCTGCGCTTTAAGTGAAATTGATCGGCCTAGAACTCTCTGTGATCGCTCGGTCACGAAACTGCTTCCCCGGCCCGGCACCGCCAGATCCCCATGAGGAGGCGCATCTCCCATGTCCCGAGCTTCCGCCCCCAGACCGGCCGGAATGCCATTAAACTAATTCGCGCAACCATTGCCGGGCCAGTCGAGCTCTTCATCAAGCCAGTGATTAGTCAGTGACCTACCCGCCGCGCTCTCAGATCAAACAAGCCGCCTTCAAGTGTCACTTTCAACGGGTTATCTGTCATGCGCTGCGGGGGTCGAGATTGAGCAAAGAGAATTCAAGCGATACCGCTGAGGGCGCTCGGCTGTGACGCAACCGCAGCGCCTGAAGCTTTGCAAAGCTTTCCAACTATCTGTGTGCGAATTTCTGCTCTTGGCAACTAGAGGAAAAGGTCGGGGTGGGGGCGCCTTTCACAATAAGACTTTCAGTCGGGGGAAATGAGTTGTGAGAGCGGAGCAGCGAGCAGGCCAGCGCGGCTCTGAGCAAGTTAAACAAAACCGTAAAGGCTTTCGAGTCAAGTACTGAAAAAGGCACCTGGTACTACAAGCCTGAGCTGTCAACTCTGCCGTGATCTCTCCATTTCACTCTCATTCCCAGCCCCGCTGCCTCCTCACCGCCCCTCCAAGCTTGGCATCTGACGGGCCGGTGTTTGTGTAAAATCAACTCGGCGCGCTGCCTGTGTTTGAGCAACTGAACTCAAGCGCCTTGCGACCCCTCCCCACCCCGGCGCCGCCCTCCTCCAGGTCATCCATCATTCCGAGTCCAAGGTGCCTGCAGGCACGCCTGCTTGGGACTCAAAGCAGAACATTAATGAGCATTGTTTGAAAACACATAAAGCCCTGCTTTTTCTCTCCCCCCGGAGAAGACAATTGCGATTACCTGGCTAATTTTGTCATTTGATTTTCTTTCATTGCAGCCGGATGTTCCCGCCTTTCAAGGTCAAGGTGACCGGATTGGACAAACGGGCCAAGTACATCATGCTGATGGACATCGTGCCGGTTGACGACTGCAGGTGAGGCTGCTTGGGTCTTGGGTCAGAGGGGATTTGGGTCAGAAGGGAAGTGGGTCAGAAGGGAAGTGGGTCAGAAGGGAAGTGGGTCAGAGTGGATTTGGGTCAGAAGGGAAGTGGATCAGAAGGGAAGTGGGTCAGAAGGGAAGTGGGTCAGAAGTGAAGTGGGTCAGAAGGGAAGTGGGTCAGAAGGGAAGTGGGTCAGAAGGGAAGTGGGTCAGAAGGGAAGTGGGTCAGAGTGAAGTGGGTCAGAAGGGAAGTGGGTCAGAAGGGAAGTGGGTCAGAAGGGAAGTGGGTCAGAAGGGAAGTGGGTCAGAGTGAAGTGCATGGGGGCAGCAGATGAGTAGGAAAAGAGTCGGCAAGAAACGGATCAAGAAAGAAGCGGCCACCAAGCTGAGCAAAACCCGCACCCCCGTCCGCAGGTACAAATTCCACAACTCGCGCTGGATAGTGGCGGGCAAGGCGGACCCGGAGATGCCCAAGCGGATCTACATCCACCCGGACAGCCCCAGCACGGGCGAGCAGTGGATGCAGAAGATCGTCAGCTTCCACAAGCTGAAGCTCACCAACAACATCTCGGACAAGCACGGCTTCGTGAGTGCCAATTTTTTCCCAACTGGCGGGGCAGAGCGGGCAAATTTTAATTGCTCTTTTCGGCTTTTTTTAAGCGCCGACATGATCTGAAAATATTTGTGCTGGAGGGCAAACGGGCCAGCGGCAGCAGTTGCTGCCTCATACACCTGAACTGCCGTCTGCAAACAGGCTGGGCGCCTCAAAGTCTTCGGTGGCGATCAGGTCTGGCCGTGGAGTGGCTGGGGTGGCTGGGCCCCTGCTGGCAACCGGCGGGCAATGCGAGGCGGGTCTCTACCTCTCTATCTGGCTTTTTTAACATTGCAAAAAGCATGTCTATTTTTTCTGCTTTTTGTTTAAATTCCTGTCAAACCTCGCCCGACACGCGGCCGCCCGGCCCTGTTTGCTCAATCTCGGATTTCAGCGCGCCGATCTCGGCCGCCTCGCGCCTCCAATAAAGCCGAAGCCTCTCAAGGCCTCACCAAGCAGCTTCTTTTAGTGGAAGAAGATCGCCACTTCCCCCTCCCCGTGCCGAGCAGGATGTGAGCAAAATCCTGGGCAAATAGCAAATTTAGTTCCACGCAGAAGAAGCTGAAAAGTCGGAGGTTGCAGTGGCGGCTCATTGATTTGTTTAGCTTTCAGCAAGCGGTGTTTTGTCTCCCTTGTCTGCTGCTTTCGCAACCATCCTGGGCTCGCACTCTGGCCCTCCGTTGCTGTTCTCAACTCCCCGGACGCCCCCAAACCGTGAAAACTGCCGCGCAGCACGGAGCCGTCATCAAAGCGTCTCGGCTGCTTCTCGGGGAGAATCTGTCACAGACTGGACAAGATGGGGGGGGGGTCAAAAAAGGGAGGACAAGGAGATAGACGGCAAAAAGGCAAAGGGAGCAGAAAGTGATGAGGGTGGCGAAATCGCTTTCTGCAGCCTCTCTGCTGCTTTTGCGCGGTCACGGCGGGCAGACGGCGGCGGCCCTGAGTTCCCAAATTTGCTTTTGCCCGAAACTCGCGGACACGTGAGAATTTGTCACAAAGCCTGAAATTCCGAAAAATGCGCCGCCCGACGTCGCTCCTTCCTTGCCCCGCCTCCTCCGCTCCCCAAATTACAGGCGTCCTTGGCGAGGCTTCGCAGCCAGAGCCCGAAGATCAAAGAGAGCCGCCCCACCTCCCCCGCTCATCCCCACTTTACCAGCCGAAAACTCGGCTAAAATGCCGCCTCGCTTAATGGCGCAGAAATTGTCTTCTCCCGGCGCCTCTCCATCAAGCCGGGCCTAATCAGGTGAGACAGGCGCCGCTGGCTGATGAAGACGAAGCGGCTGCGGCTGATTTGAAACACCGGCCGAGTGGCACCCGATTTGCCTCCATTGACTTGTCAGCGATGCCTTATTTGCACCAGCGCGACTTCTTCGTTTCGCCATTTTCAGCGTCAAGTTTTCGCCCCGGCCCAGCTTTTCCCACCAATTTCGCATCCCAGATGCAGATCGGCCGAACTGATACGGGTCACAGATATCCCGCACCCCCGCGGCGCCTGCGGGCCCTGGCCTTCCGTTTTTCTTTGACAAGAAATGCGCCGTTTTTATTTAAAACTTTTAAAATTGGGGATGTCAGACGGAGATTTCTTGCGCCGGCTTTCTGCGAGAAAATTTGCTTTTAAAATGCCGGACCGTGTCAAGTGAAATTCTAGATGCGGAAGAAAACTAAACAGTAATTGATTGCAAAATCCCGAATCGCCTATGCTGGTAGATGTCAGAGATTTGACACTGATTCGAAATCTAAATATCCCAACAATATCCCGAATCCCAAAACACCCCTGATCCTAAAGTGTAGATCCCGAATCCCAAAAACACCTCTGATCCTAAAGTGTAGATCCCGAATCCCAAAAACACCTCTGATCCTAAAGTGTAGATCCCGAATCCCAATACACCTCTGATCCTAAAGTGTAGATCCCGAATCCCAAAAACACCTCTGATCCTAAAGTGTAGATCCCGAATCCCAAAAACACCTCTGATCCTAAAGTGTAGATCCCGAATCCCAAAAACACCTCTGATCCTAAAGTGTAGATCCCGAATCCCAAAAACACCTCTGATCCTAAAGTGTAGATCCCGAATCCCAAAAACACCTCTGATCCTAAAGTGTAGATTCCGAATCCCAAAAACACCTCTGATCCTAAAGTGTAGATCCCGAATCACAATACACCTCTGATCCTAAAGTGTAGATCCCGAATCCCAAAACACCTCTGATCCCAAAATGTAGATCCCGAATCCCAAAACACCTCTGATCCCAAAGTGTAGATCTCGAATTCCAAAACACCTCTGATCCTAAAGTGTAGATCTCGAATCCCAAAACACATCTGATCCTAAAGTGTAGATCCCGCTCTCCATAAACTTCGGCACGAAAAATGATTCCCAAGATTTGGATAAAGACGTGGGATCACCCAAGGATTTCCCTAACGCAAAGAATCCCATCTAGGGGGGATAATTAAAATGATCTGAGGCCAGTTAAAAAAGTCACAAGACAGCGGCGGATTATGTAACCAGACACGAGCGCAGGCACAAACCCTATAGAAAACGAATGGGAGCAGAGACATTTTGGGGATATTAATTCGGCTCGGCTGCCACTCGGCTCGGATCCTCGCACACGATAGACACGGCGAGCCGTGAGAAATCTGCGCCCCGTTATTCCGTGACGAGTCGTGAAATTTCCCCCCTCACCCGCGCCGTCCTTGCACCCCAAGGCTTCTCGCTGCCGCTTTCCCTTTTTTGTCTCTCCTCACCTCGCGGCTGAGCTGCCGCTGAGCAGCCTATTTTTTTTCTGACGCAGAAATTGAGCTGCAAGCCGGCCCGCTGATCACAGAACGGGCTAATGAGAAGCCGCGGCGTGAGAATATACGGCCTGGGCGGGGCTGCGGGGAACGCAGGCGAGTGAGAGAGGCCGAGTGAGGCGCCGCCTCCCCCCTGCAGTCACCTGTCGTGCAGCCGGCGCTTCTTTGTGCCGGCATTTGAAGCCCCCTGCCTGCTGCCACTCCCCTGCCAGCGAGCCAAGGCGGGCGGCCTCAGCAACGCTTATTATCTCATGGCTCCCGCCCGCTCTGTCTTGTCCTCGTGGCGCATCGCATGATGCTCGCTACAATTTAAAGCAAACCTGATTCTTAATCTTAAAAAGGTTGACACCTGTAAGCCCTTGAGCCTCCCTTCATCTAATTGAATTCAAGCTTCCCTTTTTTAACCCTGAGATTTGTAAAGCTAGGTGGGAGATTGTGTAAAGCTAGGTGAGAGATTGTGTAAAGCTAGGTGAGAGATTTGTAAAGCTAGGTGAGAGATTGTGTAAAGCTAGGTGAGAGATTTGTAAAGCTAGGTGAGAGATTTGTAAAGCTAGGTGAGAGATTTGTAAAGCTAGGGAAGAGATTTGTAAAGCTAGGTGAGAGATTGTGTAAAGCTAGGTGAGAGATTTGTAAAGCTAGGTGAGAGATTGTGTAAAGCTAGGTGAGAGATTTGTAAAGCTAGGTGAGAGATTTGTAAAGCTAGGGAAGAGATTTGTAAAGCTAGGTGAGAGATTTGTAAAGCTAGGTGAGAGATTTGTAAAGCTAGGTGAGAGATTTGTAAAGCTAGGTGAGAGATTTGTAAAGCTAGGTGAGAGATTGTGTAAAGCTAGGTGAGAGATTTGTAAAGCTAGGTGAGAGATTTGTAAAGCTAGGGAAGAGATTTGTAAAGCTAGGTGAGAGATTGTGTAAAGCTAGGTGAGAGATTTGTAAAGCTAGGTGAGAGATTGTGTAAAGCTAGGTGAGAGATTTGTAAAGCTAGGGAAGAGATTTGTAAAGCTAGGTGAGAGATTGTGTAAAGCTAGGTGAGAGATTTGTAAAGCTAGGTGAGAGATTTG
Source organism: Macrostomum cliftonense (assembly GCA_950096795.1). Lineage (NCBI taxonomy): Eukaryota > Metazoa > Platyhelminthes > Macrostomidae > Macrostomum > Macrostomum cliftonense. The sequence continues at coordinate 743,898 of CATNEM010000060.1, forward strand.
TAAAGCTAGGGAAGAGATTTGTAAAGCTAGGTGAGAGATTGTGTAAAGCTAGGTGAGAGATTTGTAAAGCTAGGTGAGAGATTGTGTAAAGCTAGGTGAGAGATTTGTAAAGCTAGGTGAGAGATTTGTAAAGCTAGGGAAGAGATTTGTAAAGCTAGGTGAGAGATTTGTAAAGCTAGGTGAGAGATTTGTAAAGCTAGGTGAGAGATTTGTAAAGCTAGGTGAGAGATTGTGTAAAGCTAGGTGAGAGATTGTGTAAAGCTAGGTGAGAGATTGTGTAAAGCTAGGTGAGAGATTTGTTAAGCTAGGTGAGAGATTTGCAAAGCTAGACGAGAGATTTGTAAAACTAGGGAAGAGATTTGTAAAGCTAGGTGAGAGATTTGTAAAGCTAGGTGAGAGATTTGTAAAGCTAGGTGAGAGATTTGTAAAGCTAGGTGAGAGATTTGTAAAGCTAGGGAAGAGATTTGTAAAGCTAGGTGAGAGATTGTGTAAAGCTAGGTGAGAGATTGTGTAAAGCTAGGTGAGAGATTTGTAAAGCTAGGTGAAAGATTTGTTAAGCTAGGTGAGAGATTTGTAAAGCTAGGTGAGAGATTTGTAAAGCTAGGTGAGAGATTTGTAAAGCTAGGTGAGAGATTTGTAAAGCTAGGTGAGAGATTTGTAAAGCTAGGTGAGAGATTGTGTAAAGCTAGGTGAGAGATTTGTAAAGCTAGGTGAGAGATTTGTAAAGCTAGGTGAGAGATTTGTAAAGCTAGGTGAGAGATTTGTAAAGCTAGGTGAGAGATTGTGTAAAGCTAGGTGAAAGATTTGTTAAGCTAGGTGAGAGATTGTGTAAAACTAGGGAAGAGATTTGTAAAGCTAGGTGAGAGATTTGTAAAGCTAGGTGAGAGATTGTGTAAAGCTAGGTGAAAGATTTGTTAAGCTAGGTGAGAGATTTGCAAAGCTAGGCGAGAGATTTGTAAAACTAGGGAAGAGATTTGTAAATCTAGGTGAGAGATTTGTTTAGCTAGGTGAGAGATTTATTTAACTAGGTGAGAGATTTGTAAAGCTAGGTGGGAGATTTCTTAAGCTAGGTGAGAGATTGTGTAAAGCTGACTCTGAGCGCATACTGCCTTCGTCTACTCGTAAAAAAAGTTCTCTTTCTGATATATCTGACTCGCCTAAGCAACTCGCTGATGAGAGCCTGAACGCATATCAGCGTGCGCTCAAACTTGCCAAACAGCTGCGCACCGGCGCGATAATCACAAAGACGGGCGCACCTCAGCGCCAGCGCCAGGAACTGCAGATAGTCCCTAATTTTCCCCGGGCAAATGTTCCGCATCAGCAGCTTGCGTTGTTTTAGCCGTGTGGGGATTTTTTTAAACAATGCTTCCATTTAATAGAACTCAAAACGTGGCTCTTCATCTTGACTGAGTACGCCACCAATTATAAATGACATGGCACTGTTTTAACTTCGAATCCCATTATTTTGAATTCGAATCCCATCATTCGGAACTCAAATCCTATCATTCTAAACTCGAATCCCATCATTCTAAACCCCAATCCCATAATTCCGAAATCGAATCCCATTATTCTGAACTCAAATCCCATTATTATGAACTCGAATCTCATCACTCTGAACTCGAATCTCATCACTCTGAACTCGAGTCCCATTATTCTGAACTCGAATCCCATTATTCTTAACTCGAATCCAATTATTCTTTACTCGAATCCCATCATTCTGAACTCGAATCCCATTATTCTGAACTCGAATCCCATCATTCTGAACTCGAATCCCAGTATTCTTAACTCGAATCTCATCATTCTGAACTCAAATCCCATTATTATGAACTTAAATCCCATTATTATGAACTCAAATCCCATCGTTCGAAATCTGAATAAAATTTGCAACACGGAACTCAATCACCGCCACCCCGCAGACCATCCTGAACTCCATGCACAAGTACCAGCCCCGCTTTCACCTGGTCCGCGCCGCCGACATCATGAAGCTGCCGTTCTCCACCTTCCGCACCTTCGTGTTCAACGAGACGGCCTTTATCGCGGTCACGGCCTACCAGAACGAGAAGATCACGCAGCTCAAGATCGATCACAACCCGTTCGCGAAGGGATTCAGGGACACCGGCGGCGGACGCAGCTCCAAGAAAATGTGAGTCCTGGCAGCTCCTTTGCTCAATTCCCCCGAAAGCTAATCTTCAACAGGCAACTCAAACAAATCCGCCCTCAAACAAAAATAAATCCGCCCTCAAACTAAAACAAATCCGCCCTCAAACTAAAACAAATCCGCCCTCTAACTAAAACAAATCCGCCCTCAAACTAAAACAAAGCCGCCCTCAAACTAAAACAAATCCGCCCTCAAACTAAAACAAATCCACCCTCTAACTAAAACAAATCCGCCCTCAAACTAAAACAAATCCGCCCTCAAACTAAAACAAATCCGCCCTCAAACTAAAACAAATCCGCCCTCAAACTAAAACAAATCCGCCCTCTAACTAAAACAAATCCGCCCTCAAACTAAAACAAATCCGCCCTCAAACTAAAACAAATCCGCCCTCAAACTAAAACAAATCCGCCCTCTAACTAAAACAAACCCGCCCTATTAAAAACGTCGCCCTCAAACTCATGACTTGAACGCCAAATCCCAAAACCTCCACCGTCAGCAAAATGTCGGAGGGTGGATCTCAGCACCATCTGGCCGACGGTCGGCCGCGGCCGCGAGGCCTCTCGGCGACCGGCATTGCCGACGACTCAGACGACGATGACGACGACGAGGCGGCCGCGGCAGCCGCCGCAGCGGCCAGCTTCGACGCCGATGACGAAATCCGCGGCGAGCTCGGCGGCCTGGCCGGTCACCTGCGGCGCGGCTTTTCAGCCGGCCACCTGATCCCGAGCCTGCTGGCGGCGGGCTTCGGCGGGCCGCACCTGCAGCAGCATCCGCACGCCTTCCTGCAGCACCAGCACCAGCAGCTCCAGCTGCACCAGCAGCTCCAATTGCAGCACCAGCAGTTGCTGCTCACCGCCGAGAGGCACGACCGGCGTAGGCAGCGCCGAGATTCGTCCGGCGATCGTCGGGAGGAGCCGGCAGCGAGCGGCAACAGCGGCGGCGGGGGCGCCGAAGGGTCCGGCAGGAACGGCAGCGAGGCAAGCAGCGGCGCAGGTGGGTCACAGCTCCACATTTTTACACTTTTTTCCCACAATAAAACCGAACTATGAGAAACTAGGCGAGTATTTATTCCTTGGCACTCCAGGCTCCGGGGCAGCTTCATCTCGGCACGCCCGGGATGGTCACGTGAGCGGAAAGTCACCCTCAAGAAGCGGCAGCGGCGGCCCTCCGCCCAACGTGACTGTTCTGAATTCGCACAGCTTCCTCCATCAACCCTGGTTGCACTCGGCATCGTCCAAGGGGGATCAGCAGCAGCATCTCCGAGCTGCTGCAGCGGCCGCCGCAGCAGCAGCCGCCGCAGCCGCCTTTAAGCCGCCATTCTTTGGCTTTCCACCACCACCAGGCGGCTTCCCCACTGGATTTGCTGGCGCCAGATTTCCCGCTGGCTTCCCTGGAGGATTCCCAACCAGTGGAAGCTACCCGCCACCGCCGCCGCCCCCCGGATTCGCATCATCGCTAGGCTCCGGGTCTGGCGTCGGGCCGGCGAAGCATCACCACGGGCTGCACAGGTTCTCACCCTACGGAAGCGGAAGAAAGTCGCCATCGTCTGGAGGAGCCGCTGCAGCTGCTGCCGCTGCTGCTACCGCCGCCGCCGCCGCTGCAGCCGCAGCTGCTGCAACACCGAACTCCACGGCGCCTCTATCGACGTCAGTGTCGGCCAGCCCATCCAAGGGCGACTTCTCCAAGATCCACACCCTGATTGGCCACTCCAGCGAGCCGGCAGCGCCGCGGACGCCAGAGAAGTCCGCTGCAGCTTCGCCGAAACCCGCTGAGGCCGCAGTGGCGAGTGGCCCGGCTGCAACCGAGGAGGACTCTAACTCTTCGGCGTAGCGTTCAAGCGTTTTCTCTTTGCGATGATCACGCAGATTCTGAAGAGAAGCAACTCATTCCCCGAAATTCTTCAAGTCCCTCTGCGTGTTTGCAGTGCACACTATCGACTGTGTACATACAGTACTTTATAGTGTTTCTCTTTTTTCTTTCTTAGGGAACGCATTCTTTGCGCTCCCTACGTCCAACTCATCCGGATTATCTCGCGCTAGTTATTTTTAATTTTACGCCTAATCTGCATTGCTAACATGCGCTCATATTTTGCTTAGCCGTTTTGTTCTGTTTGTGCGCAATTGTTCTGTCTGATGAATGAATAATATCTGTGATTGTTTTACCGGACCCAGCGTCGCGTCGCGCTAATTGAACACTTTAGTCTAGAAAGAATTTCTCTCCTTTGCGAGTGTACATTAAGGCCCCTCATCTCTACTTATATGTACATTTGCCTCTATGTACATTTCTCTTTAAGCCTGAATGTTGTTGATAACTCTGTCTACGTACTGGTGTACACTTAATGTACGGTGTGCAGCCATTATTGAACATAAATTTTTTCACCTCACTCCCCGTCCAGACTTGCACTTTCTGATTGAAAATATCAAGTACTTGTGCTTCGCATTCAACTCACGAACTAATTCTCATTTTGCTAGTCAATTTTCATGCACTATTGTTGCTCCGAGATTCAGAGTGCCTGTCTGGCCTCATTTATTTGCTTAAGCCCCAATATCCACGATGCAGTGCGGAATTGGTCTGTTATAAAAGCATTTTCCCGCGCCTTCAATACCCTCGAATGCTGATGACTGCAAATGCAGAAAATCCACCCCGACGCTGTGTCCTTGCGGGCATTCCATGTAACTTTTGAGTCGCTGCCGAACTTCGTTATCATTTGACCCTCAACTCTGCGAATCAGCACTTTTTGTTTTTAGCAATGCCTTCGATAATTTAGCTGTAGTCACTTATCCTTCAGACAGACTCGACAAAAATACACAGCCTTGCGTGCTTGCTTTGACGCTATTGTTATCGATTTCAATGAAAAATCGGAAATTTTGGTTTTTTCTTTTGCTTTTCCTATTGGAGCGATCGGAGTTTGAGAACTAGATAGTCCGCCAGAAACGCAAGCTCTAAGCATGGGAGATGAATGGATCTGCCCTGCTAATGGCTCAGATAGGCGCGGGATTTGCAGCAGGGAGTGCCAGGTGGCGCCGCAGCCGCCGCCTCAGCAGCCGCCGCCGCAGCCGCCGCCGCAGCCACCGGCGCCATCAATTCTCCTCACCCCATATCCCACTCACTTCCCAGTGTTGAACAAAGCGGTGTTTGCTCAGCCACATGCAGTGGGAAGCCTTGAAGAATCAATTTATTCGAGCTGAAGGCCGGAGCAGCTCCCTAAGCGATTTTCTCGCTTGTTACGAGCGCCGCTTTTTTCGCTTATTTTTCATGCTCGCCTGCCTTGATCTTGTTGACTTGGGGGGCCTTGTTAGGGGGGGGGGAAGACGGGCGGGGATGCTGGGCCGGGCCGGCCGGGAATCAACAGCTGGCCGCTGATTTTCGTGCTCCCCGCCCGGCCGTGCTCGGCTGCTCAGCGGTGCGTGGCCCGCCTCATGGAGTCACGCCAAAGGGAAAACAGTTAACACGCCAAAAACATGATCCCCAACCACATCTCCGCTTCTAGAATTTGTTTGCCAGCCTCTTAAGGCCGCGCCCATCATGCAGTGTTTGCAGTTGACGCATTTGATATTCCCCCCAGTGGCCTCGCCTCGTTAGGCTTTCCTTTGTCAGGCCACTTGTTGCCCACCTTCTCGGCCTTCTGTAGCCGGGGGCGCGGGTCCCGCTGCTCCCTTTGACTGAACCGCCCGCCGGTCGCCTGTAGACACTCGAGTCTTTTGATTATGCATAGCAGGGGGAGGGGTCTGTTTGCCCTTTTGTTTTTGAGAAACAGGCCAAAGGGGAAGGCTCTGGCTGGAAGAGAAAGTGGGGGACAGGCGGACAGATACAGGCGGACAGATACAGGCGGACAGTGACAGGCGGACAGACAGGCGGACAGATACAGGCGGACAGATACAGGCGGACAGTGACAGGCGGACAGACAGGCGGACAGATACAGGCGGACAGATACAGGCGGACAGATACAGGCGGACAGATACAGGCGGACAGAGAGGCTAACACAGACAGGCTAACAGAGACAGGCGGAACAGAGACAGGCGGACAGAGAGGCTAACACAGACAGGCTAACACAGACAGGCGGACAGAGACAGGCGGACAGACAGGCTAACAGAGACAGGCGGACAGACAGGCTAACAGAGACAGGCGGACAGACAGGCTAACAGAGACAGGCGGACAGACACAGGCGGACAGAGACAGTTAGAGACAGGCTAACAGAGACAGGCGGACAGAGACAGGCGGACAGACAGGCTAACACAGACAGGCTTACAGAGACAGGCGGACAGACAGGCTAACAGAGACAGGCGGACAGACAGGCTTACAGAGACAGGCGGACAGACAGGCTTACAGAGACAGGCTGACAGACTGGCTAACAGAGACGGGCCAGCATACGCATCAGGGAAACGGACAAAGAGGGAGGAAGCAGGCAAAACGAAGTCCTGCGGTAGCCCAAATTCGCCACACATTTCATTCGCGACGCGAACTCGCTGTCCGGCCGGCGCTAATCTGCATCCTGCATCTCGCCTTCCACACCCTCACCATTTATCTCCCCATTTTGCGCTGCCCGTCCGCTGTTTTTGTCGCGCTCCGGCTGGGTCCGCAGCCGCCATCCGCTCACCCCGTCCCCTGAGTCCGCCGCCGCCCTCCCAAGTCGGGTTTCCTCGCCTGCAGTGTCGCCACGAAGCGCCCGGCATTATTTACAGGTCTCCAGGGTGAGAGCCCCGGCCGCACTGCAGCCGATGATAAAACAGGCCGGGGAGGCTGAATTTTGTTTAAATGAATTCTTTATCAAGCCGGCTCGGAGGGATTAGCAAATTTGGGAATCAGCCGATGAGCTGATGATGGATGCCGGGGCTCTGCAGGCGGGGATTTCACTTGTTGATGGCTGCTCGGATTTGGAGTTTTTCGTGTTTTCATGTCCAAATTTTCGGCGGCATCCTCGCAACTGCCGGCGCCGGGTCCCCCACCCCAGCCCTTAATTCCCTGTTTTACTCCCCTACATGCCCGTGAGAGCGAGTACTGAGTGGCTCATTTTTTCAGCCCTGTCTGTCTGCTCCGTGTCACACTGCCGCTTCGATCACTCTTGTTGGATCCCTCACTCTCCCCATGCTAAACTTACTGCGTTACTTCCCGGTGTCACCCTCGCTTTGTCACTACCCGGCAGTCATTGCCAAAATATATCACTCTCCCTGCGTGTCAGTTTGTCACTCTGCCAGTGTGACTCATGCATCACCCTTCCCTGAGTCACTCTCCTCTTGTTGCCGGCCTGTTATCAATCCGGCTCGTATTTTTGTCACTCGGTGAACCACTCGGTGTTTCTTTCTCTCGCTATCGATTTCTTCATCCCCATTGCCCCTCTGCTTCATCCCCAACTGCTGACCTCCATTTGCGCGAGCTGCTCAAAGCGGAGCCTCCAGCCAGTGCTGCCTGGCCCGCAGCGCCAAATATTGGCAACCCGGATGGCGCCAGGCCGGGCCAAAGGAATTTAGTCTGGCGTCGCAAAGAAACCGAAGCCCGATCGGCTACAGTGTGTATTCTTTCAGTTGTTTATCCCCCCGGGAGATTATGCGACCCCCCTCTAACCCCCGAACGAAGGGGATTTCAAGCTTTGCTAGGCTTTCGCGGCGGGGTTGTCAAAATCAAGCGAAAATGCGCGGTCGCAGCCGGTGGCCCCGGCAGCCTGACGCAACGCTGAAATCACTGCTGCTGCTGCTGCTGCTGCTGCGGGTGTGGCGGTGGCGGCGGCTCGCGGGTCTCGGAATGTGTTCCCATTCCTGGCGCGGCTTTCTTTGCCTCCCCCAGCTGGGCCAGTCAAGTTGTCGCCTCAGCAATTAACCGCCGAGGCTCCCAAAGAGAGATGGAGGGAGGGAGGGAGGGAGGAAAGATTTTCGCCCCTGAATTCGCTGCGGCAGCGCGAGCATCCCGGGGGCCAGCCGTGTCACCGATAATTCGTTTGTTATTCTAAGGCGTGTAAATGGCGGCCGCGGTGGAAGCCGGCGGCGTCTTTTTTCATCGACTAGCCCGGGGTGGGGGCGCCATAAACTGCCGCCGCACTGGCCGCCCCGCCCCTTCGCAGCGATGCCGGGCCGAAAGCTTTTTTTTTAGAAAGAATAAAAGCGGCGCCGTTTCTCCGGCCTAGTTAATGTTCAATAAATTCCTCAGGGCCTCTCGCGTTGCCTTGGATACAGGCTATTCGTTATTGTTCCGTATCTGAGTTCTCATAAACAATAACCGGGTGAAAAAAATTGTCTTCGGGATGAGGAGCCGCTGATATTTTTAGCCGAGATCTGGGGACAGCTAAGTAAGGGAAGACGGAGGCTGGAAACCCGAGAGCACTGATGAAGAAAAGCGATGGCCAGTTCCCACTGCCGAGGAGTTCGGTGTCAGGGAGGCTGGGCCGATCGCCGGGTCAGATTGCCACGCAAGTTCGCTCGCCTCAACAACTCCTTCAGATCGGGGGAGGCAGACGGGAGACAACAGTTTTTTTGTGAGGATGCGAGCGGGAAAAACCAGGATCAGGAGGGGACACTGATCGATCCGCAGCCATCTGGCAGTCCTTGAGGCTCTTGGCCGGCTGCTCAAAACGATGAGCAACAGGAAGAGGCACAGAAGCTTATCCAGCAATGAAATTGAACTAATTGTGTGCTAAAGCCGAATTTTCAAAAGGCAGCGAGCGGACCAACCCGCGGGGCGTCTTATTGACAGGCAAATCGACTCGGCAATGCCCGGCGTGGCCAAAATGGCAGCCCCGGGGGCTCCGGCTCGGGCCTTTCATCGGTGGGCCTCCGACCCTGTCAAAAGGCCGGCTCACGTGAGGGGACGCAGAGCCTGTGAGGATTTCGGGAGGAAGGGTGAAGCTAAGATGCCGCCGCCGCTGCCGCCGCCGCCATTGCCGAGGCTTGTTTAAGTGGCTTCATCAGTTTTTTGTTGAGAATCTCAGCTCAGCCCCGCCTTTGTGTTGAAAGCTCGCACGCAAAGAACTCAGTAAGCCTTCGCTCTCCTTGATGAGCCGAGAGTGACAATAAATGGGGCATTGAGCCTTGAGTTCCCAAGGGGCAGAAAATTCGATGCACGCCCTAACTGCTCTACTAGAAGTAGCCAAGTGCGGCGCAGTTTTTAGTCGCTCGCTATGCCACCCTAAATCTAAATTTTAAAACTTGTTGGGTTTCGGCTTTGTCGTTTTACCGACGCGGCCTCAGAGCGCCGATCTTATTGCCTATATCGACAACTCTGGCCTCCCATTCCCGATCTCGAGGTCAGCCCCAGGGGTAGCATGATGGATGTGGCGAGCGGCTAGGTCCTATGCTAGGAGAAGACAGCGAGAGACAGACACGGAGATAAAGAAAGGTAGAGAGCCGCCAGCCCCAAAGGGAAGCTGACAGCCCCGCCGCCACCAACTTGTGTGGACTGCATCACCAAACAGCCCTGTCGAAACCAAGTTCCCGACTAATTGAGGCCTGATTTCCACCTACAACTAGTGTCTTTTAGCTGTCAATCTCGAAGTCATAGCCGACTAAGGGACACTGCAGGGACTAGATCGTATGACCAAGGCAGGCTCAGAGAGGACTTGTGCAGGGGGTTCTTGCATGGATCGGATTATGTGGACTCGGAAATGCACTGTTATATTACTAAGAGGAGTGGATAGGGAATATCCCAGCTTTTAGCCTCGATGCTTCAACTAGCTGCCGCAAAGCGATGAAATGACCTAATTAGCCTCTTCCGAAAGCGCGCCCTAACTACCCTAAAGATTACATTAAGCTACATTACTAATTTGGCTGCCGCTGCGCCCCGAACTGCACTAAAGTACAGCCGAAGCTGAGTCCTCAATCTGGACTCTGATCGCATGAATTACTGACTGACTGGCTGCATGACTGGTCCGCCTTTGGTCCACCATGGCCGGCGCCAGCTAATTTAGCTGCTCATCCGAGCCAGCATGGCGAATAAATAAGGAGATCAAAAAGCGATTAACTGAATGATTTAGCTTTCACACCTAATCACTTGACTGCCTATGATATTGGAGCACTTTAACTACTATTGGCAATATATTATGATTTAAACTCTTACTGCCTCAAGTTAGCACAAAATAAGCAATAAGCAAATACGCAAATCCCTATTAAGACGCTAAGATGGGGACCGATAGAGACTATTCCCAATAAGGCAAAGTCACGCGATCTCTCACCAAAACCAATCAGATTAATGCACTTTCGATGTCTTCGAACTCCACAGTGGCCGAGGTAGATCTCGTACTCGACCGTTAGTACTTGTCGATCTCGCAGGCAAGGGCCTCTGATGACCTGTCGCTTCTCGATAACTCTTAGCTGATGCTGACACTAAGGCTGATGTTATTCGCCGATGACTTAGGGGGAGGTTCGCAATCTAAAGGGGAAGATACTTGTAGAACTAGGGGCCGTTTGCTCAGTCTCACTGAGGTTCCGGGACGACAAAACGTGTCCGAGACAGCAAAGCGGTCTGAAGATGGAGCGCGCTCGACGGCGCCTTTAAATAGGCGCGGGAGGCGCCGATTTGTTAGAATGATCGCCGAATTTTGCGATTGGTCCAGCCGCATTTGTTAAAACGATCGTGCATTTTTCTGATTGGCTGGCAAGCTAGTCACGTGACCCAACCCCACCAGGTGGTCTCACCAGTCTACCCGGGATCATAAAAAAGATGACAGGTGGGGTCGTAAATCAGCGCAGATGGGGAGAATTTACGAGCAAAATGATTTATGGGTTTTCGCAGCAGGAGGTCCTATGACTTAATAAAAATATGCGCGCAAATCAGCATGAAGAGCAGAAAGTGAAGAAAGTGAAGAGGAAAAGATAATCCTAAATCCCAAGGTACTTTTAGGGGTCGGAAGCTGAGCTGTCAAGAGTTGACAGGAAAAAAGCAAAAATAGAACAATAGGCGGGCTTCCTGAACCCCTCCAGATGTCATAAAAAGAGGCATAAAAAAAGTGGCAGACACGTGACTCACGGGCGCCATCTGGTGCCGAAAACTGTCAGTGGCAAAGGTCAGACAGTCTGGCGCAGAAGATTTATAGCCTAAAAATACCTAGGTACGCGCGTACGGGGGGAACTTTAGAAGCCAGCTAAGATGAGAAAAATTCCCTGCAGGAGCGTCATACTACTCCTGGATAGTAGAGGAAAAGAAACTGCTGTGGGGGAATCTGCGGAGTGAGCGACAAAGTGCGTCCCCATCAAACTGTCTATGGCCAAAAGTCGGAGATTTCTTCGAAAAGCAGATACGTTTGACCTACGAATTCAAGTTATTATTTGCCTGTCTACATTCTGCCTGCCGACAGAAAAAGCCCAAAAACCAAAGCCGCAGAGAAAATTTCTCTTATTTTTCGCATTCTCCCACGCAGGCAGCCGCCGCATGCCGATGAACAAATCCGAGGGTGTCTCCGAGGTCACCGCCAGCTGCGGCAAAACGCGATGTCGCCTTCTGAAGCCGCGCAGCCGGCAGACCTTCCACATCAATCCACGCTCCCTGAACGTCCAGGTGGAGGTCCGGCTGCAGGAGGACGGCTGCCGCAGGCCGGTGGACCAGCTCGGCGTCCTGGACGCGTCCTACTTCGGCTCCGCGGAGCTGCTGCTGCGCCGCCAGATCGACTCGCCCTGCAGCTTCGACGTGTTCGCGCTGGACCGCCTGGTGGAGCAGCCGATGCTGCAGTTCGGCATGTTCCTGTTCGACCGCTGCGGCTTCTTCAAGCCCGGCAGCCAGTACATGGACCCGCTGATCTGCGCCTGGCTGCTGCAGCGGACCTCCGGGCTGTACCAGTACCGCAACCCCTACCACAACCAGCTGCACGCCATCGACGTGACGCAGGCCTTCTACGTGATGCTGATGCTGCCGGGCATCCAGCGCAAATTCCACCTCAACAAGCTGGAGGTGTTCACCACGCTGCTGGCCGCGCTGTGCCACGATGTCGGCCATCCCGGCTGCACTACCAAGTACTTGTGCCTGTACAATCACGACCACTTCTTCAAGGCCTTTAACGACCAGTTCCGCCGCCAAAAGGATGGTGAGGAGAAAGGAAGCAGCCAAAAGTTGCTAGTTTATAACTCCAGTAAATAAATTTTCATGTACGCTCCTCGAAACTCAGCCTCTCGAACATCCTGGTTTCCATGGCTATATTCTGATTGATGACTAGCAAAAATTGAAGCTACCAGACCTGCGCATTGTTGCAGGAAGCGACAAAAACCTGATCCTGTTCACGCTGGAGAATCATCACACCCGCATGGGCTGCTCGCTGCTGCTGCAGTCGGGGCTGATGGAGACGCTGAAACTCACAGAGCAGCAGCGACTGGCCACCGTGCAGCTCATGTCCGACCTCATCAACGCCACGGACATGGACAGGCACAAAAGTCTGGTAGAAAAGTTTCAGGTGCGGCTGCGATTACTCTTTCACAGACCATTTCCCTCTTGGTTGAAGCCAGGACGGAGTAAAATCTGCCGCCGCGCCCACATTCCGCCCGTCTGCAGGCGGACTTGCTGCGCGCCGAGGAGGCCAGGCAGGCGGACAGCGGCAGCAACAGCGAGCCGGGCCGGAGCCAGACCGGCACGGTGAAGATGGACCTGCTGGAGCTGATCATCAAGTGCGCCGACATCGGCAACCCGTTCCGCGACTGGCCGATCTGCAGCGCCTGGGCCGACCTGGTCTGCCAGGAGTTCTACCGCCAGGGCGACCTGGAGGCCATCTGCAAGGGGAATTTCATGACCAAACTTGAAGTGGAGAATATTAAGGCGTTTTACACAGGTGCGCAGCGGGCTTTGCTCAGCACAGCGGCACAAGGGCACTAATGAGTCCGACACAATTTTTTTATTTCAGCTAGTCTACCGCGGATCACCATGGTGCCGCATGTACAGGTGAATTTCATCTCCTTTTTTGTGCTGCCGCTCATTCAGGTCTACGCGCAGGTGGAGGCCACCCAAAGCAGCGATATAATTCAAGAAACTGTTGAACAGAACCTGCGCCTGTGGCGCATGCTAAATGGCATCGATAAGAAGAAGGTCTTGGAGTACCTCGGCCCTGCGGCCGACTTGCTGAGCCCGACGCAGGTCAACCAGATTCTCACCGACCTGCTGGGCGACCAGAATGTGCGAGTAGTTGTGAGAACGGCGCCCTGAGAGCATGCCTGTTTAATTCGCAGCCCCGTACGCATTAAAACTGTTCACAGAGCAGCGTACAAGCAGACAGGAATGGCGCGCCCGCTCTCTGAGCTAACTTTGCAGCCCTGGCAGTGCGCAAGAAACGAGGAATCCCCAGTTTATTGACCGCCAAATATCGATTGCCCGGTTTTTACGCGCCAACACAGAAGGCGCCTGTTTTGCACCTACTTTACTACTGAAACTCTACTGATGCGCATAACTGGCCAGTTTTTATGTAGTAAACTAAAAATAGTTTGGCCCGTTAATTCAGCAATGGAATAAACGAAATACATTCAGAAGAGTTACTGTACAAATGCTATAAAACTTTCGTCCAATTTTGACTTCCAAAGCTACGCTCGTACATGTAGCTTGCTGAGGAAGCAAACACAAGGAAGTTGCCCGTAGAGCGGTAAGCGGTGTGCGGTGTAGGTTTTAGAGCCATATAGCATTAATTTTCCCTGAAGAGTCTCCGAAATTAATTATTAATAAAGCCGCCAGTCTCACTGAGCCCCCAAGCTCACTATTTGGACAGCAAAGTCCTTCAAAGCCCATTCCCGAGTTGCAGGTTCTGGGTTTCTAAGAAACTGTGCTATTTTTTTTATTAAGGTGAATTCCTGACTTGAGCTTGTACACTACCAATGTGCCGATTTAGGCCCGCTAAAGCATCGCATGGGATAAAGAATATCAAAGACAAAGACATAGCTGTCATGTTTAACTTTGTCCAATAAAGCTGGTGTCTAAATAACTCAAGATATAGTTTATGCAATATGAATGTGTCCAACAGCATATAAATGTAAATTCAATTCACAATCAGCCAGTCAGCCTGTGGTTGGTTAGCCAGCGAGGCCAGCGAAAGTTTTGTTCAAATAAAAGCCCGCCGCGGGATTCAGCAAACGATAAACAGAAACAAAAAAGCTAATTCAGTCAACGCGCTCCAGTTTGCACAGCTGGAGAGCTGAGGAGCCGAACAACCTCGGAATTTAAGAGGCCAATTAGGCAGAGACGCTGATGATGCAGATGAGGCAAACAAAGCTGATAAAAGTGCATCGAAGCCTCAGGCCGCGCGACAGCAGCGAGCGGCCAAGCTGATATGGAAGGCAAATACAGATTCCGGATTGGGACTAGACTTCACAGTTCGTCAGCTCAGGTTGGCTAGGCGGGGAAACTGACATTCAGCTGCAGCGCCGATCAGCCTTTGCTATCATTGCTTTTTATTATAAATGCCAGGGCAGGATCACTACTAATGATGGTGTACAGGATCGGTACACGTGAGGGTGTACAGGATCGCTACAAGGGATGGTGTACAGGATCGCTACACGTGAGGGTGTACAGGATCGCTACACGTGAGGGTGTACAGGATCGCTACACGTGAGGGTGTACAGGATCGCTACAAGGGAGAATTTACAGGATCGCTACAAGGTGTACAGGATCGGTACAAGGGATGGTGTACAGGATCGGTACAAGGGAGGATGTACAGGATCGGTACAAGGGAGGGTGTACAGGATCGGTACAAGGGAGGGTGTACAGGATCGGTACAAGGGAGGGTGTACAGGATCGGTACAAGGGAGGGTGTACAGGATCGGTACAAGGGAGGATGTACAGGATCGGTACAAGGGAGGGTGTACAGGATCGGTACAAGGGAGGGTGTACAGGATCGGTACAAGGGAGGGTGTACAGGATCGGTACAAGGGAGGGTGTACAGGATCGGTACAAGGGAGGATGTACAGGATCGGTACAAGGGAGGGTGTACAGGATCGGTACAAGGGAGGGTGTACAGGATCGGTACAAGGGAGGGTGTACAGGATCGGTACAAGGGAGGGTGTACAGGATCGGTACAAGGGAGGATGTACAGGATCGGTACAAGGGAGGATGTACAGGATCGGTACAAGGGAGGATGTACAGGATCGGTACAAGGGAGGATGTACAGGATCGGTACAAGGGAGGATGTACAGGATCGGTACAAGGGATGGTGTAGATAATCACTACAAGGGATGGTGTACAGGATCGGTACAAGCAATCGGTTGCTTCAGCAAGCGAGCTGACATACCGGAACCAGGTGCTAAATGCACACTGAAGCCAGGCATCTGTCGGGTCCCCCAAAGCACACAAGAAGGCGGTCATTACAGGGGGGCAATACAGGTAGAAATCTGCGAGTGTCGCGAGTAAAATAAGCTTGTAAATGTGAGTATAAATAGGCGAATCCGCAACAATAAAAAGCAAGCCAGGTAAACTCGGATCTGCGTGCTGACTAGAGTTATGGATGCAGCCTGAAACAGCGCAAACTATAAGGAGTTTCAGAGCAAGCCGAGAACAGAGAAAAACAGCGATAAATACAGCAAAATACAGGAGCTGGGGCTGCTGTAAGGCAGGCTAACGGGAGATTTCAGCTAGAAAACAAGAACACATGTCAGTCAGCAATGAACGCGGGTCATGGCAGAGCGCGTGCCGCCTCAGTCAAGCAGAGCAGCGGCGCAAATACTGGGCAGCCACGAAGAGAAAAGGCGGCAAGTCGCCGACCTAACAGGAAGATTTTATCAGAGAAAAAACAACAAAGTGAAATAAACAAAGACTTATTAACAACAATGAGTCTCAGAGTCCGGGCATGGACGAGTGGGCCGGGTGCATCAGCAGCGACGCCTGCAGCAGGTGGCTAGCGTTCAGCAGGCTGGAGCCGGACTCGGGCGAGCCCGCGGCGGCGGCGGCCACGGCGGAGTTGGCGCTGTTGTCGTCGTTGTCGGAGCCCGGCTCCGACTGCCGGTCGTCGAACAGCGAGTCGGAGCCAGGCGGCATAAGGCCGGCGCAGGCCGCGCCGCCGCCTGAGTCGTCCTCTTCGGCATCGACGTCAACGCCGGAGGCCGCGCCGCCAGCGGCCGAGTCGGCTTTGTCGTCCTCCTGCCACTTCTCTAGCGAGCGGCGGCGCGCGTTCATGAAGAAGTTGGCCACGGTGGAGACCTCCAGGCAGAGCTGCTGGGCGATGGTCGCCTGCATCTCCTTGCTGGGCCGCTTGGTCTCCTTGAAGATGGCGTGCAGAGTGCGGCGCTGGATGTCGGTGAACACCAGGCGCGGCTTCTTCGGTGGCGACCGGCCGGCAGCTGTGGGGGCGGCGGCGGCGCAGTCGGCGGACAGCAGCAGCGATGAGGTCGCCTCGGGAGCGGCTGCGATCTCGACCGGCAGGGACGAGTCGGACAGGTCGAGATCCTCCTTTCGCTTGCCGGCTGCGGCATTGCAGGATTTGAATGGGAATAAATCTGCTTCGGAACTACAAGTGCACCGAATAGTTTAAGAGCGGCACTGAAAGCATTTACCTCGACTGGCACGGACACCGTCTGCCGACCCCGAATCGTCCTTTGCATGGAAGGCCTCTGAAATTGTGCGCAGGTTGTGAAGCTGGTGAGCCAAGCTCGATTTGCACAGGAGGCGAGATATGCGCGATTTCAATATTCCTAAGGGTGAGATTTTTAGAATGTGACTAGCGGGGTGGGAAATTTGTTGCATTCGACTCTTTGGGTGTGAGATTTGTTGGATTTGAGTTGCTGGGTGTGAGATTTGTTGGATTTGAGTTGCTGGGTGTGAGATTTGTTGGATTTGAGTTGCTGGGTGTGAGATTTGTTGGATTTGAGTTGTTGGGTGAGATTTGTTGGATTTGACTTGTTGGGTGTGAGATTTGTTGTATTTGACTTGTTGGGTGTGAGATTTGTTGTATTTGACTTGTTAGGTGTGAGATTTGTTGGATTTGACTTGTTGGGTGTGAGATTTGTTGGATTTGACTTGTTGGGTGTGAGATTTGTTGGATTTGACTTGTTGGGTGTGAGATTTGTTGCATTTGACTTGTTGGGTGTGAGATTTGTTGCATTTGACTTGTTGGGTGTGAGATTTGTTGCATTTGACTTGTTGGGTGTGAGATTTGTTGGATTTGACTTGTTGGGTGTGAGATTTGTTGCATTTGACTTGTTGGGTGTGAGATTTGTTGGATTTGACTTGTTGGGTGTGAGATTTGTTGGATTTGACTTGTTGGGTGTGAGATTTGTTGCATTTGACTTGTTGGGTGTGAGATTTGTTGGATTTGAGTTGCTGGGTGTGAGATTTGTTGGATTTGAGTTGCTGGGTGTGAGATTTGTTGGATTTGAGTTGTTGGGTGTGAGATTTGTTGGATTTGACTTGTTGGGTGTGAGATTTGTTGTATTTGACTTGTTAGGTGTGAGATTTGTTGGATTTGACTTGTTGGGTGTGAGATTTGTTGGATTTGAGTTGTTGGGTGTGAGATTTGTTGGATTTGACTTGTTGGGTGTGAGATTTGTTGTATTTGACTTGTTAGGTGTGAGATTTGTTGTATTTGACTTGTTGGGTGTGAGATTTGTTGGATTTGACTTGTTGGGTGTGAGATTTGTTGCATTTGACTTGTTGGGTGTGAGATTTGTTGTATTTGACTTGTTGGGTGTTAGATTTGTTGCATTTGACTTGTTGGGTGTGAGATTTGTTGCATTTGACTTGTTGGGTGTGAGATTTGTTGTATTTGACTTGTTGGGTGTGAGATTTGTTGCATTTGACTTGTTAGGTGTGAGATTTGTTGTATTTGACTTGTTAGGTGTGAGATTTGTTGTATTTGACTTGTTAGGTGTGAGATTTGTTGTATTTGACTTGTTGGGTGTTAGATGTTGCATTTGACTTGTTGGGTGTGAGATTTGTTGTATTTGACTTATTAGGTGTGAGATTTGTTGTATTTGACTAGTTGGGTGTGAGATTTGTTGCATTTGACTAGTTGGGTGTGAGATTTGTTGTATTTGACTTGTTAGGTGTGAGATTTGTTGGATTTGACTTGTTGGGTGTGAGATTTGTTGGATTTGAGTTGTTGGGTGTGAGATTTGTTGGATTTGACTTGTTGGGTGTGAGATTTGTTGTATTTGACTTGTTAGGTGTGAGATTTGTTGGATTTGACTTGTTGGGTGTGAGATTTGTTGGATTTGACTTGTTGGGTGTGAGATTTGTTGCATTTGACTTGTTGGGTGTTAGATTTGTTGCATTTTACTTGTTGGGTGTGAGATTTGTTGCATTTTACTTGTTGGGTGTGAGATTTGTTGCATTTGACTTGTTGGGTGTGAGATTTGTTGTATTTGACTTGTTAGGTGTGAGATTTGTTGCATTTGACTTGTTGGGTGTGAGATTTGTTGCATTTGACTTGTTGGATGTGAGATTTGTTGCATTTGACTTGTTGGGTGTGAGATTTGTTGTATTTGACTTGTTGGGTGTGAGATTTGTTGCATTTGACTTGTTAGGTGTGAGATTTGTTGTATTTGACTTGTTAGGTGTGAGATTTGTTGTATTTGACTTGTTAGGTGTGAGATTTGTTGTATTTGACTTGTTGGGTGTTAGATGTTGCATTTGACTTGTTGGGTGTGAGATTTGTTGTATTTGACTTGTTAGGTGTGAGATTTGTTGTATTTGACTAGTTGGGTGTGAGATTTGTTGCATTTGACTAGTTGGGTGTGAGATTTGTTGCATTTGACTTGTTGGGTGTGAGATTTGTTGCATTTGACTTGTTGGGTGTGAGATTTGTTGTATTTGACTTGTTGGGTGTGAGATTTGTTGCATTTGACTTGTTGGGTGTGAGATTTGTTGCATTTGACTAGTTGGGTGTGAGATTTGTTGCATTCGAGTTGCTGGGTGTGAGATTTGTTGCATTTGACTGGTTGGGTGTGAGATTTGTTGCATTTTACTTGTTGGGTGTGAGATTTTGTCAGATGTGTCAAATTTTGCTTTCTTGCGATATTCGACACATAACTTGTCTGGAGCTGAAGATTCATGGAATTAAAAGTTTTTTAATTATGACGCTGCAGTTTGACTGGTCATCTTTAGTGGGACAGTCAGTGTTTTTCGTATCTCTAATGACGGAGACCTGCCGTAAGCCCGAGCTAAAAAAACTCCCTGCCTAATTAGGCGGACTGCTACACGCAGGGTGTAATTTCACGCGCAGAGATGCCCAGCCCAGTTGCGGCTGCATAACGCGGCCGCGCCCGTTGAGCCTTCGGCATAGACGGGAAGCCTGGCCCCGGATACAAAGCGGGCCGCATAAACCAAGCCCCGATAGCGTCACGACAACAAAGAGCGCGCTCAGAAGGCGAAAGCCACGCCCAAATCGGACAATCAGCCCAAAACAAAAAGCCACGCGGAGCTTCTCAATCCCAATGGGAGATCGGAGCGTCAAGTTACAAAGCCCAATGGGAGATCGGAGCGTCAAGTTACAAAGCCCAGGTCAGTCCGCAAACGGACACCTGGAATATTAATCCGCTCAAGGATGCCGCCCTGGCGAGCTGCTCCCGCTACAAATGCAAATCGCAAAACAATATCGGGCACACCGCTCGCTAATTCGGCAGTAGCGAGTGCGCTGGCACGAGGTCACACCCTCGCTCACTCGCTCAGCCGCGCACCCAAATTCTATTATTGTTGGGCGCGCTTGTTCAAACAGCGGAGCCCGGGCACTCGCTTTACTTTTCCTGTGCGCACAGAATGGGAGAAAGCGGAGGGCAGCCCGGAGCAGCAGCAGTCAGCGCTGCCCCCTAAGCCCAGGCCGTGAATTCTCCCTCTCCCTGCAGGACCGGGCCTCTTCGGCTCCCAATTTCTTCCCCCTTTTCCCGGCTACAGTCGGCCGCTTTCTCGCTAAACAAGTCGCCTCCAAACAGACGACTGGCTTCCCTCCCTAAAATCCCATTCCCCACCTTGTCTTCCCATATTGCTGTTCCTTTCTCTTCAAACGCTAAAACTGGCAGACACAGCAACAGCAGCAGCAGCAGCAGAGCCATTGCAGTTTGCCCGGGCAGGAACGCCCAAGAAAGGCTATAGAAAGTCGCAGTGCGCATACCGACCGCATATCCTGCAGCTACGCCAGTTCAGGCCCAGTGCCCAGCCCCCCCCCCACCCTCGCTTCCAACCGACTGCGCCCCGCAGTCCCGAAGCCCATAAGCTGGCGTGTCGCCAAGGCAGCCCCAGCTGCAGGCAGGCCAGACAGGCTCGCCCTAATTGGCCATTTCTGTCAGCAGCAATTCAGCGAGCTGGCATCAGCGGCTCGGGATGGTCTAATAAGATCTTTGCAGGCCAAGCACTGCGGCAGCAGCTAGAATGCTAAAACTGATGCCAATCCATTTTAATATGTTAAACCTCTTAAATATCTTTTAGGCTGGGTGTTAAACGTATGGGCTGAATTCTTGTCGGATAAATATGGTAGGGGACCCACGTACGCGAAGCGCACATTAAAAACATAGCAAGCACACCAACGCCCTGGCACTAACCAGCCAGCCGCAACGCCGACATTCTCTGCAGCTCCGGCTCCTGCAGCCACTTCCACATTCGCCTGAAAGTCTCCCGACCGGACTTGAGCTTGCTCCACGGCTTAGGATTGCGCAACAGGTCAGACAGGGTGCCCTGGCTGCGGCACAGGACGCGCTGGGCGAACACCGCCTGCGGGATGCTGTAGCGCTTGAGCTCGGAGCTGATCCGGTGCGCCAGCTCCTTGGTGTTGATCTCCTCGCCGTCTGAGGCGGCGGACGAATCTGCCGGCGGCGACTGCAGAGGCGGCTGCGTCTGCGCCGGCTGCTGCTGAACATTCGCCGACCCAACTAGTGAGGTGGCAACGCCAAGGACCGACTGGGCCGCTGGCTGCCTGCCAGCCGATGAAGCAACAGAGGAAGCTGCGCAATAGGGATGTTTAAGATATTTATTATAGTGTAAAAGTTAAATGCAGTGCTTACAGTATATGAATTCTGACAAAGCACAAACTGCATTATTTTGATGCCCAATACCCAAAGGGAGGCTTTTTAATAGTCCATAATTTACTGGACATATTGTGTAAAGCAGGCCAATCTGGCAACTGAATAGCTTTGCTACTTTGCTTCTTGGTTGCACATGCCAAACTCATGGAGATAAATAAATAGGGAAAATGTAAGAAAAGTGAAATAAAAGTAAAACCCACATAAAGCTGAATTCCAACCGAGCTTAAAAATTACTGACTGGCATAAGTTTTTTATACAACTATATTGAAGCATATGCAATCTTTGTGCATAAAGGCTTTGGTAAATTAATATCCAATATTGAAAATAAAATATGGCTTCACATTTTGGGTAGGAATATATTTAAGACAAAGTTTTTTCTCTTAGTATGATATAGGCATGAATAGTTTATTGAGCTAAATTTATTTACCTACATAAAAAAGATGTTGAGTTCATTAAATTTAACTTAAATTTATTAGATTTTTCTATCAAATAAGTGTGAAATATCAAATATACATATAGAGCAAATCAGATATAAGACAATTAACTATACTAACTACCATAATACTTATACTACTTATAATAATTAACTTAAAGGGTTAGGGTAAGGTAAAGTTAAAGTTACCTAAAATATCAATGTTAAATTGACCCAGTTAATTTATTAAAAAACAAAACAAATATTTTAAAAAAGCCTTTCTGCTAACAATTAGGCCATTTAAAATTAAACAAGTAAAAAATCTTGCTTTTATAAAGAATATAGCAAATAGAAAAAAGTATTATTATACAATACAGAAATTTTCTAGATTAACAACACATTAATATTGCTACCAAATGAAATACAAAAGTTTTTCTAAAGAGATTTGAACAATATTACTTTATAGTACAAATAATTAAGTAAACTAATCTACTTTTTTGTCTATAGACAATAGGCTACTTGGCTAGCCTAGGGTACATTTTATTAGAAAAATAAAAATATTAGACTACTATATAAAAAATTAATGAAATTAATTATTGCACATACCATAGATACAAATATAGCATATTTTGCATTGCCTAAATAGTGCTAAATACTAATTAAGAACAATTTTAAATGTCTTGTTTGTATTGGATCTTTGTAGACAATGGTATTTATATTTTATCTTTGTTTACAATTAATTAAATACATTTTAGTATAAAGCTAATTCTAGATTTTAACTCTTGTAATTGAAAAATTATAGACTCAATGGAAAAGACATTCAATTACAAGTTTTAATAATAGCTTTTGACTTAGGGCTAAACATAGATAGTTTCTATACAATTACAATTATTTATCAATATAAATTAAAAGACTAGTCTAGTTCTTTGTATTCTTTGATGTTGCTATATTCATTAGCATAGTCATGGGGATATCAATACAATATAAGCCCCTATTGGTCAAGACTTAATATCCTCAAATTCAAATAACTCATGTCTTTTAATAGTATTATCTTTGAAAAGGATATGAATATGTTGGTTTAATTGAAAATTATAAACTGGGGATTCTAATATCTAAATTAAGACAAAAACTGATACCCTGCAAATAAAAATCCTGGCTATACCTTGGCTACATTAAGCCCATGCATTTAGTTATATCCCATCTTAAATTAGAATCACAAAATTTCAAAATATTTCTTAAACTAAAAAACTTATACAATTTGAAAAACAAAATTTAAACTTACCAATAAACTCTGCCTTTATATCTGGCTTTAAATCAGAAATAGATGATTCAGATTGAACAAAATATGAATTAGTTAAAATCTGACTAGTTTGACTTTGTAGACCTTGTCCTTGTTGCTGTAGTTGAAATGAACTTTGTGGAAAAATGGTGTTGGCTTGGTTATTTGGTTGCAATAAAGTTGGACCTCCAGTTGCAGGTATAGTTGTTTGAAAATTCAATGGAGTTGTAAGCACTTGGTTACACTTGCTTAAATCATTGGAGTTAAAGCTTCCTTGTTTAAATTCCAAGCCATTCAATAAAGGTATAGAACTTGAAAAACTCTTCATTTCTATATTAGCAAAAGGTTTAACATCCTGAAGTTGAAGGCCATAGGTTGTAGTACTGCTATAATTACTAGATGCATGGGCAACTGTTTGATTGCAAAATCTATCTGTGGGAGTTGCTATAGTTGGCAAGGAAGACAAAGATCCAACTGTTGAATAGTTTATTCCACCATAGACAGGGCTCATGCGGCCACAGTTTAATGCATATGAATCACTTCTATAGCTTGTTGATGCTGAATCCAGCATGCAGTTGTCTGCTAAGTTGATTGGCAAAGCTATTCCTGATGAATTCATTGGACTTGCTTGAGGAATCTGAGTTGCAGCAGAAGATGTAACAATTAAATTCTCTGGCTGCTGTTGCATTGGTAGCGATGGCGCAGCAAGCAGGATAGGTCCTGCACCCAGCTGGCTCGGATCAACATTAATGAGAGTAATTGTTACCGTCGGGTTGTCAGCAGATCCATCAATCTTTGGCAAGTTAATAGCTTGCTGAATAAGTTGTGTTAACTGGTCGTGCGTCAGCGTGACATTCTGACTCTGAGCCAATTGAGATGCAACTGCAACTGTAGGATTGGCGTTGGCGGTGATAAGCTCAGGTAAGCTCATGGATAGCGGCTGTGACGCCATTTGCATTTGCATATTTCCGCCATTGGGCAGGAGAGCAGTAACAGGCTGAGCCTGGACTTCCATCGCTCTCATAAAAATCAAAAGCAATCAATAACAATACTCAGTAACCATTGCACTTGGCTGTACTATCACTGAAAAAGTAAATTCCAGACAACTCAGACGGTGGAGGCGGTCAATGTGGGTCAATAATTTTGTTGGAAAAATTCGAAATCCCCAAGTTTAACAGTATACTCGTAGCGCAAAATTCCATCTGCGCACCATCGATAATTGATAAAGTAGATCTTAGTCGTTTTAGTAATGCGTTTAATACTATATATCTAAATAAAATAATTATTTATCTGAAAAAAACGTGGCAATCTTCACTGAAATGAGTATTTATCTACTGTTCAATACTTTTTGTTTTGCTGCACACATTAAAGAAATTTAAAATTCAAGAAAAAAAATTCAAGAAATGCCCCACCGGCCGTAATTAAGCCTTGAAAATCCATTAAACATCCTGATCAATGAGATCTAACGTTAATAAAGAAAGCCAAAAACAAACCATGCACTTTATATATCTGCTGTCAGTTTTCTTTCAAATCAATTAAAAATATTTCATGCTGTAATTTCTGAAAAAAAACAATAAAACATGCCTCGATCGATTTTAGCACTAGTAGCTTGCTTCGAACAAATCGAAAATCATTAATACCTCTAGTATTAATAATATTGTTATTTAACGTTTCTGATCTCGTTACATTAGTAATTTTGCCATTGGTTTGACAGTGCCTTCACAACAGCGCATTATTTCGGATGCGATTTTCTTTGGAAGAGTTTATAAATAATTCAGCCAATTGTAAACACTCTATCTGGTTATCACTTAATAGGTGAACAGATATTTGCGGAAAATTGTAACGCAGAGCTAGGACTCGAAAAAACGACATTCCGGTCACAAGGCATACGTCCTAGCCTATAGACTACAACTCCTCATGAAGAAGAGCTCCTCCATCAATTTCAGAGACCATGAGTAGCATTCACTCATCAGCGAGTGTATGAAATTGACACGAAAACAAGACACATCATAACGGGAAAATTCATCTGCATTGCCGTGACTAGCGGCTGAAGGTTTTGTTCGGAGACACCGTTTATTATGCAAAAATCATTATTATATCGTTAGCCGACAGGGCACCTGGCGGACCATCGCAGCTTCAAGCCTTCGCCATCACTATGGTTGGCCACTGGGTATTGGTGATCCAGCTCTGCGCCGTTTAAACATAAAAATAATATTTTACTAGCTAATATAACACTGTTCCTTCTTAAAACCCCTATATGGCCCTCTGTAAATACCAACAGTAGATTTGGCCTGCAAAGTACCAGCAAATCGATATGCTTTCAATCTGAATAGTTTGCTGAATTATAAGAACAAAATCTACTTAAAATGTAATGAAAATCCTTTTTTTCATTTTCATAAGCTGACTACCCTACGAGAATGACAAGGTTTTTGTCAAGGGGTAGCAATAAAGACTGCAGAATTCATGAAGTCTATCTCCATGAATAATACGATAGAGTGAAGAATTTTTATCAGATTACTGTAAGTAGAACTGAATCAAGTTCATCCTTAAATTACCATTGAGTTCGCTAAAAGGGGCTCATGTTCTTACGTGGTAGAATGGCTGAGGTAAATAATCCTAATTTCTCATGATTCAGCAATTCATCAAAACTTATCGACCGTTGCCTCATTTATCAAGTTGACAGGTCGATTGACATTTTTCTGGGACCCATCCAAAGAAATACAGGCTTGTCGAAATTGCTAACGTTTATTTAGCGGTCGCAATTGTTTGGCCACTTAAAAAGCCTTAATCCTAAGAGCTGAATTGTTGGCTTGACAGCTTGCAACGTGGACGGGGTCAACAGCGCCCGTCTGAAACGTCCTGACAAAAGCACTTTAGCAAAGCCGAGCAAACACTCGGGATCTGAGGGTGGGGATAAGCCGCGGGTGAATGAGGCGTTTTGAGAAAATCGAATTAATCAACAAAAGATGAAAAATTCACTTGATTTCACGATAAAACTTCTCATAACAAATTAGATTACTTTTGGTACTTCTGAGAGTCTGTCGGACAAGCAACTCAAGAATATGAGTAATCTGCTCAAAATCTTTTCAAAAAAAGTTTATGTCGCTGGTCATTATTGTAGAAATGGCGCTACAGCAGACAGACTGACCAAAAGTCTGACTTGATTCGACTGGGAAGGGACCAAATCTAGGCCTGAGCGCTGAGAACACTCAGCAGCAGGGTCAAATGGGGGCCAAATCGCTTGGCATCTGCGTGCTTGTCATGCCATGCACATGCGAAGAGCACATGAAACGCACTGTGACGTAACCGGGCCCAATATCCGTTAGGGAGACGCACTGGGATTGGTCAAAATTGGTCAAATTTGGTACACATTCTAAAGTGTTATGGATCGCGAAAGACCGAACCAAAATCGCTAGAAATACTCCCAAAAAGCTAAAATATCTCTCTAGTAAACTGGAGAAAAAATCATTCTGTTTTTTTTGCTTTTAATCAATTGGCGCAGAAGTCCTCCAGATCGCGCAGCTCCTCAAGGCCGAGAGCGTCCTTCGCCACAGCGTAGCAGACCATGCGACCGTTCAGAGCGCAGGACGAGTCGCTGTCAAAGCCGAGGCGCAGACACCGAGGGGTCGCCAAACCCCAGTTCAAGTCTGTATCAGCGGAAAAAAACGTCCGGTTCATGTAGAAGCTGCTCAGACTCTTCCCAGTGAACACGGCGGCGATGGACACGAGCTGCAGAATATTTCCAGTGGACAGCGGAGCCGCGCTTGATTGGCGAGTTTCCGATTTGTCTTGCCATGCTGACTGGGTTGGAAATGAGTGCTCAACCCACAGACGTTTATCTCGGTCACCGAACCTTCCTGCAACACCGCCAGAGCAGTCGTGGAAGAAGTGGTAGCTCTGCTGATAGTGGGTGCGCCTCTCCACCCTGGCGAAGAAGGTGAAGTTCCTAGGATGGTCCAGAAAGTCTCTAGCGAGAGCTCCGCCGTCGGTGTCCACATCAATGAAGTCCGAGCTGCCTCCTGGAAAGTGGGCGCCGAGGCTGTCTCGGGAGACGGAGCCGCGAGGAGTTGCAGAGTACTTTGAAGGGACGGCGAGGTTTTCGAAGCCCTTGCGGAAATCGAACAGGATGAGCAGCTTAGAGAACAAGTTAGAGCTAAGGCCAGCAGGGATTGTAGTGGGCTGGTGCGATGTCGCAGTGGTCGATGTAGGAGTGGTCGATGTCGGATTGGTCGATGTCGGAGTGGTCGATGTCGGAGTGGTCGATGTCGGAGTGGTTGATGTCGGAGTAGTTGATGTCGGAGTGGTTGATGTCGGAGTGGTCGATGTCGGAGTGGTTGATGTCGGAGTAGTTGATGTCGGAGTAGTTGATGTCGGAGTGGTTGATGTCGGAGTGGTCGATGTCGGAGTGGTTGATGTCGGAGTAGTTGATGTCGGAGTGGTCGATGTCGGAGTAGTTGATGTCGGAGTGGTTGATGTCGGAGTGGTCGATGTCGGAGTGGTTGATGTCGGAGTGGTTGATGTCGGAGTAGTTGATGTCGGAGTGGTTGATGTCGGAGTGGTCGATGTCGGAGTGGTTGATGTCGGAGTAGTTGATGTCGTCGGAGTGTTTGATGTCGGAGTGGTCGATGTCGGAGTAGTCGATGTCGGAGTGTTTGATGTCGGAGTGGTCGATGTCGGAGTGATTGATGTCTGAGTGGTCGATGTCTGAGTGGTCGATGTCGGAGTGGTCGATGTCGGAGTGGTCGATGTCGGAGTGGTTGATGTCAGAGTGGATGATGTCGTCAGAGTGGTCGATATCGGAGTGGTTGATGGCAGAGAGGTGGATGTCGTCGGAGTTGTTGATGTCGGAGTGGTTGATGTCGGATTGGTTGATGTCAAAGTGGTCGATGTCGTCAGAGTGGTCGATATCGGAGTGGTTGATGTCGGAGTGGTTGATGTCAGAGTGGATGATGTCGGAGTCGTTGATGCCAGAGTGGATGATGTCGGAGTGGTCGTTGACCTGCTGGTTGAATAATCAGCAGCCTCAGTACTAGCAGAGGCCCCGTGGTCTCCAGAAGTCCGGTTCCTGATGTGGCTCACGCAGCCAGGCGAAGCAGACTGTGCAAAAAGAGCTCTCAGTTGCTCTGCAGTGCCCAGATAGCAGGCAGAGTCAGAAGCTCTGTGCAGCACGGAGCAGTCGGTGTCGGTGGCGCACTCGACAAAACAGGCCCGCTCGTCTGACAGGCCGTCAAGGCGCTTCAGCTGGTGAAGAATGGAGCCGTTTTTTGGGCATTGGTTCGTCTTGGTGAACACGACTCGGCGCGAGGTCGCAGAGCTGCCGGCTCCAACGGTGAAGGCTGACGCCAAGATGAGGAGCAGAATTGAGGCGGCAATCATTTTTTCGAGGTCACTTCAGAGAATGGTCCCGAGTGCAATTCTAGCGAGTCCGCCTGAAGAGGAGCGCATGCGGCATTGCTAAATATCACTATCTTGAGCGGCTGCCATTGGCCAGCTCAGAACTCGTGCAAAACTAGTGGGAATCATGCATATCAAATTACCTGCCGGACGGATGTGATCCCATGACGCTGCAACTCCCAACAGAGTGACCAAGTCCAAGCAATTCAAATAAATATAAATATACTCGTAATCAAAGTTTTATTTATTTCACTAAAATTGCTGCAGCCGCAAATGTTTTAAACGCCCTGTCCAAAGCTATTCCCAAAACATCAACAATGGCAAATCGACTTGCACCAATTGGAAAAGCTCACCAGAATGTGTAAATTAAGTTCTCGGTGGGCCCCTGGAGTTCTTGAATATTTACTGAGCTAAATTTCTCGGATTTATATGTTTGACCAAATAGGAAAGGGCTGCGAAGAATCACTTTACGAAGAATTCCAGCCCTTCTCTTTGTCTGATCTGATTCTTGCTTGCAAACGTGTTTTGAGGAAAAAATAGTCCGTGGGATTCACAGCTAAGAATGGTGTTTGCATTCAGTTGGAAGCTTTGTGCATCTGAAGCCGACGGCAAGGACTCTCCATAACTCCGCTTGACTAGGGAGCTGTTTAATTATTGATGAAAGTTAAACTTTAATCTGCTTTTAGCCACGTTTTTCCGAATCGATGCGTCTGAAAGAAGAAAGATGAAGAGAAGAGTAGCTCCGCACTGAGTACTTACACTTGGGGAGAATTCTGAGGTTTAGTTTGCTACTACGAGAGACTAAGAAACTGAAATTGTGGCAGAGGGTGCCCTGATTGTCTGCATAGTTTGATGAGTCACGAGGGTATAATTGCTCATTAATAATAAAGTGCTCAGTGACTTAATGATTCTGAGATTTTAGCAATAGGCAAGCACCTGATTGCGGTTTTCACACAGACGAAACCAGAAACTTGAGGCCTGAGAAAACATTGCGAGAGTATACCCAACTACGGCTCTTCTGCTGTTGTCGGTCTTCTGCTTTTTTGAATGTAGGGGGTCAATATGGAGGCGAGAAACCTCGGCTGCAGCGTTGCTTCTGGAATGGCTGATGCGCCGAGGAAAAGCAGCTCTGTGCAGTACGCAGCAGCTGTTGTCGGAAGCGCAATTCACAAAGTCCACGTCTGTCAGGTATTCTAGAGTCTGTTCGAGATCCTGTTAAGCACAACTCGGTCCTTCAATGCAAAATGTTAAATATCTATCTGAATTCATTCAGCTTTTTTGTGGTGATGCAAATTTTAGTTTTTTTTATGTCGCGGGGACGCGTTTACTGAAATGTGAGGCTACACGCTGACTCCGCAACTGTGCGGCTGCCTGCACGAATGTTATATGGCCCTAGCCAGCTCAGAACTTGTAGAATAGCATCAAACAACTAAGGTAGCAATGTGTCTGAGCTTTTCTATATCCAATGCGTGACTGCATGCGTTGCAACAGGCTTTTCCTGATAGATTGAAATTTTTCAGAAGCCCAACCAAACCAACAGGTTTTTTAAAATGAAAAAAATTGTGCTTAGATAAATAGTAGTCCATGCGATGCTGCTGTTGTGGAATTTGTCATGTGTGAAAACTGCTGTGAAACTGCAGTCTCTCCTCGTCGTCAGGGCCTCCACAAATTGTTGATTTTTCCTGTTTTTCTGGCAGTTTTTCTGGTGGAACGGCATGGAAGCATCAGACAGGCTGAGCTAAAGAGCTGCATGTGGCAGTGCAGACTCTGCGCGAGCTCCAGCTGCCTCATCCAGCTTTCATTGACGGGGGCCAACGCTGCGTTGGCAACGCACCTGCTGCAAACAATGCACGCCCACATGTAAATTATATTGCAATTTGATCTCCGGGAAGCGATGCAAGCTAGGGAAAGCGGCTGTTTGAAGATAGTTCTCCCTAACGGGAAGAATTCCGTAGATTGTATTTGCCCACCCACGCTGCTTAAAGTCCTTCTATACAATCATTTTATTTTTAGATTGAACTGCCCAATATTTTATGTGACGAATAGTTTGCATTTGAATACCGCATTCAAAATCCCAATTGGCGCATATAATGCATGATCCCCGACTCGGCATTAAGTGCTGGCACTGGGGTAATCAAGTTTCAAATTATTAATACGTAGGCCACTTGTTGTAGGATACCCTAAGTCTTTTATCCCCTTTATTTCCTGATTCATCTCCTGAATGAAGCTCTTTTTCTTTTAACTGCCTACCCCAACCCTTTCCACAACTCCATAATCAGTGCTGTTGTCTCGCCCAAGTCGCTCTCTAGAGTTTCTAGCCCCTTGATTTTTTGTCTCTTCAAGGGGAAGATCACTTCCAGCCTCACGCAGAACGCTCTGCATCACACATCATTCGTCCTCTCGTAGCTGTTCTTCAGCAGCGCCGACAGCTGTTCTGCAATTCTTCCGACCCCGCGCAGTCCGAACTGAGTACTCATAGTAGCGGGTTATGCCACTGGGTAAAAGCGCACTTTCTAATTGTCTTGCCGGCCTTCAGTTGCACTATTCGGCTCGCGTCTCCATAGCCAGGTGTCGTCATTTAGCCTCTGGGATGGAGGCTAAATGAACCCCGTCCTGCCACCAGTTCACTTTCGGTTGAAGCTATACTAAAATTAAAAAAAATGATAAATAAAAATACGTTTACCCTGCGTTGCTACGTCTGCTAAGTGGGCACAGGTGTACATTGTACGCGCACTCGTGCGTAGAGAACCTGGGGTTCTAACAGCGAACGAAGATGTTCAAGTTAAAAAATACATGAATAATGATCTACTGCGCCGCTGATGAATAATAACAGACTCCTAATATCTTCGGTTCGAAGCTAATATAAAAGCTATTTTTAAAATCAGAGCTTCCTGGTTCTCAGAATTTTTCCGCGTCATTTTCCCTTCGTCTCTTGCAATACCGGCATCTATTGATATTTCTGTCTCGGCAAAGCTGCACAAAACTGCTGTCATTAAACAAAGCACAGCGCTCAAGTGTGAATTCTCGAAAAATATGAAGCCTTTTTTCTATTCAAACAATCTCCCGATTGAGAGAGTGGCACTCTTCAGCTCAGCCAGAGACAATAAATGCATTTTTCGTCAAGTGCCGGCAGCTCCTTCCACCTTTGCCTCGAGGCGTCTGAATTCCAGACGCGAGCCCGTTACTCGCGAAACAGAATTCATTCCAGCAACTAAAAGGAAGAGTAGAAACGATTTTATCGACTTGATCCCCGCCTCCTATCTCGATGCATTTCACGTAAAAAAATGCTTTGTCTCGAGGTAAAAAATAATCGCTGCAAGATAAGGATCCATTTTGGTAGTCTAAGTAGGTTTAGCGACTATTTCAGACACTAAGACCCTGATTACCAGACTAGAAACGAAATAAAGAAACGAAATAAAAATCGAAAGGCATGCCTCCTAGCATTGGCATCGCAAAATTAAAGGGGACTGAGCTCAGTGAGTCTGTCAGGAGAAACAGCCTCATTTCAGTCACATGATTGGACACGCATGGCTTCTGTGATTTCATTCATGTATGCCTTGGGAATTACCCGGCCGTTTCCACTGGCAACATACGCATGTAAGTCGCTATTGGTTGGTTGTTGTCACGTGATAGCTATTTTGTACAATAGCGACTTACCAGTGTGTGTTGCCAATGGAAACGGCCGGGTGATTCCAATAGTTGCGCATGCATGTCAGACAGATTTTCAATCGAGTTCTGAACCAATAGAAACTGCTCAATGCAAGGCTATTTAGGACTGAGTCTGAAGGATGATTTTGTATAGAACTCGACTAGCGAAAATTGCATCCAGCAAACACCCAAAATCCTCTTTAGAAAGCTTGGAACCTAATGATCGCCCATGGCATTCTGCTGATTATCTTGGCCTCGGCTGTCACGGCCGGAGCCAGCAGCTCCGCCACTAGCCGCCGAGTCGTGTTCACCAGGGTGGCCAAATGCCCGAAAAGCAGCTCGAGTCTCGACAAGCTGAGACGCCTTGGGGGATTGACAGACGAGCGGGCCTGCTTCGTTGAGTGCGCCTCCGACACCGCTTGCTCCGTGCTGCACAGAACTTCTGACTCCGTCTGCTACCTTGGGTCTGCGGAGCAGCTGAGAGCTCTCTTTGAAGAATCTGTGTCTCCTGAATGTCTCAGCCACGTCAAAAACGGGACTGCTGAAGACAACGGCGCCTCAGATATCGCAGACCCATCGAGTAATGCAACTGCTACAACCCCTCTGACAAAAGAGCAGCCCACTTCGCCTGACTCCACGCCTGCCGGCCTCAGCCCCGACGTTTTCTCCAAGCTGCTCATCTTATTCGACTTCCGCAACAGCTACCAAAACCTCGCCAACCCGTCGAGATACATGGCGACTCCTCGCGGCTCCGTCTACCGAGACAGCCTCGGCGCCCACTTCCCAGGAGGCAGCTCGGACTTCATTGATGTGGACACCGACGGCGGAGCTCTCGCTAGAGACTTTCTGGACCATCCGAGGAACTTCACCTTCTTCGCCAGGGTGGAGAGAAGCAAAAATTTCCAGCAGAGCTACCACTTCTTCCACGACTGCTCCGGTGTCTTTGCCGGAAGGTTCGGTCATCGTGACAGGCACCTGTGGGTGGAGCACTCGTTTCCCAGCCATTGGCTGTTGACAGACAGATGGGAAACTCGTCAATCAACGGCGGCTCTGCTTCCCCATGTAAATTTTCTACAAATCGTGTCATCAGCCGCCGTGTTCACAGGTAGCAGTCTGAGCAGCTTTTACATGAACCAGACCTTTCAAGCTGCTAATCCAGACATGCGTTGGCTTGGGGGGACTCCTCAGTGTCTTCGACTCGGCTTCGATAGCCTTTCCGCGAACGTGCTGAACGGTCTGATGGTCTGCTACGCCGTGGCAAAGGACGCACTCAAGAACTGCGCGAGCTGGAGGATTTCTGCACCAACTGAAGGAGCAAAAAACTGAAAATTTTTATTTTGGGGATTTTTTGCGATAGCAGCGAATGAATATTTTTCTTTTCTGGGCAAAGGAGACATTGGCAGTAGTACAAACTATCGAAAGTCCATGCTTTTTGTTATCCTCTTAATACAGCCTTTTGGCAGACAATTTTGGCTTGCACGCGTTCAATATAACCCAAGATCTGCCTGCCAGTGTATTTGAGATTTAGTCCATGCTCGAAAGAAAGCATCAATTAGGTCCACCGCGTCGTTTCTGTGATACATCGCGAAGTACTTTGAGTGCTTATTGCCTATTTTACTTTATGCCGATTTCATAGCCTACATCGACAACTCTGGCCCCTCCCATTCCCGATCTCGAGGTCAGCCCCGCAGAATAGATGTGGCGAGGGGCTAGGTCCTATGCTAGGAGACGACAGCGAGAGACAGACACGGAGATAAAGAAAGGTAGAGAGCCGCCAGCCCCAGGAGGAAGCTGACAGCCCCGCCGCCACCAACTTGTGTGGACTGCATCACCAGACAGCCCTATCGAAACCAAGTGTCCAAGTCCCGACTCATTGAGGTCTGATTTCCACCTACAACTAGTGTCTTTTAGCTGTCAATCTCGAAGTCATAGCCGACAAAGTGACACTGCAGGGACTAGATCGCATGACCAAGGCAGGCTCAGAGAGGACTTTTGCAGGAGGTTCATGCATGGATCGGATTATGTGGACTCGGAAATGCACTATTATATTACTAAGAGGAGTGAGTAGGGAATATCCCAGCTTTTAGCCTCGATGCTTCAACAAACAGCCACAAATAGTTGCAATGATCTACTTAGACTCTTCCAAAAACGCGTCCTAACTACTCAGATAAAGATTACATCTAATGTACATTAATAATTTCACTGCCGCGCCGCCCCGAGCTGATCTAAAGTACACCCAAAACTGAGCCCTCAATCTGGACTTTGATCGAAAAAATTACTGACTGACTGCCTGCATGACTGATCCGCCTTTGGTCCACCATGACCTTCGCCAACTAATTTAGCTGCTCATCTGAGTCAGCATGGCGAGTAAATAAGGAGATTAAAAAGTGATTAACTGATTGATTTGGCTTTCACAATCAATTGCTCAACTGCCTATGATATTGGAGCACTTCAGCTTCTATCAGCAATATATTATGATTTATTTCTTAATGCCTCAAGTTAGCAAAAAACAAACAATAAGCAAATACGCAAATCCCTATTAAGACGCTTAGAGGGGAAGCGATAGAGACTGCACCCAATAAGGCAAGATCACGCGATCTCTCACCAAAACCAATCAGATCAATGCACTGCCGATGCCCTCGAACTCTACAGTGGCCGAAGTAGATCTCGAACTCGACCGTTAGTACTTGTCGCTCTCACCCAGTCTCAATGATTGGACTGTTGCTTCTATTTGCTAGCTGTGCTGTTACTGGAAGCTGATGACCACTGAGGCCAAAGCTCGATATTGTTGATCGATATTGCTGATCGCCGATACTTGAGGGAAGGTTTGCAAGCTATGGGGAAGTTGACTTGTATAACTCTAGGGATCGTCTGAACAGAACTCTAGGCGTGTCGAGTCTTCAGAGCGTTCTGATCCTTGGGGCGCGCTCGAAGCGCCAGAGGCGCGGATTTGTTAAACTGATCGCCGATTTTTCCAATTGGTCGAACCGAGTTTGTTTTAACGGTCGTGGATTTTTCTGATTGGCAGGTGAACCGATCACGTGACCCAACCCAACCCAACCAGGTGGTTTCACTAATAAATCAGTGCAGATGGGGAGAATTTACTAGAAAAATGATATATGGGTTTTCGCAGCAGGAGGTCCTTTGACTTAATTACGAAGTAAAATATGCGCATTTGTCAGCATGAAGAGGAAAAAGTGAAGAAGGTAAAGAGGAAAAGATAATCCTAAATCCCAAGGTACTTTTTGGGGATGGAAGCAGAGCTGTAAAAAATTGACAAACAAACAAACATATCACGCTGTCAGATGGAAAAAAGCTGCATCACAGGGCGCGCCTCAGGGCCTGGGTGCGAATGAAGGCCGCGCCGCCGACAGAGTCACCATGGGCGTGGCCAACTAAGAGTCACCATGACCGTGGCCAACTAAGAGTCACCATGACCGTGGCCAACTAAGAGTCACCATGATCGTGGCCAACTAAGAGTCACCATGACCGTGGCCAACTAAGAGTCACCATGACCGGGACAAACAAAAAGCAAAAAATGGAACAATAGGCCTCTCATCTCTATCAAAACGAGAATCTCTCATCTTGTTGACTCTACTAACTCCACAGGAGCCAGTTTCGTTCACAGTCGAGGCAAAACAACACAGCTGCCATCAGCTCCAATGTTCCATCGGAATGTTCCAAGTTGCTATGGGTACAACTCTAGACTTGGCGGCGATGAGTCGAACTGACGTTGAGGCCTCGGCATCGTAGGTAACACGCAGCTCTATAGGCTCTTTCTGAAGCGCCAAAAAAGCTGAGCCTGAGTAGTAATTAACATTCGATAGCTGTAGACAACGGTAAACTCGAAAACAATTTAGGTTGACCAAACGCACCATTCTTGAATACTCTTCTGCAGAGCTCCGTCTAGGGCTTCGTCAAGTTCACCACCACACAATTCCTGCTGCATTATTTTCAACTGTGGTGTGTGGGGTGAAAGGTGCAATCAGACCCCGTATACTAATGCTAATTTCATGAGTAGCTCCCGCTTCGACTTAACTGGAAGCGTCTCCACCGCTGCTGCAAATGTGAATTCATTGGCCTCACTTTTTCAGACGGCTCCAAGCGTCTTTAAAGCTGGCAATGGCTGTCCATGCAGGTTCACCTCCGCCATTCTATCCTCTGGTGAGACACACGCAAGTAGTGCTCATAAGTTGGAACCCAGTTGCAGCTGGTGCTGAAACCCTACCTGGCGACCTGCAACTCATTCGTCAGGGCTGCGCTTCCCAAGGTGCTTCGGGCATACAACGTGCCAGAGCAGCTGATTATGGCGACTTGGGTAGCTAGAATAAGCGCGCAATTCACACCTTGCTTGACGTGATTCGGAATAAGCGCGCGACCAATATGCTCGAGTTCGGAATAAGCGCGCAGAAATTGATTGATACTGGAACAAGCGCACGGATGCTTACAGTACACTCAAAATTTTTATTTTGAAAACTGATAGAGGGTGCAGGTTTAGCAGCTCTGTGTACAATCGTACATGCACGCATCGTTGCACACTCGTGTCGTGTTTGATTGGCTGGGCCTCACTGTGGCCACACTCATGACTAAGTCAACCACCAGCTGCAGCCGGCAACGAGCCAGCCGGCCACCTATCACGCTTATTCCTAACGGTGCATAAAAATGCACGCGCGCGCTTGGTCCTTGCGCGCTCAATCAGCCCTCCCGGCGACTTCAGCCGAGGCGCAGACGGCCAGGTGACGTAACTATCACGCTGTCTGCATAAATAGACTCAAATGAATGACGCAATAATGGACAGCGAATGCGCAATTGGCGGCAATGCGGAGCTTTTGCTTCTTTCCGATGCCTCCGCCGGCTGCTACTGACTGCTGCGTGGAATGAATGCTCCGAGACTAATTGAATAGCGATTTGATCTTTGGGAAGCGATAAAATATAGATTCGCGAGTGGACCTAACGGGAGATTCCTTATTCATTCGATTCCTTCAAGCCTTTAATTGATCTGGAATCCTTTGATTTCAGCTCACACATCGCAGACGAATGCATTGACAAATATAGAAGCTAGATGCTGTCAACACAATGGGAAAGCATTAAGACTCACATAAGCACATATGACGGTTCCGTTCCTGCAGTGCGGCTAAAATACAAACACTGACGAAATGAGCCACACGAATTGACACAATGAAGGGTTTTTCGTGTAACGGAGTGACAAAAAGGAGACAAACAGCCACAAACAAGCAGGTCAGCACAAGGGTCTGGAAATACGAAAGCACTGAGTAATTGAAGCATACGAGCGTAAGTACGAGCTCGTTCGTGCATTCAAACTAAAATGGCGAACACAGGATTGCGCAAGAAATGAAAAAAAGATTTGAGTTTTTTACTTGATGAACGCTGATGGCAATGGAGGGTTCATTGGAAGTCAGAGTTTGAGGCAATGGAGGGTTCATTGGAAGTCAGAGTTTGAGGCAATGGCCTTTGACACGAGCAGCAATAGCCGCGAGTGTCAATTAGGCCATTGCCTGAAATTTCACTTCTTGGCAATGGCCTTGGCAATGGCCAATGTACAGTGGAGTGTGTACATTGGTATGGAAAGGGGTTGATGGAAATTTTACGCAATGATGCTCATAGGAAGTCAGAGTTTAAGGCAATGGCCTTTCACACTCGTGGCTATTGCCGCTCGTGTCAAAGGCCATTGCCTCAAACTCTGACTTCCAATGAACCCTCCATTGCCTCAAACTCTGACTTCCAATGAACCCTCCATTGCCTCAAACTCTGACTTCCAATGAACCCTCCATTGCCTCAAACTCTGACTTCCTATGAGCATCATTGCGTAAAATTTCCATCAACCCCTTTCCATACCAATGTACACACTCCACTGTACATTGGCCATTGCCAAGAAGTGGAATTTCAGGCAATGCATAGAGGCGTCCGGCATACAGTGACAGAATTCAATCTTTTGACGAGTTACACAGAGTGCTTAGAAACCAATTTACTATAAAAATAAGATCACTGCAGCCGAGCTACCACGGTAAGTAGGATTTTGCTTCAATGGAGTCAGAAAATCATGATGATTCAATCTCGTTACTCGTGAATAATTTTACTGGTGCCTTAAACTACGAGTATACGTGAAACGATCACGTCCATGTGCTTCTGAATTTTAACTTTCTAACGAAAAAGCCAAGCCAGAAATCAGTAGTTTTTTACCAAAACTTTACCAAAACTTGACGAATTATTGTTTATTCAGCGTTTTGTTAATTACTATTATTCCGGGGCTTTTAGGTAGGGCAAAGACGCATGTGTACGGGGATTCGCATGCATTGCAATATTGAATATTGTAGCGAATACTAATGATTTAATTATTTATCTAGGAAAAATCTAAGCAGAAGTACAAAAGTGGCTTCCTAAAAAAATTGCGTTAAAAGAGTACAGATTCATATTCTCACAGCGCCGCTTGAGTGATTTCTAGCGCAATGTAGTGCCCATATCGCTTCAAATGACTGGGAAAGGACTAAATCTGGCAAATCTGGAAAAAACTGGCAAGTCTGAAATGTTCAAATAAGTGCCAAATCACGCAGAGCCCACGTGATGCCCGGATTGTGTCGCAGTGAATATTTAGAACGAGATTGATGTGACATTGGTCCATAGCTGATAGCCTGGCGCACTCTGATTGGGTAAAAAGTTTGTACATTAAGTGACTCCAGTAAGGGTTCGATGACGCACAATAGTAGAGTAAAAAATTCGAAGCAATTTGAATAGTCGCAGAAGGATGCTAATTTTCAACGAAATATAAAGTGGATCACAAAAACACGGTTTCACAGCAGTAGTTTGATGAAAAACACAGTAAAAAGAGTTAAATAGCGTCAAGAACAGAGATTTAGGAAAGCTAGCGCTTGAAGCTTACAAAAGAAGTCACTCCATCAGACTCCATGACAATTGATTTCATAGTAAAAAATCTATGACGACCTGATTTTTTAGACTATAAAACCCAGTACGTTGCACTTCATATCCAGATTTCTTACCCGTAAACAACCAAAAGGATGCTGTGGAAAAGTTTATTTGGATCACTCAGTTAGCGCAGAAGTCCTCCAGCTCGCGCAGCTCCTCAAGGCCGAGAGCGTCCTTCGCCACAGCGTAGCAGACCATGCGACCGTTCAGAGCGCAGGACGAGTCGCTGTCAAAGCCGAGGCGCAGACACAAAGGGTTGCCACTACCCCAGTTCAAGTCTGCATCAGCGGAAAAAAACGTCCGGTTCATGTAGAAGCTGCTCAGACTCTTCCCAGTGAACACGGCGGCGGTGGACACGAGCTGCAGAATATTTCCAGTGGACAGCGGAGCCGCGCTTGATTGGCGAGTTTCCGATTTGTCTTGCCATGCTGACTGGGTTGGAAATGAGTGCTCCACCCAGAGGCGTTTATCTCGGTCACCGAATCTTCCTGCAACACCGCCAGAGCAGTCGTGGAAGAAGTGGTAGCTCTGCTGGTAGTAGGTTCGCCTCTCCACCCTGGCGAAGAAGGTGAAGTTCCTCGGATGGTCCAGAAAGTCTCTAGCGAGAGCTCCGCCGTCGGTGTCCACATCAATGAAGTCCGAGCTGCCTCCTGGAAAGTGGGCGCCGAGGCCGTCTCGGGAGACGGAGCCGCGAGGAGTTGCAGAGTACTTTGAAGGGACGGCGAGGTTTTCGAAGCCCTTGCGGAAATCAAACAGGATGAGCAGCTTAGAGAACAAGTTAGAGCTAAGGCCAACAGGGATTGTAGTGGGCTGGTGTGATGTCGCAGTGGTCGATGTCGGAGTGGTCGATGTCGGAGTGGTCGATTTCGGAGTGGTCGATGTCGGAGTGGTCGATGTCGAAGTGGTCGATGTCGGAGTGGTTGATGTCGGAGTGGATGATGTCGGAGTGGTTGATGTCGGAGTGGTTGATGTCGGAGTGGTTGATGTCGGAGTGGTTGATGTCGGAGTGGATGATGTCGAAGTGGTTGATGTCGGAGTGGTCGATGTCGGAGTGGTCGATGTCGGAGTGGTTGTTGACCAGGTTGTTGAGGCAGCTGAATCACTAGAAGCCTCAGTACTAGCAGAGGCCCCGAGGTCTCCAGAAGTCCGGTTCCTGATGTGGCTCACGCAGCCAGGCGAAGCAGACTGTGCAAAAAGAGCTCTCAGTTGCTCTGCAGTGCCCAGATAGCAGGCAGAGTCAGAAGCTCTGTGCAGCACGGAGCAGTCGGTGTCGGTGGCGCACTCGACAAAACAGGCCCGCTCGTCTGACAGGCCGTCAAGGTACTTCAGCTGGTGGAGAATGGAGCCGTTTTTTGGGCATTGGTTCGTCTTGGTGAACACGACTCGGTGGCAAGTCGCAGAGCTGCCGGCTCCAATGGTGATAGCCAAGGCCAAGAGAAAGAGCAAAGTTGAGGCGATCATTGAGCAGTCTTTAAGCTTACTTCAGAGTATGTCAGTCTGGCCGAGATGTGATTCACGCTCGTAGAACTCTAGAAGAGCTCACCGCAAGTCGTGAGAAGTAGCCTTCGATTGATAATTCTCTATTGGCTGGCTGGGAAATCAAATGAAAATCTAAGAAGCGATGTGTCGTGTCCTCTTCTGCGAGCAGTCACTTTTCCTTTGTAATACCAGTTGTAATTTTGACACCTTGGTTTCCAAGCCCACCAGTAGGCTTACAGACATGGAAACTAAAGAGATGGGTGCTGGTTCCGCTAGTTAGCACTCCATGTGAGGAATTTCGCTTCCCAATGTTAAGATACCGATATAAAGCGACAGAGAGTTGAGGACGGCACTTGACTAGAAATCCCTTAGCTTTACCTGCCTGAGGTGATGCTGCAGCTAGGGATATTTTTTAAGCAGGAGGAAAATGAGGGAATAGCAACTCGGACAATACTAGCTCTGCCAAACACAACCAGAAAAGGCTTGTTTGTCTAATCACATTTTGACTAACAATTGCCTGCTAGGGACTTGGACTGCAACGAGAACTAACAGCGGAGCGGGACATCCCGTCTCGTTGGCAGCTGCTCAAGCCAGCTAAGTGCGTCGACAGTTCTGTTTGATTATAATTGAACAGTCACAGGGGGGGCGCGGGTAGACCGCTTCTACTTGCACCCATTCATTTTTGCCAGAGAAAAGAGTACAGAGAAATCTTCTAACTTTTCTTCGGAAAAAAAGAGTTTCCTTCTAATTAGGCAATCCACGGCAGATTTTATAAAAAATTCAGAGCTTTTTGCTAGAAACTGTCTTGCACGGCGGCCAGACGGAGCAATGACGGAGTGCGTGAATTGCAAACTCTGAAATTCAGCATGTTTAGTATAAAAATCCTTAAGCACTTGCAGTCAGATTACTAATGCTACTAACCTCTACTATTGGGTTACCGCTGGCTAACAAAGAATAAGTACATACATTCCTTACTCACGTGATCAGTAACCCTAAATAGCCCTTGACCTTGTTCTAGGCCTTCTGAGCCTTGAAACCGGGGATTACTGTGGTACCAACTACCACAAGTAGTAATTTGTACAACTAATTTGACAGAACTTTTACGCTTCTGTGATTTGAAAAGTACGCAAGCTGATACCAACATGATGGAGGGTTGGTTTGCCCCCCTTAGATAAGCCATTCTTAAATCCTTGGTTGCCAGAGTCCAGACCAGAAATTTAAAGATAAAAAAGCAAAAAATTGTAAATATTCATATTTTGTTTTTGCTTTTTACAAGAGCGCTGCAGACGCGGACTGGTGGAATTCGAAGTCTCAGGTCGGAAGCCCTGAGCAGCATGGAGCAGTTGGTGTTAAAAGCCCACTCGACTCGGCTCTTCAAGCCGTCTGCGCCAGTGAAGACTTAAGCTGGTTGCTGCTAGGAATCTCGGCCACTCGGAGCCTTTTTGTATTGCAAGTTCAGAAGCGATGATTTTGAGAGTCTGATTTTTAGGACACTCATGCACTCTTATTAACTGCCTGCGCTGTGAGTTCATGCAGGCCTATTCAGGTTCCCTAAAGCGGCATGTCTGAGTGAGCTCACTTCAGAATTCCCAGAGCGGGGGTCTCTAGACTAACGATGAATCGTTTGAAACTCTTTGTGATGTTCAATTTGTGGGAAATTTTCTTAATAATCTACCGGGAGTAAGCAATGCAACTCAGCTGCAACTCAGGTGCAATTCAGGTGTTGCTGCTGGCGAGAGAGACAAGCGAAGAGGCGACTCTGCCTTTTAACTTTTTTACATTTAGCAATTCGCTACACTAAACGTAGCAGCCAGTAGCGCCTTAGGTGGCAACAAGTTATCTGACTGACTGACTGACTGACTGACTGACTGACTGACTGACTGGCTGACTGACTGACTGACTGACTGACTGACTGACTGACTGACTGACTGACTGACTGACTGACTGACTGACTGACTGACTGACTGACTGACTGACTGACTGACTGACTGACTGACCGACTGGCTGACTGACTGACTGACTGACTGACTCACTGACTCACTGACTGACTGACTGACTGACTGACTGACTGACTGGCTGACTGACTGACTGACTGACTGACTGACTGACTGACTGACTGACTGACTGGCTGACTGACTGACTGACTGACTGACTCACTGACTCACTGACTGACTGACTGACTGACTCACTGACTGACTGACTGACTGGCTGACTGACTGACTGACTGACTGACTGACTGACTGACTGACTGACTGACTGACTGACTGACTGACTGACTGACTGACTGACTGACTGACTGACTGGCTGACTGACTGACTGACTGACTGACTGACTGACTGACTGACTGACTGACTGACTGACTGACTGACTGACTGACTGACTGACTGACTCACTGACTGACTGACTGACTGACTGACTGGCTGACTGACTGACTGGCTGACTGACTCACTGACTCACTGACTCACTGACTGACTGACTGACTGACTGACTGACTGACTGACTGACTGACTGACTGACTGACTGACTGACTGACTGACTGACTGACTGACTGACTGACTGACTAACTAACTGACTGACTGACTGACTGACTGACTGACTGTGTAAAAATAAATTTAAATTAAACACGAATTAGTACTTTGAAGTTGGAGGTGCAGTTTTATCCAGTAATCTTTGAACAGTGGGGCTCACAAGAGACCAGACAATCACTAAACTTAACAATTAGAAACTGCATGACGAGCAAATCGAACAAAAACAAGAGCGCTTTAACGTCTGCGGGAGGATTTCCCAGGCCCGCAGACACGCCGCGCCATAGATTTAGAAAAGCACAACAAAGGAAAATTATTGAATTATTTATTTAGCGCACGCAATCGGCGGAGGCTGGGTAGTGAGGCCGGGCAACACTGAGCGCCTGCCCTTCCCTTGAAATAATTGGTAACTATCTAAAAATCCAGCCTAACTATCTTAAAGGTCGGCTACCAGTCCAAGTTTGTGGGGCTCCCAAAGAGCCGAAGTTTTCCTTGCTTCAAACTGTTCGCACTGCCAAAAGCCCTGCAAGCACTCCAACAAGCGCAATTGTTGCCACAGTTGCCACCCCCCCCCCCCCCCGGATACAGAGGAAACTCAACAGAAAGAAAAGACAAAACAGTTGCTGAAATCACGATTTCATCCTATAGAAACAAAATTTTCCTACAAATCTGGAGCGCGATAAACACATTGGATAGACACGGAACAAACGGTTTGGGAGAGTTTGGAGGCGCAAATGAATGACGAAGCGGCTTGACTGACTTGACTTGCTGAGGGATTTGCCGCGACGAGGTCCCGAGTTCGATTGCCGTCAACAATGCCCTATTGTGCGTCTAGCTAAACTAGACCTGACCTGCCGTACTACTTGCAGTAGGATCCAACTGTTTACAATCGGTCCATGAAGTGGCGCTTCAAGGGGCTATTGAGAATTGAAATTTTTAATGAACACATCGGGAGGCGAGGACCAATTAAACTGCGCATCAAAATTTACATCGAAACACAAAATCCTACTGGACTAACGAGAACAAACAGCAACAATTGAACAGAATACTTTGCGCTGCTGAGTGCCAGGAGGCTGGGGAGATGCTGAAACTCGAATGATGGAGCAGGTGGAGAGTCTGGGACAGATGAGTCGAAGAGGGACTGGAAAAAACACAAACGGAGATCAAAATAATTAAAACAAATAGTAAAAAACTGTGCTATCTCGTCAGTTTTAGCGAGAGTTCGGAGAGCGGACACGAGCTGCTGGTCTTTGTTGCTCGCTCGGTCGCCACGCTTGTTGCCGAATCGCATAGTTGCAGCTGCGGCTTGCGAAACTTGATCGGCTGAAAATTGATTAAATGAGCTCAACATACTACTCGTGCAGCAGAACATGTTTATTCTAGAAAATTTTTAAGCAAAAAGTTTATTGAGGCTAGAAAAATGACAATAACACTTACTATAAACTCAGCCATACCAGAACCCAACAGCCTGGCTACCATCTCAGCGACCCAAAGTTGTTCAGCCCTTATCGGCACTCTCAAACACCCCACACTCCAACAGCCCGGCTGCCATCTCAGCGACCCAAAGTTGTTCAGCCCTTATCGGCACTCTCAAACACCCCACACTCCAACAGCCTGGCTACCATCTCAGCGCCCCAAAGTTGTTCAGCCCTTATCGGCACTCTCAAACGCCCCACACAGCCTGGCTGCCATCTCAGCAACCCAAAGTTGTTCAGCCCTTATCGGCACTCTCAAACACCCCACACAGCCTGGCTGCCATCTCAGCGACCCAAAGTTGTTCAGCCCTTATCGGCACTCTCAAACACCCCACACTCCAACA
Organism: Macrostomum cliftonense; assembly: GCA_950096795.1. Classification (NCBI taxonomy): domain Eukaryota; kingdom Metazoa; phylum Platyhelminthes; family Macrostomidae; genus Macrostomum; species Macrostomum cliftonense. Next base: position 788,447 of record CATNEM010000060.1, read on the forward strand.
GCCTGGCTGCCATCTCAGCGACCCAAAGTTGTTCAGCCCTTATCGGCACTCTCAAACACCCCACACTCCAACAGCCTGGCTGCCATCTCAGCGACCCAAAGTTGTTCAGCCCTTATCGGCACTCTCAAACACCCCACACTCCAACAGCCCGGCTGCCATCTCAGCGACCCAAAGTTGTTCAGCCCTTATCGGCACTCTCAAACACCCCACACAGCCTGGCTGCCATCTCAGCGACCCAAAGTTGTTCAGCCCTTATCGGCACTCTCAAACACCCCACACTCCAACAGCCCGGCTGCCATCTCAGCGACCCAAAGTTGTTCAGCCCTTATCGGCACTCTCAAACACCCCACACAGCCTGGCTGCCATCTCAGCGACCCAAAGTTGTTCAGCCCTTATCGGCACTCTCAAACACCCCACACTCCAACAGCCCGGCTGCCATCTCAGCGACCCAAAGTTGTTCAGCCCTTATCGGCACTCTCAAACACCCCACACAGCCTGGCTGCCATCTCAGCGACCCAAAGTTGTTCAGCCCTTATCGGCACTCTCAAACACCCCACACTCCAACAGCCCGGCTGCCATCTCAGCGACCCAAAGTTGTTCAGCCCTTATCGGCACTCTCAAACACCCCACACAGCCTGGCTGCCATCTCAGCGACCCAAAGTTGTTCAGCCCTTATCGGCACTCTCAAACACCCCACACTCCAACAGCCCGGCTGCCATCTCAGCGACCCAAAGTTGTTCAGCCCTTATCGGCACTCTCAAACGCCCCACACAGCCTGGCTACCATCTCAGCGCCCCAAAGTTGTTCAGCCCTTATCGGCACTCTCAAACGCCCCACACAGCCTGGCTGCCATCTCAGCGACCCAAAGTTGTTCAGCCCTTATCGGCACTCTCAAACACCCCACACTCCAACAGCCCGGCTGCCATCTCAGCGACCCAAAGTTGTTCAGCCCTTATCGGCACTCTCAAACGCCCCACACAGCCTGGCTGCCATCTCAGCGCCCCAAAGTTGTTCAGCCCTTATCGGCACTCTCAAACACCCCACACAGCCTGGCTGCCATCTCAGCGACCCAAAGTTGTTCAGCCCTTATCGGCACTCTCAAACACCCCACACTCCAACAGCCCGGCTGCCATCTCAGCGCCCCAAAGTTGTTCAGCCCTTATCGGCACTCTCAAACACCCCACAGCCAGGCCGTTCTTGCCCAAAGGAAAACAGACAGTGGAAAGCAAGGCCGCGGGTCTCAGCTGCTCACCTGATCAGGGCCAGACCAACTGGCCCGCGCAGAGGAGCTCCGCCTGGGGGTTGTCTGCAATGGGGATGGCGGGAGCAGGCGAGTTCAGAATGCAATCCAAATTGTCACTAAAGACCAGCGAACTGTAGCGAGCCTGAACTCGCCATTCAAAAGTTTATAAAAAAATGGCCGCCAGCTGGAATTAAAAGGCTGATTAGCTGGCCCAGCCTTGGAGCCACCCCCCTCCCCCCAATTAGAAAACCAAGGGTGAAAAAATGTCAGACAAGAAGTCCAGAAGCGGTCAGGTCGGCAGGCAGAGTGCACTGACAAGCCAGGCTGCTTGTTCCCGATAAAGCTGAGGGGTCGGACCTGCCCCCCCCCCCATTCCCAACGGGATCCGGCAAGTGTTTGCGGGCCGCTCGCAGCGAGGATCCCCAGTTTGTTGTGGGGGTGGCTGGGGTGCGCGTTGCACGGGACCTGCGGCCGGCCATAAAACTTGGCGCGCGATAGCCGGCGCCACAGCCGCCCTTCTGCTATCTCTCTCTCTCTCTTTGTTCTTTTGATTTCGCTAGCTGCCATTTCGCCATGCTAGGCTGCGGGCGGGCATCCCACATACCTGCGCGCATTTCATTATCTTCAGCGCGCCCTAGCAACTGGTGCGTGGGCCGGGGGGAGCTGATTGCGGGATCTGATTCCCCGCATCACCTGTGGCGGCTGCCGGCTGGTCCGGTTTATGGCCGGCTGCTGGGAGGGGGGGTAGAAAAATGAAAAATTGGCATGCTAAAATGCGTAACGATTTGCTTTTTGCAGCAGAAGTTTTTACAGCGGCAAGATGATGCCAGTGAGGCGGGATAGCCCGCATTGCTGCGTGGAGGACACTGCGGCAACCAGAACGGAAGCCGACTGAGCAGCCCCCCGACTTTCAGTAGAAAAAATTCTGCCGCAGCTAATCTGCGGGAGCTCCCTTTCCTCCTGCTCAGCTGCCCGCTATTGAGTTGAAGAAACGGCGACTCGGAAGAGGCTGAGCTGCCCACAGATTCCCCACGGGAGGCTGGCTCTGCCAGCCACCTCCTGACTGCGCCAGCCGCCAAATTCCCCGTCTGGAGACGGGCGACCCCCGGCGAAGGTCAGCGTGCAGAAAATGCGAAATTCGCTCCCATGAATAAACATCTGGTCCACAGCTAGCATTCCCGAGTGGGATTGAAACGCTTCATTAAAGGTCAACATTGCAGCTTATGCTAAATTGGCGGCTCATTCTTGCCAAATGTTTGCTGCAGCAGAATGACTACAGGAAAAAGCACGAAAATTTTTTCATCGAATTGGCTGCAGACAAAATCTAGCCGGGGAAACAAACCCGGAGTCAGTTAGGCGGACACTTCCTTCATCTGATTGGCTACAGCTAAGGTGAGGTGGCTCTCCCTTATCTGATTTGCTACAGCTAAGGTGAGGTGGCTCTCCCTTATCTAATTGGCTACAGCTAAGGTGAGGTGGCTCTTCCTTATCTGATTTGCTACAGCTAAGGTGAGGTGGCTCTCCCTTATCTAATTTGCTACAGCTAAGGTGAGGTGGCTCTTCCTTATCTGATTTGCTACAGCTAAGGTGAGGTGGCTCTCCCTTATCTGATTTGCTACAGCTAAGGTGAGGTGGCTCTTCCTTATCTGATTTGCTACAGCTAAGGTGAGGTGGCTCTCCCTTATCTAATTGGCTACAGCTAAGGTGAGGTGGCTCTCCCTTATCTGATTGGCTACAGCTAAGGTGAGGTGGCTCTCCCTTATCTAATTGGCTACAGCTAAGGTGAGGTGGCTCTCCCTTATCTAATTGGCTACAGCTAAGGTGAGGTGGCTCTTCCTTATCTGATTGGCTACAACCAAAGTGAGGTGGCTCTCCCTTATCTGATTGAACAAGCCAAGGCTGGCAATTTCAACTTACACGACGTGGGCATAAAAGAGGCGCTGGCGGCATTGGCCGGCCCGGCAGACATGTGATAGGCTGCGGCTGCAGCAGCCGCCGCTGCCAACTGCTGCTGCTGTTGCTGCTGCTGCTGGCTTGTCGGCTGGTAGACGGGAGCGCCGCTCTTGCTGTCAGCAACGGCGCTCCTCTTGCTGGCGACCTGGATTGCGGAAACGATTCAAATTGAAAGCTTCTTAGCCATTGTCAGTCAACTAGGAGTACTAAAGAACCCGATATGTTAGCGCATGTTAGACAATTAGAAAAATCTTCCTTCCACCCAGGCTCAAATTTAAACAGGCGCCGGCACAGCTGCCCAGACACAACATCATACGGACTCTGCGGACAACAAGTGTACATGAGCCACTCCTGGGCGGGACCAGTCTGAGAAAACAGAAAATATTAAAAGAGAGACGAATGGCAGGCGGGGGCCGCGAGCAGCTCGACTGGCCGTTAGGAAATTTCATTAACTCCAGGCGGCTGGCTGGGGAGAGCTCTAGCCGGCTCCGGCAGTCTCCTGGGGACAATTTTTAATAGCTCGGAGATTCTGGCCCGGAGCCCGCGCGCGATGCCTCATGAATTATTGATTCGAGCGGCGGACGGCGGGCCGGCTGCAAATGCCCGGATACTCGGCCAGAATTTGCTGCACCGGCGCCGCCACCCCCGCACCCACAACCCGGACTGCTTTCGCGACGGGGTGGGGGTTCGCACAGATGTCGCCGCTATATCGCTCTGAGCTGGAGAGCCGCAGCAGGAGAAGACGGAGAGAGGCCGCAGTGAGTCACTCCGCCTGCCTGAGCCATGCTGGGGAAGAAACGAAGCTGTAAATTAGGCGGACAATTTTTATCCCAGATCCATCCGTTCGGGCCTCGAGTGGTGCAGCGATGATAACAATACCGCCCCCTCACCGAGGTGAAAAATCTGCTTCTGCGCAGAAGCAGCAAGGCGATGCTAAACTTTCACAGTTGGCGCACTTGTTTCATTAAAAACAACTGGCTTCATTCGAGAGAGACTCAGCCCCAAAGCCTCGGAAATTTCTAGCGAGGTCGTAAAATGTTGTGCCCTTCCCCCCTGCGAAGACAGACAGCCGGTGAGCTGGGAGAAAAGAGTGCAAAAAACCAGCCGGGCGCGGGAGTCTGGCGCCGGGAGCTACTCAGCGGTGAAATATTAAAGCTGGCTGGGGAGGCCTCGAGCTGGGCCGAAGCTGGGCCGGCCGGATCGGTGCCAGGCGCCGAGGGCTGCGAAATCGAATGCAACAAAAAATAAGGAAATGACGGCAACACGCAGGGATTCCTCATAAAAATCTTGTTTCGCCGAATGTCGCCAACTCGAAGGTGTTTAATTAGCGCGATCAATTAGCGGACTCGCTCGCGACCAGGCGAGGCAAGCGCACTCGGTGACAGCGAGAAAGGGGGGAGGGAAGCGCAGCAAGATAATTCGCTGCTTTGCGGCAGGCCCGCCAGCTCCGGGCCGAATGCGGCCAGGTGAATCAGCTGGGGCTGATGAGGGGGAGCAGCTGGCTAGGCAGGCGATAATTCGAGGCCGAATTGGGGGAGGCCGGCGGACCCGACCGGAAGCAGATGCGCCGGGCAATCTCAAGGAAATGGCCCCCCGCCGGTGGGATAATGGGCTCCGGGACTCGGCTAAAAGCCAGCCGATTGCCTGAGCACAATAAAAAGCTGGCAAAGCCGCGACTAGAAGATCAAGCAAGGGGGGTCCCAACGTTCCGCTCTACGCCTCCTCTTCCGTATTTCTGCGCGCCTTTTTCTTCGTTAACGCTCGGGACTTTAACGACAGGGATTTTACGACTGTGTCTGGGGGGATAGGGAATTCTCTCCGGATTGCGGATAGGCAGACGGAGAGCTAATGAAGAAGCGGGGGCTGAGAGAGGCAGGGAGATGGTACTGTACCAGCTGAGCGAGCTCGGACCCGATGATGAATGGCGGGCTTATCGGTGGCGGGGCCCAGATTTTCGGCCAGGCAGAGCGCGCGCACAAAGTTAAATATTGAAACAGGGGGGTGGGCGCGCACTGATACGGGGTAGCTGCCTGTTGCGGACCGCCGAGTCCGCGAACGAGGTGGAATGAGCCGTGGCTCTAGGTGGGGGGGGGGTAGCTTTGAATCGGCGAGCTAGTTAAGTTGACAAACTGCACAGTAAAACAACTTTATCGCTCGGAGGCCTGGCTCAGTTTTGACGTTTTCAGTAGGCAATGAACGATGATTGGAAAACGGTGCGCGGGCATGCGAGCGCATGGAGGGTTAAAATGAAACCCACTGTTAGAATGAAATCACACAGTCTTCTCCGCCTCGGCCCAGCCGGTCACACTGAACCCCGCTGTTAGGAATTGCGTAGTGCAAGTAGCAAACAGCACGCTATTAAGCCCGAATTAGTTAGCTGGCTAATGGCTAGAGATTTGTTATGCTGCGTTTGTTTAAACACAGGAGATTAATTCACCGCGTGGTTATGATAAGTATGCAATTAGTGCGAGTTCCAACTGACTAGCTGGTGTTGCAAATACTGCTGCTGCTGTTGCTGCTGCTGTTGGTGATGCTGCATCACTGCCGCCTGCAGCTGGAAGCTGGGAATGAGAGCCGGAAGGGCCGGAGATCCCGCATCGAATTGCTCGGCCTGCAGTTTCCGCTTCTTCGTTCCGGTGGGCGATGCTGCCTGAATATTTTTTGTCAAGCACGAGCAGATTGTAAAAAGTGTGGAAAAAACGGATTGAGCTGAAATGGGCTTGCTTTGCCTTCGATTTCATTGAGGCCGAGCGCTGGGCGTGAGGTGGGTGCTCATTGGCGTGAGGTGGGCGTTGGGTGTGAGGTGGGTGCTCATTGGCGTGAGGTGGGTGTTAGGCATTAGGGGGGGTGCTCATTAGCGTGAGGTGGGTGTTAGGCATTAGGGGGGGTGCTCATTGGCGTGAGGTGGGTTCTCATTGGAGTGTGGTTAGGCGCTTATTGGCGTGAGGTGGGCGTTGGGTGTGAGGTGGTTGCTGATAGGCTCGAGGTGGGTGATCATCGTCGTGACATGGGTGTTGGGTGTGCAATTAGTGCAAATTAGATAGAGGTGGGTGATTAGCACAGTCGTGTAAACACGGAGTTTTATAGAGCTTTTGCACGAAAAATCATCAGAGCTGAGCGCACCCACTTCTGTAGGGAAAGCTGTAGTGATAAGGCGCTTGCATTACTAACAGTTTGAGGACAATAATCCGCAAATATCGGGAGGAATTTACGCGGCAGGCAGAGATAAGAAAGGCAGTTTCGGGGCGGTCTTGGCTGGTGCGGCTGGACAGAATTTAGACGTTCGACTCCTGGATGAATAACTCGGCAGCGAGGCTGCAGACTTCGGGGATGGCGCAGCTCCGCTCATCGCTCTCCGCCCAGAGACAGGCAGGCAGGCAGGCAGGCGGGCGGCAGACAGCGGCAGCAAGATAAGAGGCCTGAAAGCAACAACTCGATGAAAGTTTCGCATGGAGGCAGCGAGCCGGGCGAGTAACCCTGCCGTCATTAATCAACAGGGCGCTCCCGCCGAACCGGCTTCGAGTAGGCGGACGCTGCGTTATTGGCGCGGCTAGAGAAAGATGATGATGAAGATGATGGCAGCGGCGGCTCCTCGCTATAATTAGCCCAGAGATAGCCGGCGGATAATTCGGGGGAAGCGAGGTGCGGCCAATAATTCCAGTAACCAGCGCGCAGAACCAGTCGGGCTACCCAGCCACTGCCAACAAGCTGCGCCCGCTCTCGAAGGCATTTTTCTTCGCCGCTAGCAAAACTGCGGCAAGGCAAGGAAAGGTTAATGGCGGCGCTGCGCAACTTGGCTTCGCAGCGATGCGACAGTCGGAGGGCAAATGTCGCACAATGTGCCCGCCCGAGTTAGCCTAGAATTACGCGGCCTAATAACGCTTTTGCTGGCCGTTTAGTGAGGGGAGGTTGGAAATTCGCAGTGCAGCGCAAGCCGGACTGACTGCCTCCAGGAGCAGCAGCGTTGCCTCTTTGCCTGCTGTTGCTGGCGGGCTTTGCCTCTCTCGCATATCAGAAGGGACGGAGTGTTCCGCAGCAAGGCCATTGTGTTTCCGAGTCTGGTTGAGGACAAAAACTACTGAATTATCCGCTGCCTGCAGATGATTGGCCAGCTCATAAATTATGCGCAGGCAAAATGAAGCCCGGCTGCAGGCATCTGCGGATACATCATGCTCAATGCTTAACTCACTGGCCTCAGCCTGCGCCTGTCAGGTGTCGGGCTAATGAGTAGGCGGACAGGCGCACCTGGGCTGCTGCCGCATCCTGGCTCGACACCGAGGGGGACTGCTAGAGGTGAGGATGCAGGGCTGAGATAGCAATTACTTAGGGAGAGAATGGGATGGGACTGCTGTGACTTAGGGAGAGAGAAAGGAATGGGACTGCTGTGACTTAGGAAGAGAGAAGTAGGCACAGGGGATGACTTAGGGAGAGAGAAGTAGGCACAGGGGATGACTTAGGAAGAGAGAAGTAGGCACAGGGGATGAGACTGTAGTGATTCAGGGGCAGAGTGGCAAGCTGGAGAACTGCAGCAGCGGCAGCTGTCATGCCGCAAGCAGGCGGAGGGCGGAAGCGGCCGCGCGAGGCAACGCCAATAAAGTGCAGCAGCGTGCGCGCGCATAGTTTCAAAGCAGAGCTCGCATAGCAACAGCTGGATCGGGCAGGAGATGCAGATATTTATCCCTTATCTCCGTACTCTGCCCGCGCCCCGCTGAGCCATAAATTCTCACCGCAACTAACTCGCTTCTCCGACCAACTTGCTCAGGCTCTGGGAATGCGGTCGCCGCTTTGGGAAGCTGCGCGCCCAATTATTAGGTTCCTCATCTTATTTTCTAATTATTTTTAGCTAAAAAGCGGCGTCCGGGAGTCTTGCCCTCAGGTTTAAGACCCAACAAACATTATGAAAGTATCTGTAAGTGAAAATGCGCTCAGAAAGTCTTTACACATTTTTTGCAAAAAGATTTTGCTGACGTCATTTCAGGAAATGACCCACTCTGAAAGATAATATCGCACGGCCGGCCCTGTGGCATAATTGAAGCAATTACAGACATTCAGGCAAACTCAGAAATCATTCCCAGGCAAGGAAGACAGCAGAGCCAAGCTCAGGCTACTTACGTCTCTGCCGTCAATTTTCATTTGGCCAGCTGAGACACCGCCATTGGCCATGGACACCTGCGCCATGGACACCTGGGCCAGGTGCTGCAGCTGCTGCTGCTCTGGCGAAGGTAGATACGGCTGCAGACTCGGCAGGCCCAGAATCTGCTGCTGCTGCTGCTGGTAGCAGCCGGTGATGGGGCCGCTCAGACTGCCGTTGAGCATGGGCTGCGGGAGGCGGGCGGGATGTCTCGGCTACTGAACTGAACCACTGAAGGGTATAGGGGCACCCACTGAAGCACTGGGGGGAATAGAGGTACCCACTGAAGCACTGAAGGGTATAGGGGCACCCACTGAAGCACTGGGGGGAATAGGGGCACCCACTGAAGCACTGGGGGGAATAGGGGCACCCACTGAAGCACTGGGGGGAATAGGGGCACCCACTGAAGCACTGGGGGGAATAGGGGCACCCACTGAAGCACTGGGGGGAATAGAGGTACCCACTGAACCACTGAAGGGGATAGGGGCACCCACTGAAGCACTGGGGGGAATAGAGGTACCCACTGAAGCACTGGGGGGAATAGGGGTACCCACTGAAGCACTGCGGGGGATAGGGGCACCCACTGAACTACTGGGGGAATAGGGGTACCCACTGAACTACTTGGGAAATAGGGGTACCCACTGAAGCACTGGGGGGAATAGGGGTACCCACTGAGGCACTGAGGGGAACAGAAGTACCCAATGAAGTAACAAGCTGCAGAAGAAAACCCAATCCAGGAGCACCCGACAAAAGCTAACATTCTGCACTTTCTGCAGTGCCCAACAGAGCTAATGCCACGCCCAGTTGCATATCGAATTTCTGCAATTAAAATTCTTAGCAGAACCAATTAAGCAGACTGTGTGACGCGGGTGCCATAGAAATCAAGCGCAGGTGGCTGCAGGTGACGCACAAGAATAATTGCAATTTTCAATGGGTAAAACGATTTCTTTAGAATCTCATCCATCACTGGTTTTTACAGACTTTGAGAAGGATTTTTCCTACTGTCAACGTAATTCTCCCGATTGGGATAAATCCCGCATCCCGGATCAGAGACCAGCGCACTCTAAACAGAAGAAAAGCCCGAGGCGCCAAAGAAGGCAATAAACGCGATAATCTGGGGCGGCACTGGGAAAAAGGAGGCTTGGGACAAAAGGCGGCTGTTGTTTGGGATTTTAGGGAAGAGGATTAGCGAGGGAAACGGCGCATCCCGGGGCTGCCGTGACTGCCGCACGGGGAGTCCTTTGTAGTTTGAGTACAGGTGAGGACGGGCCGCCTCTTGATGGAGACGCTGGCGGTGAGGGGGGTGGCAGATTTGGGAAATTAGTTCTCAGCCTTTGAGTGTCTCCTTTCCCCAACCCCTACCGCTGCTTCCCGCCGCTGTGTCTCACGCGGCCGCTCTCCGGATTTCAAGTCGGCTGATGCAACAGGCTCGGCAGGGGGGGGGGGGTCGCCTCCCCTCCCTCGCATGATTTCTCGTTTTGCCTCGCATTTCCGCATCAGCTTCCCAACTCCGCGCCGACTGTCCCAGCTCAACCCGGCCCGCATTTGCAGCAGGCGCCGTTGCAGGCCAGTTCAAATCCCCCCGCAGATGCGATGCACGCAGGTGTTTTCTGTTGGCTGCGATGCTGCATGCGCTACATATCGGCTACATGGCTACATGGGAGGCTGGTGAGCAAGCAGCGGAACCAGCGCCACTGGATGCGGCCAGGGTCAAAGCAAGCCAGATATGCCTTTAGAGACCGCCAATGCAGCTCCGTCTCGTGGCGAAGCAAAAGCGCAGCAAACTGTCAATCCGCCCCGATGGGGCCTATCTGCGGCGGCCCCGGGCCGAATGCAATTAGCTTTCTTGGAGAGAGATAAAGACCCGACGTTGCGGAGGCTAAGCGGCGGGGCGGTGCAGAGATCGCCATCATCAGATCCCGGATTTCTGAGTTGCGGGGCGCCAAACTCGGAAATAAGAAGGAAAACTCAAAAATGGGAGACTGCGGAAGGAGAGACGGAGATGCGGAGAAAACTAAGAGACGGGCAGGGGATCAAGGCAAGCGGAGAGAGTGACTAAGAGAAAAGTAAGAGCCGTGGGGAAAGGGAACAGAAAAAAATAGTCCCGAAATGAGTTGCAGAGCACCCGGCGTCTCAAAGTAGCGGGAGAGGCGAGTCGCAGCGGCCGATGAGGACACGGTGAGTCAGTCGGCCTCAGCTGAGCATAATTGCCGAGCAGGACTCGCAGGGAATGGGAGGGGCAGCGCCAGCGGGCAGGGGGTGGGCGGGATGAGGAGCTCGCGGGCCGGCGCGAAGTCCCAGCTGAATGCAGGGACTCAGGGCGGACAGGCGCAGGGACGGAGGCAGCGGGATGGAGAGCCGTCTAAAAAACAATGGCGCGTCCGCATTCAATTCAATTGTCGCTGGCTGGAGGGGGGCGCTGCTCCGTTTGTCAGCGGGTGAAGTGCAGACAAATCCCCCCTGTTATTCTTTTGTGCCTGACCCGCCCGCCTCCGCTTGCAGCTGAGCTTTGCAGCTGGCCGACCGCGAGAGGGGCAGGGAAAAATGGTTAGCAAAACTGGTTGCTGGGCAAACTGCTCGGGTCATCTTGTCTGCCAGTTCCAGATTCGTTTTGTCGCTACTCCTCACCCTCTATTAGTGCATCCCGCGCTTCAGCCCGCCAGCCCGACACTCACCCCGGCGGTGATGGGAATGTAATGTGCGGCGGCGATGCTCTGGGGCGGCATCTGCATCTTCATCAGATTCTTGATGATCAGGTTCTGCCGGCCGTTCTGCAGCAGCTGTTCGCGCAGGTGCTGCGGCGGGTGCAGGTACTTGCAGGGCGGCTCCCTGCGCTGGCACTTGCCCTGCCGGGTGGAGTGAGCGGGTGCGAAATAAGTTGAAGCTGCGAACTGCAGAAGTTCTCAAGAATGATCCGAAGACTGCGGAACTACAAATCAATTTCCCGCAGACAGAACTGCAAATTGAGAACACAGACTAAGGATTTTTAGCTTTAGAGTTGTAGATTTCTGTCTTACATGTAACATCGGAAGGTTTTGGGTTCGAATCCCAGTTTTAGGGACCAAAAACTGAAGGTAAAAATTGCGTTTAAAAACCATTAAATTCGCACGGGTTAAATTCGGTCGAACATCTAAGCAGGGAATTTTAGCACGCCAGGCAGACAGCGGGCCAAACAATAATAAGCAGTGGCACGGTCTGAGCCGCATTCTAGGCCGGTCTATTAACCCAGCTATTCATCATTTCGCTGCAGACAATAGTAAAGTGCCCGGGCCCTCATACTATTCAAAGATGCAAGACAGTAAGAGACGGTTTCCAAGTCCCCACCCTGTGTCTGGGGAGACGATAACCAAGCCAGCGCTCGGGCGGGCCATTGTTCGGCACCCTCCCCGCCGGGGGTCCCTAAAGTTTCACTCCCGTCTGGAGAGCAGAATTTCGCCAGTGCGGCCGGACAGAGACAAAAAACTAACCGACAGAAATTTCGGGCCACATAAAGAAGCTGCAGCTCGGGGCAGACTAGGAAGAAGAAGAAGCGGGCCTCGGAGGCTGGGAGGGGGGGGTGCCGCGAGCAGCAGACAGCACTGTTTGTGTTTTCGTGTGTAATTTGAGTCACTATAGGCTGGCTTATTTGCAGACGGGGCCGCTAGCAGCGCGCAGCCGTAGGCTTATTCAGCCGCACGCTCGGTGCTCGAATTGGGCCCCTCCCGAGTCTCAAGTGCGAGCTCGGTCTGTTTGGAGATTACGGGCAGCCTGTCATTTGAATTCTGCGCTTAGGAGTTTAGGTAGAGCTACGCTTTGGCCACTCAATTATTGGATAAAACTGTTTTTTTAAGGTCAGACCTGTTAGATAATCACCACAGTTTTCAAAACTCAAAAATATTGAGTTTTCAATACGTGGGAGATGACATTGTGCAGCCCTAGGCAACTCTAGAGGTTCAGCGGGCCCCGTCCGCGCTGGCTCACCTTGATGAAGTCGTAGCAGCAGACCACCCGGCCGTTCTGCTGCACCTCGATGTGCGCGGCCGGGTGCGCGAACCGGCACTCGTCGTCCGTGCGGCTGCACTTGTTCCGCTGGAACTCGCGGCAGACCTCCAGGGTCAGCCAGCGGCTGTCCTTGCCCTGCGGCGGCAAAGCCATAGTTGCTACGCCGCCGCCGCCAAGGCCGCCGATGCCAGCCCCGTTCATCAGCGATAGTGCGGCCGCGGCTGCGGCTTCTTGCTGGCTGGTCATGTCTGCGGGTCGGCTGCTGCTGGGCGTCGGTCAGGAGGGGTGCGAGGCGGGTCGAAGCTCCTGGTGTCAGAGAGTCAAGACGGCAGGGCAGGGCGCGGGCTGAGAGACGACGGCAGGCCTGGCAAGCTGCCTTTGTAGTCGGCGGGGAGAAACTTTTCACTCACTGACGAGTCTGGGGCTACTGAGGGCGGCCCGGATTGGCTGGGACCGGCCAGCGAATGGGGGCAGGCCAAGAGTGAGCCACAGCAGGCTGTGCAGGCGGGTAAATCCCTACAGCTATATGTGCGAGTGCAGTCAGTGAGTGGCATGAAAGATGAAACAGCGCGCTCACGATTTGAATAGCGATTTCATTTAGTGAATGCTGGCTTAAGGGCTCGCTAAATTATTATTTACAGAGGCATATCACGGAATCTCACTACCATGCAAAATGGCATTATTATGTTTTTACTGGTGCTATACAAAGTAGTCGCACTTTTATGAGGGTGGCTAAGAGAGATTTCGACTAAAAGAATCTCAAACTCACGAGATTGCGGCATCAAGAATCTCACCCTAGATAGGATATGGATGGCTAGATGTACTGTAGCTGTATTTGTAGACAATCAGTTGCTGCCGACAATCAGACGGTCTAAACTGACTCGTTGACTCACTTAGCAACAGTCCCGCATGTAGGAATTGTTGCATTCTGCAGCTTCTACCACTGACAGGCCGAGCAGCAAGCAGTGAAAGCCCAAGTGACTGCAAATGCGCAATAGCAGGACAGATTCCCTTTACCCTGGCGCAGTTATTTAACGATAGCTAAGAGTTGCACGCTTCTCGAGTGTCGCGCAGCAAGGCAAGTTCGAATTTCGATTCTCACGCGGCCGGAGGCGCGCAAATCTGCAGAGGCATGGCACAGTCGCAGATAATTCGGGGCCACGGCAGGAACAACACTGGCTAACGCAACACAGGCGCGCGCTGGTAGCTACTGCTGGGACACGGAGAGCTGCTGTTGATTTTGCCCAGGTCGGATGGGGCGGCGGACAGCGAGCGAATTGCGCTACAAGGCCGGCGAGGCGTGGCACAGTTATCGGACTGAAATGCAACAATCTCGGTGCCGCCAGATCTGGGAGCGTGAGAGCGCAAGCGAAACGCCGCGCTGACAGATATCTGGGCCTGAGTAGCTGCAGCGGCTCCCACGGCCTCCGCAAGCGCCCGTCGCCGCCTCCCTCCAGTCCGTCAACCGGAGCTGCAGCGGCGGCCTGGCATCAATCAGAGCGGCGCCTGACTCGGATTTCAGGCTGGCGCGTGGATACAGGCGAAACCGCACAGCTGCTGTCAGCGCGAGGTATCGAAAATGCGATTTTCTGGCGGTTCCCAATTTTTCTGCTAATTTCGGCCGCAGACCGGCTCTGCTTGGTCGGCTTGGAAATGAGCAACAGCGGAGCGGAGAAGGCGGCCGGCCGGCCGAGCTTATTGTAAAACTCTATGCGAGCAGCCCGGGCGACTGCCGGTAACGGGAATTTTCGGGCCGCGAGAATTTCATTTTATTTAACGGAGAGTTTGCCGAAGTTTGCTTCGCATTAAAACAAAAAAATAGCGATGACGAATAAGGAAACAGCGGAGATTGGCTAGGAAGCTAATAAACAGATCAGGGGTAGAAATTTCTGCTAATGCCGGTGCAAGCGGGGGCCTGGAGTAACGCGCGGCTGGCAACAGCGGGCTGGAGTAAAAACTGGGGGAGGCTGAGTTGTCGGTCAGTTCAGCGCCGCCCGCATCAACAATTAACAGGCATTAATGAGGAATTAGGCAATCAGAATTAAGAGTTCGAATCAGTGCGAAACGGTTAATTTATAAATCCGGAACGATTACATGTACTGCATGGGGAAAAGTCGCTCGGGCGCAAGTAAGAAGCAAGGTAGTTAACACATAGAAAACGGCACTTCTTTGCATAAGGGAATCAGACGTGAGCAGCGGGGAAGGGGAAGAGCAACGGGGCCCGATAAGCTGCTCTCGCTACTAAGAGTAGACTCGACTCGAGGCAGAAAAACCTGCAGGCATTGGACAATCTGTTCAGAGTTTTAGAACGCGTGGACGCACTAGACGGCTACTTGATAAAGCGCTGTTAGACATAAGCCGAGTAGAATATGGCATTCCACTACGGGGACGCGACGGCAATTCTCGCCGCCGCGATCCTCACTACACTACTAGCTACGGCAGCTACAGTAGTAAATTGACGCACAACGGATAGTTAGAAACGCAAGTTAGGATGATTTGCGCTCGCAGACAGACAGGCGGACTTGAAGAAGGAACCAACAAGCGGAAAAATACGCGCACGACAAAGCAACAAACAATACAAGCGAACGTTTCCGTAGGGTGCAAAACAGTTGAGGACAGAGCGATCAGTGAGCGAGAGACGTGGGAACTGAGTGTGATAGGATTAGGAAACAGATTAGTCAAAGTGGTATGCATCGGTTACTACTAACGCACAGAGTAATATATATTAAATATTAGAATATGTATAAAAGTCGGCTTTCCATAGGTGGCGGAACACGCAGGTTAGTTAGGCGCGTCTCGGCTGGAACTGAGCCGAGTCTCAGTCGTAGGACTCGTAGTCTGGGTTCCACTTCTTGTACAGCTCTTCAATTAGCGCTTTCCTGCAATGTTAGACACAGACTGGGTCACATGATCAGAGGGCATACATCGGTGAGACAGGCAGTGGCGCAACCAGAATTTTGTGAAGGAGCCTGATGAGTTCGGTTCGAAGGGGGGGGCAGTTCGAGTCCGGATGGCTTTTTCGTGAAAATTCGCTTGGTCCCCCCTTAGTGCATTTTTCCTCCTTCTCTGAAAAGGGGGGGGGGGCGGTCGCCCCCCTCGGCCCCCCCCTTAGTTGCGCCACTGGAGACAGGCAGACAAAGAAACACAAAGAGAAACGTGAACGCAGTAAAAGGTCAGATAAGGAGACAAGCAGAACCACAGAAAGGCAGACAAACAGATAGGCAGACAGACAAACACAGGTAGACAGACAGATAGACAAAGACAGTCAGACAGAGACAGGCAGACAGAAAAAGACAGGTAGACAGGTAGACAGACAGATAGACAGAGACAGGCAGACAGAAAAAGACAGGTAGACAGGTAGACAGACAGACAAAGACAGGCAGACAGACAGACAAAGACAGGCAGACAGACATACCGACAAAGACAGGCAGACAAAGACAGAAAGACATACAAAGACAGACAGACAGACAGACAAAGACAGACAGACAACGCATCGCTTACTTTGATGCCAGGCCGCCTCCAGGCGGCAGCTCGTCAGCGTTGATGGAGGCCTGCAGCTGGCAGAGCAGCTCCATGAGGTCCATCCTGGAGTTCTCGTTCATCTTCTCCGTCACCTTGGTCTCGATGAGGCGGTCCAGCGCTTTGTCCCGCGCCACGGCGGCCTCGTCAACGGAGTGGGCCTTGTCGAAGGCGATGATGATGACGCTCATGTTGTCCCGGCTGCCCTTGTGCAGGCAGGTGTCCACCACCTCGTCGCAGACGGCAGTCAGCGAGGTCCGCACGCGGGCCCGGTCAAGCACGAAGCTGCAGAGCTCCTCGTTAGTCATCACGTCCCAGATTCCATCGCAGGCGAGCACGATGAACTGGTCCTCCTCATTGTTTCTGGGTGGACGGGACGGTCGGAAGAAATCAGTTTTGACAGAAGAAAAATGCTGCCTGAACCCAATAAGGCTACTATTAGTACACTCAAAGGCACCTGAATTAAAAGAAAAAATATATAGATTTCTTCTAAACAGATAAAAGTTCTTAAATTGATTAGTTATAAATTCTAGGTCCATATAAGGAGAAGCAAGTTTTTAACTGAGAGGAGCTCAGGATCAACACCTGAGCAACGGGAGCTCAGGATCAACACCTGAGCAACGGGAGCTCAGGATCAACACCTGAGCAACGGGGGATCATGATCAACACCTGAGCAACGGGGGATCATGATCAACACCTGAGAAACGGGAGCTCATGATCAACACCTGAGCAACGGGAGCTCATGATCAACACCTGAGCAACGGGAGCTCATGATCAACACCTGAGCAACGGGAGCTCATGATCAACGCCTGAGCAACGGGAGCTCATGATTAACAACTGAGCAACGGGAGCTCATGATCAACGCCTGAGCAACGGGAGCTCATGATCAACGCCTGAGCAACGGGAGCTCATGATCAACACCTGAGCAACGGGGGATCATGATTAACAACTGAGCAACGGGAGCTCAGGATCAACACCTGAGCAACGGGAGCTCAGGATCAACACCTGAGCAACGGGAGCTCATGATCAACACCTGAGCAACGGGAGCTCATGAACAACACCTGAGCAACGGGGGATCATGATTAACAACTGAGCAACGGGAGCTCATGATCAACACCTGAGCAACGGGGGATCATGATTAACAACTGAGCAACGGGAGCTCATGAACAACACCTGAGCAACGGGGGATCATGATTAACAACTGAGCAACGGGAGCTCATGATCAACGCCTGAGCAACGGGAGCTCATGATCAACACCTGAGCAACGGGAGCTCATGATTAACAACTGAGCAACGGGAGCTCATGATCAACACCTGAGCAACGGGGGATCATGATTAACAACTGAGCAACGGGAGCTCAGGATCAACACCTGAGCAACGGGAGCTCATGATTAACATCTGAGCAACGGGAGCTCATGATCAACACCTGAGCAAAGGGAGCTCATGAACAACACCTGAGCAACGGGAGCTCATGATCAACACCTGAGCAACGGGAGCTCATGATCAACACCTGAGCAAAGGGAGCTCATGAACAACACCTGAGCAAAGGGAGCTCATGATTAACATCTGAGCAACGGGAGCTCATGATCAACACCTGAGCAACAGGAGCTCATGATCAACCCCGCTGTAGCACCCATGATCACACTCCCCGGGCACCAACCGCTCCGCATAGAAGATCTCGGGCTCGGGCGACACCAGCTGCTCGGTGGGCCCCCGGCCGGACACATTTTTGTAGTCGTAGTCGCCTAGCGACCGGCTGACGGCTAGGGAGCCGTTCACCCGCTGAATCATGACGGAGCCGCCGGCGTTCTGGATGCGCTCCTTCTCCTTCTGGTTGACGGGCTTGTGGTCGGTGGTGGCCAGGGCCACCTTGCCGTCGCGCACCAAGATGCCGCGCGAGTCGCCGCAGTTGGCGAAGTAGATGTGGTGCGGGCTGATCAGCACGCAGACGGCGGTGCTGCCGCTCTTGTCTTGGCCGATCTCAACCTCCGGTATCTTGCGCATCTTGCTGTCCAGGTTCAGAAAGCCTTCACGGATGCCGCGCTGCACGTCCTCTAACGGCGGCACGGCGTCCGGGTCCAGCTTCTTGAAGTCGTCTGTCTCGACGATGGCGTTGAGCAGCTGCTCGGCGCAGTGGGCGCTGATGCGGGCGCCGGCGTGGCCGTCGAACACGGCGAAGAAGGACCACTTGGACAGGTTGCCGGGCAGGCCGGTGACTGCGCAGTGCGCGTCCTCCATCTCGATGCGCCAGCCCTGCATGCTGGACAGGCCGTAGGTCAGGCCGTTGCCCTCGCCGCTGTCATTCTGCTTCTCCGTCTTCGGCTTGTCCAGGAAAGCTCCCATTGGCTAGGCGGTGAGGGATTGAGCTGCAGGGAAGATTGGGTGCTGACAATTGCCAAGGACTGCTGGACTAGTCCCCATGCTAATGGTGCCCTCGAATTTAGTACTGATAATATACCTATCCTGAATATTTTTCCATTTCTAGTTGTTTTAGCCCCATAGATTCATTACCCACTTATAAGATCCTTGATGACTATTCAAGGAATAAAAACTCGATAGAGTGTGTTGGAAATCTGCCCAAAAGTGCACTTTTTGACATTTGAAGCATTGATAAGTACTTTATATGACACCTACTAAGAATTTGTAATACACATACAGGCTATGGTGTATTATATAATATTTTATAGTATCTTTGATCAATGAGCTTATATAAAAATTACAAGACAACAAAATAGCTTAAAAAGAAAATTAAAACCAATATATTTTACTTCACAACTATTATTATACATTAATAGTTTCAGCACAGTGTAGTGTAGTCACACAGTGTAGTCAAAGCTACAAACCAATTTTTTAGACAATTCAAATAAATAATAATTTTGAAACTTGTAAACTTTAGATGGGACTTAGGGCAAAATGGGAGAAAAACTTTGTGTGCAATTTTTATGTAAAATATATATATAAATTTCCAAAAATATATAATTTTTATATGCTTTTAGTATGATAAAGTGGTGGATCTAGGGCAGTCTATAGGGTCAGCTGACCATGCCAAGTATTACTGGGGGTCATGACCTCCCTGAGTAAAAAACATAAATTTGTTTGCATATCATATGTTATTTTTTATTAAAATTTTTGTAGCCTTTAGCTACTCTATTTATATTTTTTATACTTCAGATGGTCATGGTCACTTTAGTTTTGTAAAATTCGAAAACTGATCTCTCCTAAGAAAAATCCTGTATCAATATCTAATGATAAAGTTTTAATGGCAACAAGAAAATTCTATTTATGACCAAAATTAACTTGTTTATATTTTTTCAAATAATAATAATGATTATAATAATAATAACAGACGCTGTTAGGTAAACCTGTAGTGTGGATGCTGATGCAGGCAAAGACTGCACACCCATTGCACCTAAAATGTTAATGCCTACCAGGCATGGTAGGCACCCCACTGTCAGCCCCATTTTTTATTTTGAACCTGCCTGGCAAATAGTGAATCTTTACTCACAAAGCTGCATAGTGACAGAATAAAATGGGCCTGCTTCAAGATCATTATTACCCAGCATATGCTAGTACCCAATCACCTAGGTGGACTGAAGCAATGTGGAATTGAGTGCCTTGATCTAAGGCACAAATTGTCTCCTAGGGGCCAGGACTCAAACCCACAACCTTCTGGTCCTAAGGCAGTAGCCACTAGGCTACAACTTTTTTTTAAATTAATTAATTAATTAATTAAATTTATTTAATTCTTATTATTAAGAAATATTCTTAATATTATCTTTATTAATTTAAAAAAAGAAATTATTTTAAGGGTAAACTATAAAGTAAAAACCCCAGCTTTAGCACTTTAGGGACCTTTGAGATTTTGTAGTTTTGGTTTAAGGGACCAACAAAAAACTATGTGATACCAGTAGCTTCACACTTTTTCACTCCAAAGCACTAAAGTAAATATAAAACCCACTATTCCAGAACAGTAGCAGTGACAACAAGAACTGAAAAAGAAGACGGATGCTATAATATTGTTTTGGTTAAGGGGGCTGGCAATGGAAAAGTTGCACTGAAGGTCCTCTAAACTAAAATGTGGTAAGTTGCATTTTAACAACTGTAAGAAAAAGCTACAAAAAATCACATTAACCAATACCAAAGATGGACATTATATTATTGTTTTGGTTTAGGGGACTGGCAATGGAAAAGTTATACTAAAGGTCCCCTAAACAAAAATTTGGAGAGAGTTTTCTTAATTCAAAACTTGTGCTAGTTGGACACTTTGGGTGATTTTCATAAGCATATATGTTGCTTTACTTGTCCCATATACTTCAATATACTCACAATACTAGTTTCAAATTAGGGGACCCTTAGTGTATTTTTACCATTATAGGTCCCTTAAACTAAAACAAGGGAGGTGTGGCAGCAGCAAGATACTGCAAAATTCTGCTAGCCTTAATTTCTCCACACATTGATTTCAGAGATGCTAACTCTTAACTCTTGACTCTACTAACCTAATGCAACTCTCATTTTACTTCAACTAATCACATGTCCATTTAGGGGACCTTTAGTGCAACTTTTTTATTGCAGGTCCGCTAAATTGAAACATTATAACGTCCGTCTTTGTAATGTTTTGAGTTCTTGTTGTTACTGATGTTGCTTTGCAATAAAGAATGGTTGTTATAATTAGTTTCATGCATGCTTGGATTTGACAATTGCCTTGTTGGGGCTTTTTATTGGTCCCCTAAATCAAAACAACAAAAATTGGTCCCATCAAAAATTTGAAATCCCTTAAACTGAAACTAGGAATATCCACAGATCCTCTAAACCAAAAGAATGCTTACTTCAACCATAATTTGATAGTTTATTTACCATTTCTGCTTATAGTAACAATAAATGCAAATTGCAAACCTTGCTGAAGCAAAAAATAAGGGTGACATTAAATTTTTAATTTCAATATACACTAAAATTAAATATAATAATAATTATATCTATTAAGTATCAAAAAATTTAAAATAGTAATAAGCTATGCATACATAAAATTTTTTTGATGTAGTCCTGCAATAGTCTTTGCTTGTCAAAATTGCTGCTATAATGATTGTTTCTGAAATCAATTGATGCCAAAGTGACTGGCAGCCAAAATGAAGGCCATGATTTTGTTTAGATTAATAAATAGGGCCTAGCTATTTCCATTATTTACACATGCACAAATGTAAAAATTATTAATTATATTGCTTGTAGCCTAAACAAAAGCCAAGGGTCTAAAAAACTAAAAAACTTTTAAGGAAAAAAACTAACTAAGCTTATCCCTTAATAGATGTTAAATTGTCTATTTTATTGTTGAGTAAAATTGTTGGTAGACAATGTGAGTGGGTTAGGCACTTTATTGATTTTTCATAAAGAGGACTATATAGTGCCCTACAGTAGTACAGAATATTTTTGGACTTTTTGTTTTTTTCTTAAAAAAGTAGATAATAATAAATACCTAGAGTAGACTAAGTAGAGTTAGACTAAGTACAGTCCACAAGTCAATTAAAAAAGCACAAGAATACCCGAAGTCATATACCATCACAAATAATTCCATATAGATGAACACAATAAGGGCTCGTAAAAGTTGGTCTATATTTATATAGGCCTAATTGCCTAATGTGTAATAATATTATTAGTTTATAGCTAGTCGCTATCGAGTATCGTAATGTAAATTTTTTGGCCAAAAGGTTCGTAATCGTAAGAAAACTTCAACTAAAACTCGTAAACAATTATTTTGTATATAGGTCTTCTCACGCAACAAAGATTTTCCTACACTCGAAGAATCTTGTCCGGACGCACTTTATATAAGCAGCAAAAAAATATCGTTAGAAATTATCGCAGAAAGTAGAATCCTGCAGAAAAAA
The DNA here is from genome assembly GCA_950096795.1 of Macrostomum cliftonense. NCBI lineage: Eukaryota > Metazoa > Platyhelminthes > Macrostomidae > Macrostomum > Macrostomum cliftonense. Next base: position 810,149 of record CATNEM010000060.1, read on the forward strand.
ACCAGAAGAAAATTATTCGGTACTTGTCAGTTATTGTAAACTTTTAAAATAAAAATAAATAAATAAATTTTATATATTCTCTGACTTTGAAATAGTTATGCGTCTAGTTACGCTTGTTTGCAGTTATTTTTTTAAAATTTAGTTTAAACTAGTAGTCAAAATTTTTAAAAGCTAATAAAAAATTATAATTAAATTTTACACATCATGATGAATGATAGATGTTCGTCTTCCGTCTCCGTGCTGTCTTTTCCTAGTTAGCAGACATAAGTTTATATTTCGTTCGGTTATGCAAATTAAAATTCTTTTTAAGTTCTTTGGAACATCAATACCAGTACATTACAATCCAATCTTAAACTATAAATACTAATATAGCAATGCAAGTAGAGGTAGTCTAGTCTTGTTTAGGCACAATGTCCTATAGAATGGCCCTCTTGAAAAAATTGTAAAATAAGATGTGTTTAATTATTCTAGAAATTTTGTTTATAAATACTGATAATCAAGTCAAAAACTCGAAATTAAATAAATTTTTGTTGGTATCTAATGTAAATTTGTTAATATATTTGATTGCTACAGATATTGATACGACAAAAATAAATTGACCTTAAACAACCAGGAGAGTCTTCTTCATTGTGCCCTTTTGAATCTTTTAAAAGGGCTGTGCAGGTGGCATGTTATCCCAGACAGCAATAGGCACCAAGTAGACCGGAATGCTGCTGTCTGTATCATATAACTCTGCTAGGATACTATCGGTGGGCTGCACAGTCAGCGATGGTGGTGGAGCAGCTTCAGCCTGTTGCTGCACAGTCGGTGATGGTGGCAAAGCAGCTTCGGCCTGTTGCTGCATAGTTGGCAGAGTTGCATGGCAGATGCTGCACAGGAATGGAAACTCCTCTTGCAGATTAACACAGAGTTCCCTATAATGTTGATGGCTCACACCACTGTCACACTTGCAATGCTGCCATAGAGCACATCAATTGCACTGAATTGCTTCTTGTCACTGACAGACGTTGTTGTGGCACACAGCACAGTTGTCTGGCATTATCATCTATGTCTATTAATTTCAGAGAGAATTCTATCTCTAATGTATGGACTGGGCTTATATTCTTCAATTTATTTACTCAGAGCCATTGTACACATTAAACATCAGCATAACACAACGTGCCAGTATGTATAGAGTACGTTGTCCTAAAAAACATGCAACATGTTGCACGCATGGATGCCCCTGAACAAATGGACTCTGTTCAACGTGACATCACTGTCTGCACTTTGATAGTGTGGCTGGCATGCATATATTGTACATTAAAAATCATTGAATTCCGCTTGTCCATAAGCGACTGTGCAGCTGGAAATGCAACAAGTGTGTGAGTATTATAACAACAATAGAGGTCATTTAGACTAATCCAATTCCAGGCTATAATAATAATTTTAAGTAGACTAAGCCATCTCAGTATAATTTGCCGAAATGCCTTCGCCAAAGTGACCATTCGCCAAAATGTCTTTTGCCGAAGCGTCTTTTTGCTGAAGTGACCTGCACCCTATTTGATTAGGGGCCTAGGCCTACTGGTACTAGTACTAGAATATCAAATATATAACATGGCCAGAATCTTAAAGAGTTAAAGAAACTGAACTTTAGGCCTGGCTTTTTAGGTTCTATGAATAGTCCAATAGCTTAATAGATTAAGCTATTTGAAAGCTCTAGAAATTATTTGTTTTATATAAAAAAATCTCTATACTTAGGGGCATGGTAGCAGTAAATAAAATTCCTCACTTAGGGGCACAGTGGCCATATACATAATTTGTCACTTAGGGGCAAAGCAGAAAAGACTTACAGATTGTAATACAATCAACCATAAATGTAATATATAGAAAGCAGAAGAAAATTCCAATGTACTTTTCAGGGTCAAAGAGTTAGTTGTCAAATTTGATAAGAAAAAAACAAAACAGAACTATAGGATAGGAGGGGAAGTCATAAATTATTGTATTGAAATAAACTTCAGTCATGTGACTTCCCAGATGCTGTCTAGTACTATAAACCAGAGGTTATAAGACATGAAAACAACTAGCACATCTTGAGATCAAGATATTGTAGCTTAATTAGTTTAGTAATGTCAGAATATATTATAGGAGAACTTCCTAAACAGGAAATTGACAAATTATAGTAGCACAGTAGCATACAACTTTCTATGACAATTGCCTGCGCACAACTGCCTGCATGACAACTGCCTATACAACAATTGACTACACAACTGTCTGCAGCAATAATTGCCTGCAACAACAACTGCCGACATGACAATTGCCTACATTTCATTAATGACATTTACATGTATATGACAGTGAATTATACCAATTCTCTATAAGTATTTTGGTATGGATCATTGATTTATTGCTACTTTCTATTTAAATAAAAAAATGTACAAAGGCACTAAAAATCAATACTAAAACAAACCACCCTCTGTTAGTATGTTTTAAAATGGAAATTTAAATACATGTATTGTACCAATGTACACTGAATAATAATTTTTTTATAATAATTAAAGAGGCAATCCAATCCTAGCTAATTTCCATCATAACTGTTAGTAGTGAGGATGATGTGTTTCTTAAATAACTAATAAAAATTCACTTGTTACACTAATTGCCTGTCCTTTGTGCCTTTGTACATTTTTAATATTTAAAAAGGAAGCAGTAAATCAATGATCCATACCAAAATACTTATAGAGAATTAATATAATTCACTGTAACCTACATGTAAATGCATTAACGAAATGCAGGCAGTTGTTGTGCAGGCAGTTATTGCCACAGGCAGTTGTCAGCCAGTCAGTTGTTGTGCAGGCAGTTGTGCGCATGCAATTGCTGTGCTACCAGTATACAAGGACCCTCAGCATCAGGTCAGTGAATAAAAAAGTGGATCCTCATCATTATCATATTTTCTAAATATGAATTTTTTGTAGAAATTATCATTAATTCAAGTAAATTTTAGTCCTTTTAATAAAAAAATCATGAAGTGCAACCAATTTCCTGCTAAAAAATTATACTTTGAAAAATTGTTCTGGTTCTTGCCAACTAGAATTAAGGAAATAAAAATACCTAGCACTGCATATCTGTAACTTGTATAGTAAAACAAAAAGACTCTCTGCAGGTACAATATTATAAAATATATAATAAATTAGCATGCAAAATATTCTAGGGTTAGAAATAATTCATTCAAATTTGTGTCTACATGTATTATAAAAGGCAGCTGCCATGCCCCTAAGTGACAAATTACATATATGGCTGCTATGCCCCTAAGTATGGCATTAAAAATAGGTTCTAATAGTCTCTTCTTAGTTTTTTATTTCAAGGTGAAGATCTAAGAGCATCTAGCTAGATTGAAGATTAATTTTTTATCTGATTATTTATTTGTTACTTTGCTATATTGCAGTTCATTTTGTATAACAAATTTTAATTTAGAATTTAAATTGTTAAAATGCATAGTAAAATAGTATCAAGTAAATACTATTCATTATCCCTATTTTAGCCTAAGGTTTGATTGCCCTGGATCCCCCTATCAAGTGTGCCAAATCTTTGGCTAATTGTGCCAACTAATAAACATTGCAATATGGATTAATTAGATAACAAAGTATTCTAGTATCTGAAGATAGTCTTAGTTATTTATTCTAGTCATTTATATAAAGCAAAAAGGCTATGGTTTGGACACTAATAAGCCAGAAAATTCTGCAATTACACTGGATACCATCTGCAAAAATGACCTTAGTTGCAATGGGGTTCATTATACCAGTATAATCAAAAAAGATTAAATTTTATAATCTATATATGATTTGAAAAAAACCTATATCCTAGGTTTTATATAATTTTTTGGATATTGCAAGCTTTAAAAAAATAATGAGAAAAGCCTTTTTATTATGTTAATAATTTATGATATTATTAAGCTTTTTTGGCTTAGAATTAAAAATCATAGAAAAGTTGTTAACTTTTGGGGAAATTTTTTGTATACAATTGTGTACTGCTTATTGATAAGTAGCTAAGATAGCTGGAAATATGTGATTAAATTGAGTATTTAGTCAAATGGTCAAGAAAGGAGTAAACACTAAAAAGCTCAGGGAAGAATCAATTAATTTATTTTTTTACTATTTGAAATTAGCCATTGGATGAAAATGAAAGTCCCCAATTGCATATAACTGTTAACTGTTGAATGGGCATTGAATTACAGATTGCTGTGTAATGTGAGGAAAGCCAGCTATAGCAGCCTGCCCAACAATTGCTAATCTAAACTGAAATGAGCTTCAGCAGCGATGAAGTTAACTTTCTTATTTATCGCTACCTGCAGGAGTCTGGTAAGTTGCCGCTAGTTTCTATTTTAATTTGGTTAATTTCCAAGTCAGCGATCGCTTTAAAATGGCTCTACAGGCTACCTGCACTCGGCCTACACATTCGGTGTTGAGAGCCACATCTCCAGCACCAACATCAATGGGTCCATGGTGCCGCCAGCCGCCCTGCTGCAGATCATCCAGAAGGGCCTGCAGTACACTGAGGCCGAGATCAGCATTGGCGAAGGCGGCTCAGAACGCGTCGTCGAGTCTCTGTCGCTGATTGACTCAGTCATGCCCGAGGTAGTGGAGATGCGCAAGAAGCAGGTGGCCGAGGCGGAGAAGTGCCGCTCCGGCGGCAGATCGGGAGCCGGTGAGTGCCTGCTGGCTTGGCGAATCAACTGTGTGTCCAGATGCAGTGTCAGGTTTGTCAGATGGAGTGTCATGTTTTGTCAGATTGAGTGTCAGGTTGTGCCAGATGGAGTGTCATTTTGTATCAGATGGAGTGTCAGGTTGTATCAGATGGAGTGTCAGGTTGTCAGATTGAGTGTCAGGTTGTGTCAGATGGAGTGTCAGATTGTCAGATTGAGTGTCAGGTTGTGTCAGATGGAGTGTCAGGTTGTATCAGATGGAGTGTCAGGTTGTCAGATTGAGTGTCAGGTTGTGTCAGATGGAGTGTCATGTTGTGCCAGATGGAATGTCAGGTTGTCAGATGGAGTGTCAGGTTGTCAGATGGAGTGTCAGGTTGTCAGATGGAGTGTCAGGTTGTGCCAGATGGAGTGTCAGGTTGTCAGAGGGAGTGTCAGGTTGTCAGATGGAGTGTCAGGTTGTCAGATGGAGTGTCAGGTTGTCAGATGGAGTGTCAAGTTGTGCCAGATGGATTGGACTGCGACTGTATCTGACAGGCTGGTAGTCAGACAATGTCATTAGGCGCAGGCAGGTGTCAGTTCGAGTTGGGAATCCAGCCAAACCGATTCAACCCGGCCCTCAGCTTCAGCCGGCGGCAAGCCACTGGGCCAGGCGGTTAACGGCGAGGACCACCTGGGTCCGGATGGCGAAGGCCTCGCCGCGTCAGCCGGCCGGGACTCCCTCGCCGTGCCGCTGGAGATCCCGTCGAGCCGGGTGACGGTGCTGCGCGGCCACGAGTCCGAAGTGTTCATCTGCGCCTGGAATCCCCGCCAGGACCTGCTGGCCTCCGGCTCCGGCGACTCCACCGCCCGCCTGTGGGACGCCGACGACCTCGCCACGGCCAGCGATCCCAAGAAGCAGCTGGTGCTGAAGCACTGCATCAGCCGGGGCGGCATGGACGTGCCCAGCAACAAGGACGTCACCTCGCTTGATTGGAATGTGAGCGGGATGGATTTTCGGTTTAAACTGTATTTTTAGCTACATATCGGTAGAGTGCACTGCACTGCAAGTTCACTGCGTCTCTGTTTTGCAGTTTGATGGCACCCGGCTGGCCACCGGCTCCTACGACGGTTTCGCTCGGCTCTGGGCGACTGACGGTAGGGAGCAGATCGCACTGGGTGGGCTGGGCACTGGGCTATTCACGCTTTTACTGGCTCTATTCTGCACTGTCATTTATTGAAAACACTGCAGGCTCTCTGGTGTGCACTCTCGGCCAGCACAAGGGCCCGATCTTTGCCCTGAAATGGAACAAAGCCGGCAACCTCATCCTGAGCGCCGGTGTGGACAAGGTAAGCCAGCAAGTTTGGGGATAACATGCGCTTCTTGCTAGTTTCTCATCGCTGCTCGGCATTGGCATTGCAGACCACCATCATCTGGGACGCCACGACCGGCCAGGCCAAGCAGCAGTTTTCCTGCCATACGGGTGAATTTCCTGCCTGTATTTTGCAGTACTTGTGCATTGAAAAAAGCCCCTGGGGATAAATTTCTTCATAAGGCTCTGCACCTTAAACAATATCGAAATCCACTGTTAAGTTTACCGTTTCGGCTACATAAATGAAGCATGAAGATTAGCAATAAATTTACAGACCAACGTAATATTAAAGAGTATTTATTATTATTAAAACGCAGCAAACCTAGTTGATGTCTGTAACTTTTTTGGTGCAAATTACTGCTGTACCGCATGAGCAATCCTGTAATATATCCTGTACTAGATATTGCACACAGCAATCCTGTACTAGATATTGCACACAGCAATCCTGTACTAGATATTGCACACAGCAATCCTGTACTAGATATTGCACACAGCAATCCTGTACTAGATATTGCACACAGCAATCCTGTACTAGATATTGCACACAGCAATCCTGTACTAGATATTGCACACAGCAATCCTGTACTAGATATTGCACACAGCAATCCTGTACTAGATATTGCACACAGCAATCCTGTACTAGATATTGCACACAGCAATCCTGCACTAGATATTGCACACAGCAATCCTGTACTAGATATTGCACACAGCAATCCTGCACTAGATATTGCACACAGCAATCCTGTACTAGATATTGCACACAGCAATCCTGTACTAGATATTGCACACAGCAATCCTGTACTAGATATTGCACACAGCAATCCTGTACTAGATGTTGCACACAGCAATCCTGTACTAGATATTGCACACAGCAATCCTGTACTAGATGTTGCACACAGCAATCCTGTACTAGATATTGCACACAGCAATCCTGTACTAGATGTTGCACACAGCAATCCTGTACTAGATATTGCACACAGCAATCCTGTACTAGATATTGCACACAGCAATCCTGTACTAGATGTTGCACACAGCAATCCTGTACTAGATATTGCACACAGCAATCCTGTACTAGATGTTGCACACAGCAATCCTGTACTAGATATTGCACACAGCAATCCTGTACTAGATATTGCACACAGCAATCCTGTACTAGATATTTGCTTATTTCTCCATTGCCAGCGCCCGCCCTGGACGTGGACTGGCAGAACAACAACACATTTGCCAGCTGCTCCACCGACCAGAGCATCCAGGTGTGCCGGCTGGGCCGCGAACAGCCCATCGAGATATTCAGGGGCCACACCAATGAGGTGAACGCCATCAAGTGGGACCCGCAGGGCCGCCTGCTCGCCTCCTGCTCGGACGACATGACGCTGAAGCTGTGGTCCATGGACAAGCCGACCCCCATTCACGACTTCAAGGCGCACCAGAAGGAGATTTACACCATCAAGTGGAGCCCCACAGGCTACAACTCGCAGAACCCGAATGCAAACCTGTACTTGGCTAGGTGAGAGCTCTTTTTTATTTAATTTCGGTGGATTCGAACTCAAGTTTTCTATGGGAATAAAAACGAGATCCCAGAAAATAGGGATAATTTAAATTCGTTAATTTTTCGACCCAACAGCGCCAGCTTTGACTCAACCGTCCGCCTGTGGGATGTGGAGGCCGGAGTCTGCGCCCAGGTGTTCTCCAATCACAAGGAGCCGGTGTACAGCGTGGCCTTCTCGCCCTGCGGCCAGTACCTCGCCTCCGGCAGCTTCGACAAATGCGTGCACATCTGGGACATTGCGGTGAGTAGCCCGGCTCTAGGACTGACTCATAGTTGCTTTCTAAAATTCTCATTTCTGTCGCTCCATCGCTGTGGCCAACCCGCAGTCCGGCTCGCTGGTGCACAAGTACCAGGGCACCGGCGGCATCTTCGAGGTCTGCTGGAATCACACTGGCGATCGCGTGGGCGCCAGCGCCGCCGACGGCACCGTGAGTGGCTCTTGAAAGCGCTGCGGGCTTGCGTTTTCTGTGCTGTGAAAAGGGATTCGGGGCTTTTCTACCGCCATTCCTGTCCCCTCTATTCGCTTATCACTCTGATACCGATAACCCGCTTCCCTCAGTCCGCTCCGTCAATCCACTCCCTTCAATCGCTCCCGCTAATCCGCTCGCACTAATCCACTCCCTTCAATCGCTCCCGCTAATCCGCTCGCGCTAATCCACTCCCTTCAATCCGCTCCCGCTAATCCGCAATCCACTCCTCCCTTTATTCTCAACCGCTAATTTGCTCCCCTTTAATCCGCTCCCGCTAATCCACTCGCGCTAATCCACTCCCCTTAATCTGCTCCCGCTAATTCGCTTTCTTCAATCCGCTCCCCTCAATCTGCTCCCGCTATTCCTGTTTTATCAATCCACCGTCCGATTTTATTACTGCACTTTCAACTCTGCTATTAACAAGTGTACCAGACTGAGCCTAGCAGTGCCCCGCTTCAACGCCTCGAACCCTCTTGCAGGTTGTCATTCTGGATCTGCGCCGCTAGAGACTGTCCGCGTGGCAGTCCGTCTGTCGATCAAACTGATTAGCTCGGAACTCTCACCTTGTCTAACAAAAGTGGTCCACCTTGTGTAACTCGTATCTATGTATTGAACCCTGTGCGGTTTGCTGCGCATTGCTGATATTTCCTAGCGTTAGCTGGCGGCCCAGGCAACTAGCAAAATCAAATCTCCGTGCTTACATCGAATTGGCTTTGTTGACTAAGCCGTTTTACCGTATTCATTCACTGCGTGTTGTTATGTGCAGCTGCGTTGCGCTCTCAAACCTGATTTTGCATTCCCAGTTTTGCGTTGGCACTTGACGCGGCGGGGGCCTGCCTCGTCGCGCTAGCTTTTTGAATTCATTATATATTTAGGGATTTTTTAATGGCTTCTGTTTCTTTTTTTCTGTAGAATAAACGCCGTGGCAACGGTCTCGGAACAAAATGCTTTGTTAAGCTTCGTTTGTTTGTCCTCTTTTGTTACTGTTACTATAGATGTGCGTGACGTAGTACCCAAAATGTCCGGCTCTTCTCCCCTGCGCGATGAATTGCGTGCTCTAGGAGTAGTGTTGCCAAATTACTTTTAACTTATTGCACTGCTCTCTGACGGTTGGCTGCATGCTGTGGCCACAGTGTAGTGTCAGGCAATGCGAGCCAAGTTTGCGACTTTAAAAATGTTATCCACCGAGTTATACACTCTCTTAAACCGCCACCTCACTTCCGTCTCTTAAACCGCCACCTCACTCCGGTCTCTCAAACCCCCAGCTCACTCCGCTCTCTCAAACCGCCACCTCACTCCGCTCTCTCCAGCCGTCACCTCACTCCAGTCTCTCAAACCGCCACCTCACTCCGCTCTCTCAAACCGCCACCTCACTCCGCTCTCTCAAACCGCCACCTCACTCCGCTCTCTCAAACCGCCACCTCACTCCGCTCTCTCCAACCGTCACCTCACTCCAGTCTCTCAAACTGCCACCTCACTCCGCTCTCTCAAACCGCCACCTCACTCCGCTCTCTCCAACCGCCACCTCACTCCCCTCAATCCCGTCAAACCATAGGGTCCTGCTACCCTGGATTGTAGCAAGGCCTGCTCGCTTAAAGGACTCTGTGGCACATTCTTTACTGTGAATTTCTGGACCCACGCGATTGCTTCGCGCGCTGACGCCAGCTGTCGGACACGCGATGCCAAACAAGTATTTTTTGGTCATGCCCGCTTCTTTAAATTGCCCCCTTCGTATTCTTGGCTTTATTAAATGATTGGTTTGCTTCCTTTTATTTATTTTCACTACCCCCCTCGTCACCAATTTAGACCTGATCTTTGTTCAGTTTGTTTTGTCTTTGTCTGCTCATTTTAAGCTAGCTAATTTGATCATGTATGATAGCAGTAGGAAATAGTTGTTGCTGAGAATTGCTGTTTACCTGTCACAGATTTTAATTGCGCGAACTGTCTCGCAGATAGTCCTTTGAACTCCTTGCCTGTTGTTTTTTCCTGTTCTGATCTGTCCATTAATTGCTGTATTATTGTGCTTAGTACTCAATTACGGAGCTGTACTATTGAAATAGTGTAAGTAGCGCATATCTGCACTTACTGTTTTTATTATTATTGTCAAATATTACTGCCCAAGTTTAAATAAAGCTTAATTCTAATTTAAACTAGCGAGCATGAAAATTCAGGGACTTCCGTGTCGTCTTGTTTTGTTTGATTTCTTTATCTATCGGGTTGGCACGGCTTGTAGCCGGCAAAATCCGATTGTCTTACTATCAATATGGTCTTAAACCGATTCGATTTGAGTGCCTTGCGCATTGATCTTCTATTGCGATTGTATTTAGTTCTCCTTACGCCACTCCCTAGTCTTATGTGCCAATCCTTTTCGTAGCTAATGAAGCATTTTAATTCATATCTCGGATCTACATGTAGTTCGAGTTATATTTCATGGCTCTTCAATGGCCCAGAAATGTTCCAATCGGATCAAAATTTTCAGCGAGCGACGAGAGGGAACAAACAATTATTACCCTTAAAACAAAAACGTTTATAGGTTTAAGGCTTTAAATAGAGTTAATGTCTCATTCTTGCTACTTAATTTGTAAGTAGTAAATGTCCTGTCTCTTCTTATTACAGCTCACTTGCTGTCCACTCAAAACCATCAGCTCACCGAAACCCTTGCCTACTCCCTCTCCATTAAACCCCAGCTCACTCCCTGCCCCATAAACCCCAACTCACTCCCTGCCCTATAAACACCAACTCACTCCCTGCCCTATAAACACCAACTCACTCCCTGTCCCATAAACCCATAAATTTGATCATGTACGAGTATGATAGCAGTAGGAAATAAACCCCATCTCACTCCCTGTCTCTTAAACCCCATCTCACTATCTGTCCCTTAAACCCCAGCTCATTCCCTGCCCTATAAACCCCAACTGATTCCCTGCCCCATAAACCCTATCTCACTCCCTGTCTCTTAAACCCCATCTCACTCTCTGTCCCTTAAACCCCACCTCACTATCTGTCCCTTTAACCCCAGCTCACTCCCTGCCACCTAAACCCCAGCTCACTCCCTGCCACCTAAACCCCAGCTCACTCCCTGCCTCTTGAACCCCATCCCACTCAACTGCCCCTCGCCTCAAACCCAAACTTACCCTGCCCACTACCTGCCCGTTAAACCCCTACTCGATTTCTGCCAATCTCAAATGTACATGAAGTTATTGTTCGCAGGTTTATTATCAGATAATTAGGTCAAGATAAAAATTATAAATTTAAAGCATGAACTCGTAGAAATGGCTTTGTAAAACTTGCAATAACAGGCCCACAAGGCCCGCCTTGTGAGGCTTCGCTTTGAGTCCATACGATACTCGTATTAAGCTCAGATTCAATTTTATTTATAAAACCAGTGCGTTGAAGGCTTCAAACCTGCTAAATGTTTGCGGGCAGTTGATTGAATCCTACTAAAGCACTGAATGTAACGAACTTGTCTTGAAAGGTTGTGGACAGTCGCTCAGTCAGTCAAAGGGCAGCCAGCCTCTTGACGAGGTCAGAGCAAGTCACCATACCTGACTGGTCCACCAGCCCGCGTAGCATCTGTGCCACCTCCTTGGCTTCCAGCGGCTCGCCAAGCTGAGTGAGCCAGGCCTGCAGGTCCTCGGCCTTCAGCCTGCCCGCCTCCGCCTTGTCGAATGTCAGGAAGGCCTGGTCCAGCACCTGCGCCCACTGATCTGGCGCCAGGGACTCCGACTTTGCTCGCGCCGCCACCGCCAAAAAGTTAGCCAGCACCACGTAGCCACTGCCGTCGGGGTCGGCCTCCCCAGCGTACTGCAGCACCTCCTCCTCAGACAGCACCATCTTGGCGCGGCGTAGAGCTTCTCCCAGGTCGTTGACTGCGATGCTGCCGCGGCCGCGCTTGTCCACCCGCTTGAAAGCCGCTTTCCAGACCTCTTCGTCCGTTGGCGGCTGTTTGCGGGCCGCCCCCTGCTGGCGCCTCTGTTGGGCCTTGCCTCCGCCACCTGTGCATTGGAAGGAGGGCGATTTCCGTATCTGGGACGGGGCGATTGTGTCTAGGAGTGAGCGATTTCCGTATCTGGGACGGGGCGATTGTGTCTAGGAGTGGGCGATTTCCGTATCTGGGACGGCGTGATTGTGTCTAGGAGTGGGCGATTTCCGTATCTGGGACGGGGCGATTGTGTCTAGGAGTGGGCGATTTCCGTATCTGGGACGGCGCGATTGTGTCTAGGAGTGGGCGATTTCCGTATCTGGGACGGGGCGATTGTGTCTAGGGGTGGTTGATTTCTGTATCTAGGATTTGACTTGCATTGATAGGAAAAAATGCTTAAAGCACTGCGTGGCACTTACTCGCAGGAGACGCCATCTGCAGTGCGCCGGTTCCTGTGCTTGTGCTTGTCAAATATTTCACAAGCTGACTGGCCGCATGAAACAGCAAATCCACCCTCCTTTCCCTAAAGAAGTCAAATTAGCTCCGAGCCAAGCGCGCTGCCTCCACAATGCCTGCTTGCTGACGGCAGAACAGACCCTTGCTCACTCGTTCCCTCCAGTATTTGCTTTTGCACAACGGGCTAAACAATGAGAAGCAGCTCTGCGCCAATCTCTACACCAGTCGTTTTCCAAATAATTCAATGGTGGTGAATGCGGGGAATGAATACGTAAGGTGAATCGATTTGAGACTGAAACTGCTTTTGATTAACAAGCTCTGGCTGCATGGGCTTCTCATGTACCAATAAAGGTTTTGGCTTGATTCTCAAGGGATGTTGAAACGATTCGCTAGGGGATATTGACACGATTCTCATGGGCTGTTGACACGATTCTCAAGGGCTGTCGAGACGATTCTCAATGCCTGTCGACACGATTCTCAAGGGCTGTAAACACAATTCTCAAGGGCTGTCGACACGATTCTCAATGCCTGTGGACACGATTCTCAAGGGCTGTCGACACGATTCTTCTGGGGATATTGACACGATTCTCTAGGGGATATTGACACGATTCTCTAGGGGATATTGACACGATTCTCAAGGGCTGTAAACACAATTCTCAAGGGCTGTCGACATGATTCTCTAGGGGATATTGACACGATTCTCAAGGGCTGTTGACACGATTCTCTTGGGGATATTGACACGATTCTCTATGGGATATTGACACGATTCTCAAGGGCTGTCGACACGATTCTCAATGCCTGTCGACACGATTCTCAAGGGCTGTCGACACGATTCTCTAGGGGATATTGACACGATTCTCAAGGGCTGTCGACACGATTCTCAAGGGCTGTCGAGACGATTCTCAATGCCTGTCGACACGATTCTCAAGGGCTGTAAACACAATTCTCAAGGGCTGTCGACACGATTCTCAATGCCTGTGGACACGATTCTCAAGGGCTGTCGACACGATTCTTCTGGGGATATTGACACGATTCTCTAGGGGATATTGACACGATTCTCAAGGGCTGTAAACACAATTCTCAAGGGCTGTCGACATGATTCTCTAGGGGATATTGACACGATTCTCAAGGGCTGTTGACACGATTCTCTTGGGGATATTGACACGATTCTCTATGGGATATTGACACGATTCTCAAGGGCTGTCGACACGATTCTCAAGGGCTGTCGACACGATTCTCAAGGGCTGTCGACACGATTCTCAAGGGCTGTCGACACGATTCTCTAGGGGATATTGACACGATTCTCAAGGGCTGTCGAGACGATTCTCAATGCCTGTCGACACTATTCTCAAGGGCTGTAAACACCATTCTCAAGGGCTGTCGACACGATTCTCAATGCCTGTGGACACGATTCTCAAGGGCTGTCGACACGATTCTTCTGGGGATATTGACACGATTCTCTAGGGGATATTGACACGATTCTCCAGGGCTGTAAACACAATTCTCAAGGGCTGTCGACACGATTATCAAGGGCTGGCGACACGATTCTCTAGGGGATATTTACACGATTCTCAAGGGCTGTCGACACGATTCTCAAGGGCTGTTGACACGATTCTCTAGGGGATATTGACACGATTCTCTAGGGGATATTGACACGATTCACAAGGGCTGTCGACACGATTATCAAGGGCTGTCGACATGATTCTCTAGGGGATATTGACACGATTCACAAGGGCTGTCGACACGATTATCAAGGGCTGTCGACACGATTCTCTAGGGGATATTGACACGATTCTCTAGGGGATATTGACACGATTCTCAAGGGCTGTCGATACGATTCTCAATGCCTGTCGAGGCGATCCTTAATGCCTGTCGACTCGATTCTCAATGCCTGTCGACTCGATTCTCAATGCCTGTCGACTCGATTCTCAATGCGTGTCGACACGATTCTCAATGCCTGTCGACACGATCTCAATGCCTGTCGACACGATTCTCAAGGGCTGTCGACACGATTCTCAATGCCTGTCGACACGATTCTCTAAGGGATATTTACACGATTCTCAAGGGCTGTCGACACGATTCTCAATGCCTGTCGAGACCATTCTCTAAGGGCTGTCGACACGATTCTCTAAGGGATATTTACACGATTCTCAAGGGCTGTCGACACGATTCTCAATGCCTGTCGAGACCATTCTCAATGCCTGTCGACACGATTCTCAATGCCTGTCGAGACCATTCTCAATGCCTGTCGACACGATTCTCAATGCCTGCCGACACGATTCTCAAGGGCTGTCGACACGATTCTCAATGCCTGTCGACACGATTCTCAAGGGCTGTCGACACGATTCTCAATGCCTGTCGACACGATTCTCAAGGGCTGTCGACACGATTCTCAAGGGGATATTGACACGATTCTCAAGAGCTGTCGATACGATTCTCAAGGGCTTTCGACACGATTCTCAAGGCCTGTCGACACGATTCTCAAGGGGATATTGACACGATTCTCAAGGGCTGTCGACACGATTCTCAATGCCTGTCGACACGATTCTCAAGCTAAGAGAGCTTTAACATGATTTCCAATATGGCTACCACACAAAGTGACACTACTTATTTTGAAAAAAGGTTTCAAAAAGTAGAAATTGGGAAGGTTAAGAGGGTTTTAAGGACAGCATTTTTTATAAATCGTGGATTTCTGTCATTTGATAGCCAAATAAAAAAGGATAATTAAAAATGTTTTCAATTTTTAAACTTCAAAAAAGAGGATTCTCAGAATGCGATTCTCAAAACTTTCCCATGCAGAGAGTTTTTTAAAAATTAAAAGATCAAAAAAATCTGTCCATATGCATTGAAATAAAAAGGCTTCGCTAATAATTAGCGACAATTTATGAAGGCCCATAAAGTTAATATTGCTATCTGACGCGATGCACTGCCCAAAACCATCGAATGCCAACTCCACTTAGAAATACAAAACAGAAAGCAAAAGCTGCCGTGTGGCCAAAATCAAGTCAGCGATGCTCCAGAGCGTCAAGTTGGCCAATTCAGCAGAACTGCGCCGGCAGGGGACCGAGCTTTAGGCTGTCCTTAAACGCTGGCACGTCCGTGATGACAGAGCCCTGCCGGGAGCAAAAGGGAGCAGGTGGATGAGTCAATCAATAAATATTAAT
This sequence comes from Macrostomum cliftonense, assembly GCA_950096795.1. Lineage (NCBI taxonomy): Eukaryota > Metazoa > Platyhelminthes > Macrostomidae > Macrostomum > Macrostomum cliftonense. The sequence continues at coordinate 825,734 of CATNEM010000060.1, forward strand.
ACTACTTTCAGTAGCTCAAATAAAAAATCTCACAGCATAGGCATCGTATTGCTCTTGTTGAACATCCAGACCGAAACATTTCTGCGAGATGACGTGAATTGCCAGCTTCCGTCTGTGGGGCGAGGCCTTGGCGATCCAGGTCTGTTGAAAAGTCGAATAAGGGAGGATTAAGGTTTTATGGGAACTGAATCAGCGACTGATGCCAATCAATCAGTGACTGATGTCAATCAATCAATCAACCAATGACTAACACCAATCAATCAATCAGTGACTAACACCAATCAATCAATCAGTGACTAACACCAATCAATTAATCAGTGACTGATGGCAAGCAATCAATCAATCAATCAGTGACTGATGGCAAGCAATCAATAAATCAATCAGTGACTGATGGCAAGCAATCAATAAATCAATCAGTGACTGATGGCAAGCAATCAATCAATCACTCAGTGACTAATGCCAATCAATCAATCAATCAGTCAGTGGCTGATACCAATCAATCTGTGACTGAATGCTAATCAATCAGTGACTGATGTCAATCAATCAATCAATCAATCAGCGACTGATGGCAATCAATCAATCAATCAATGACTAACACCAATCAATCAATCAGTGACTGATGGCAAGCAATCAATCAATCAATCAGTGACTAACACCAATCAATTAATCAGTGACTGATGGCAAGCAATCAATCAATCAATCAGTGACTGATGGCAAGCAATCAATAAATCAATCAGTGACTGATGGCAAGCAATCAATAAATCAATCAGTGACTGATGGCAAGCAATCAATCAATCAATCAGTGACTAATGCCAATCAATCAATCAATCAATCAGTCAGTGGCTGATACCAATCAATCTGTGACTGAATGCTAATCAATCAGTGACTGATGTCAATCAATCAATCAATCAATCAGCGACTGATGGCAATCAATCAATCAATCAATGACTAACACCAATCAATCAATCAGTGACTGATGGCAAGCAATCAATCAATCAATCAGTGACTAACACCAATCAATTAATCAGTGACTGATGGCAAGCAATCAATCAATCAATCAGTGACTGATGGCAAGCAATCAATAAATCAATCAGTGACTGATGCCAATCAATCAATCAATCAGTCAGTGGCTGATACCAATCAATCTGTGACTGAATGCTAATCAATCAGTGACTGATGTCAATCAATCAATCAATCAATCAGCGACTGATGGCAGTCAATCAATCAATCAATCAATGACTAACACCAATCAATCAATCAGTGACTGATGGCAAGCAATCAATCAATCAATCAGTGACTAATGCTAATCAATCAGCGACAAATGCTAATCAATCAGTGACTGATGCCAATCAATCAGTGACTAATGCTAATCAGTCTGTGATTGAATGCTAATCAATCAGTGACTGATGCCAATTAATCAGCGACGAATGCCAATCAATCAGTGACTGATGCCAACCAACCTACCTCAAAAAACTCCAGCAGCTCCTGGTGGCTCAGCGGACCGCCGTCGCCGCTGTCGATCTGGGCCGGGCCGGGCGCCTCGGCAGGCAGCAGCAGCAGCCGCGCCAGTCTGTCCGGCCTGTCGAAGCAGCGCGCGCCGGTGGCGATCTCCGCCCAGTCGGCGGCGCTGCGCCCAGCCAGCCGCTTTGGCCGCTCCAGCAGGCGGGCCCGGAGCGCCTCGGCGTGGTCGCGAAGCTCGGCTGGGGTCAGCGAGGCCAGCCAGGGACCGGCTTCGTCCACGAATTCGTCGATGCGGGCCTCCAGCTCAGTCGGGTGCCGCTCGGACTGCACGCAGAAGCTGAGGCCGCAGGTGGCCACGCCCGGCCGCTCAACCAGCTGCACGAGGTAGCCGAGCTGCTGCCGAGTGCGCAGCGAGTTGAAGAATCGCTCCTTCAGCGCCTGCACCAGCAGCTTGGTCAGGGCCTGCAGGCGCAGGTGGGACTCAGGCCGCACCGCCGGCTCAACCTGGTAGTGAACTACGCAGGCTGACGACCTAAGGCGGTCAGTTGAAGCTTGCCTTTTCACATATTGGTTTGCCAGCCACCGACCAGTGGGTCACTGATTTAATCAGTCATATTGATTGTCTATCTACTGTCAGCCAATCAGTCGCTTGTCACCTAGCCAGTCTCTATAAACTTCAGTAACTCCGACCCAATAAGGCCAGCTCACTTGTGATGCTCCGAGGCTAAGCAGCGCAGCAGGTGGTAGCGGCGGCCGTTGCCGGCCTGTGGAAGCAGAGCGTCGCGCAGTCGGTGCGGGTGCCGCTCTGGCGGCTGCGGCCGGCCCTGGCTGCCATCGGCGGCAGCGGCGCGGCGGCGCAGAGCCTCGGCAATGGCGCCGCTGGCGACCTGGTCGGCTTCGGCGTTGCCGCAGGCAAACGCGAGGAGGAAGCGGGGCCGGCCACCGGCGGCAGCTGGCAGCAGCTGGCGGCGCGCGAATTCCGACACGGTTGACAGGGTGGCACCTGGGGAATAAAGACTCAAAAGCTACGGATAAAGACTGTTTTGGACAAAAACAAATTGAGACAGCGCAGAACAAGTGTGTCATCATCACCTTCGATTGCATCCAGACGCTGCTGGTGAGTCCAGAGCCGGCTGAAGCAGAGGACAGACTGGTGGAACAGGCCCTGCTGAAGCGGCTGCTCCAGGGCGAAGTTCTTCAGACTGCGGCGGTACTGCAACAACAGGGGTGGGCAATGAAGGCAAAATCGAGCTGCGTTCAGCAATGAGGCACGCCGCAGGCTCACCCGCTCAAAGACGCTGTCAAAGCGCGCCTGTTCCACCTCCGGCTGGCTCAGCCGGTCCAGCACGGCCTCCAGCAGGGCCGGCAGGCGGTGCCCGAAGCCCTGCAGGCTCAGCGAGATGCCATCGGCGCAGGCGGTCAGAGAGGCTGAGAGGCCGGCCAGCTCAGCGTCGTACAGCACGGGGTTCAGCGCGTCCGCCATGAGCTGGCAGTGCAGTTGGCTGCTGGCCGCGGCGTACGCGTCCGACCAGGCGTCCGGCGTTGCCATGACAACGGTGAGGCAGAGCTTGGGCAGGCGGTACTCAGCGTCGGCCCGGTGCCAGAGACGCAGGCCCGGCTCGTCCAGCAGCATCCGGGGAGGCGGCGGCGGGTCCGGCGGCGCGGGGATCAGGCTGAAGTCGGTGGGGATGAACGGGTTGGGATCTGGGAGGCGCATGTCGGACAGGAGGCCGTCGGCACCAGCTGGGGGGATTTCGCCGCTGTAGAGATCGACGCAGGCAGCCAACAGGCCGGGCGCCAGCGGCTGCAGTCGGTGCCGAATCTGGTAGATCGGCTCGCACGGTCCGTCAGGCGGGCAGACCGGCTCGAAGGCCTTGGAGACGGCGAACACTTTGCAGCGGCGCGGGTGCAGCTGGTCCAGCGCCTGACAACCGGTTTATGGGGCGGTGGCGCTCGAAATTTGGTACTAGTAGCGTGCGCCCTCAATAAAACATATTAAACAAAGACTAGCGGGGGTGCAAATATGCAGGACAAAGACTTCTATGGGTTGATAGAAGTGCGAACCTCGGTGATGAGATCGGGGGCGAAATCGGTGATCAGGCAGCCGGCAGTGAGCAGCTGAGGCATCGGGTAGGTCAGCAGCCGCATAGCCAGCCGCTGGGTCGCCTCGGCCGACGGCTCCCGGTCCCGAAAGCGGAAGGCCATCGCAGCCAGATCGCTGACCTCCTGATGTACCCAGGCCAGCGGGCCAGCCTTGCGCAGCTGCCCGACGCACTGGAAGACAGCGCGCAAGACGGCCGACCGGTTGGCCAGGCCGGCCTCCGTCAGGTCGATCGACACGCGGAAAAAGTCGAAGCCGGCGGCGCCGCTGGAGCAGCCAGCGGACAGGCCGTTCGCCCAGCCGCGCCGCTTCAGACAGGCCAGGAGGCTGCAGGCCGACTCGTGGCCCAGCAGGTGGCCGACATAGCGAGTCGGGGAGGAGCTGCGGGAAGCGGGTTTTGGGAATTTAGGCTGTCACGCGACTTTCGTCGGGATTCGATCTCGCAGAGCAGACTTGGTGTTCAACAACTACCTGAACTGTTCCGTGTAATCCTTCATCGGGAAGACCAGCTCCAGTTTCTGCATGTCCCGCAGCGGCACTACCTGGATCTCGACGCCGCAGTCGGTGCCATCGTAGGGATTCGAGTCCCATCTTGGCTCCGGCAGCTGCTTGTCGGCGACGCCCGAGAAGCTATCGACAATGAGAGCCTGCAGCTTGTCCAGCGGCTCGCGGCCCAGCACGGACACGGCGGTGAGGTTGGCCGAGTAGCTGCCGGCGTGGAACTCCAGCAGCCGCTGCCGCAGCTCAGCAGCCTTGGAGGCGTCGGGCAGGAGAGTCTCCAGGCAGCCGGTGGAGTACTTGCTGTAGTCGTGCTCCGGGTTGGCCAGGTAGCGGTCGAGTCGCATCAGCCGCCTGGCATCGATAGGGATGTTCTTGGCGTGTTCCGAGTGCACCGCGTTCACCTCGCGGATGGTGGCGGACTCGGTGAACAGCGGCTCGGTGAAGAACTGGCCCAGTCGGTCCAGAGCTTCCGGCAGGTGCTCCGGCGCTATGTCAAAGAAGTAGCGCGTGAACTCCGCAGATGTGATGGCGTTCCGCACGCCGCCGTGTTCGTTGATGAAGCGCAGGAAGCTGTTCTCATCCGGGTATTTTGCGGTGCCCAGGAACAGCATGTGCTCGCAGAAGTGCGCCAGACCCTGCAGGTGGCGGGGATCTCGAAGGGCGCCGACTCGGACGCAGGCGGTGGCAGCAGACTTGTCTGCATCGGGGTCGCTGATGGCCACAGCTCGTACGCCATTGGCCAGCAACATGCAGCGATAGCTGCGCCTGTCCTGGGGAGACTTTTCAATGTCATTCAGCACTAGCTTGGGGCTTCTGACATGGCTGCTGGTCATAAGCCTAACGGATGCTGCAGATGCTGCAGTGTCAGCTGCTGCTGCTGCTGCCACTGTCCCCAGCATAGCCAATCTTTGAAGCTGAAGGTATAGATAAGCCTGGTATATATTTATTATGTCTATAACAATATAAATCATAATGCATTAAATATACCTATCATTTAGCGAATGATTTAAAATTGATAACAATTCAAAAGCACATTACGAATTTATTCAAAAGAATTGTTCTTAATATAAAATTCCACTCTAAAAAATAATAAAAAGGCTGAAAATTTTCCTAACTCTCGATTTTCTACACTTGAAAATACTAAAAGCATAGTATTAAGGTCTAGCATGCAAAAATAAACATGTAGCTAAAAATAAACTGATTGTAAAGTGGAAAAAGGTGACCTGACCTGACATAACGAAAAGGCATCAAAGGATCTTTTGACAGAGCTGTATGTTTATTAGCAAAAGTAAAAAAGACAAAATAAGCTAAAAATCAAGAAAAAATCAAAAAGAAAAATTTAAGCAAATAACGTTCAGAAAATTTTTAGCGTTACATTAGCAATACTGCACGTTAAAAACTAAGTTTTGCATATCCTGTTTTAAGGTAAATATATTTTGCAAAGCCACAGAGTCTAATGAGATAAGTTATTAGATTTTCTCTAGCAAACCTGTATAAAATAAATTCTCCAACTTTAAACTAAAAAAACGGCAGAAATGAAGGTCATTTTATACCAAATTCACAGCTGTATCAAGTTGGTGAAGCAAGTCACGCTACCACGCGTGACTTGCTGAACCTATCGAAAGTTTTCTTGGAAAAAATACATTTGTAATTTAAGGGTGATCAATTACAGTTAAAACCAAATGCAGGCGAAAATTAATATACGTTTGATCACTTCATACTTTACTCACTTAATTTACTTTATCTTTCTTCATTTGCTTCATAATTTACTTGCATACTGACTTAAAAATTGCGGGTGGACGGACGCCACGAAGACCGACCCTGTCACAACCACCCCAAGGCCAAGGTCCAGGAAGGTAAAAAAATCATGCTTTGTGCCTACTGGCCAGAAACCAGCGTAATTTATTGCAACAAACAATGCTCAATGTTGCCAAACCTCAAATTTTATGTTATTTTTGGCCCCAAACGCCGCTTGCCAGTGCTAAAGTTAATCAGTCGAGTCAAATTTTTCCAGACTGGTGGCACAGGCACAGCCCTGGTCTCTACAAACTACTGTGTCAATTATGTTATTAATATTATTTTAATATGATCATTCTAACTTAATGACAAGCCCAGGATTAAAATATGTAACCTAAATTATATACATATTAAGTATAAACTCACATTAAAGTTAAAATTTTTATTTAGGCCTAGCTATTAACTTTTGGCAGTGCTTATCCCCACGGTACCGTCGGAATAATATTTTGCTTATCCGCACGGAACACTGCCGAGATAGGCAGACTTCCGTGCGGATAAAGCCGGACTTATTCCCACGGAACACTGCCGAGATAGGCAGACTTCCGTGCGGATAAAGCCGGACTTATTCCCACGGAACACTGCCGAGATGGGGGCAGAGAGTGGGGGCAGATGTGAGTGGGGTGGACAAAAGCCAGTAAACATATTGGCTGGGTACGAGGGAGCAGAGTACGCGCACAGAAAGATGCGCATAACGGGTGGCCACAGGAGAGAGAAAATATTAGCCAATCACTGGCGCAATGAAATTTCCGCGACAGGCTTTACTCTTTATATTGTAAATCGACCCACTAAGCGATAGGCTAGCTGAATCATATTCGAGTTACTCATTGATATCAACATAATCAACAAACTGTTGTGACGATCTCGTTATATTTGGTGATGATCTATACATGTACATGTAACTGAATTACAAAAGGGATATTGGACAACGTTACAGAGTTGTGCCAAATTTATAAACTCGAAATCAACATACAAAAGAGAGATCGTTGCAGCAAGTAGACTTGGTTCAAGATTTGAATTTAACTATGGTTCCACATGAACACAAAGGCAACCGGTTGCCGTAGACACACAATAGAAGTTAGCAAAAGTGTGTTCATCCGATTCTTCTCTCAAGAAAACTGGTGGAATTTCTGCAATAGAAATAGTGCATAGTTCGATAGAGTAATAATGCGAGATCGAAACACATATCAAAAGATGAGATTTGCATCCGCTTCCAGTCGAGTGCAATATTTAATTTTATGTCAAAAAACTGCAAACTTCTTATCTACGTAGTGTATTTTTTGCGAAAATTAGACTCCAAAATTTTTTTAAAGAAACGAAGTGTCCCGTCCTACTTAAGGTGTCCTTGGCTACGATATGACGATTAGACGACTACCATGCAGTGCACTTATTACGGTTGGTCTCATTCTGTAATCTCCAAACGAAATCATACAAAAATAATTGTCAACTTGCATTTTGTTTTCAAATATTTCAGCTATAAATTATTTCTCAAAGCAAGCAATTGCTGATCTACAATATGTTAAGAAATTTACCCCTCAAAACCTCAAAACCTCATTGAACCTCCAATGAGTGCGGCTTTATCCTTAGTCTGCCAACTGTATCTGGGCAGTGTTCCGTGGGAATAAGTCCGGCTTTATCCGCACGGAAGTCTGCCTATCTCGGCAGTGTTCCGTGGGAATAAGTCCGGCTTTATCCGCACGGAAGTCTGCCTATCTCGGCAGTGTTCCGTGGGAATAAGTCCGGCTTTATCCGCACGGAAGTCTGCCTATCTCGGCAGTGTTCCGTGCGGATAAGCAAAATATTATTCCGACGGTACCGTGGGGATAAGCACTGCCTTAACTTTTAGATAGCTAGACCTATAAAATAAAAAATTAAAATTTATGTATACATTAAATTATTAATTTGATGATTTAGGCCCTAGTTAAAATTATTAAAACTTATATGTAAAATTTAGGCACAGCATGTTAATTTTTTTATTCTTGTTATATCCACAAATGATATAGGCTTATATTATGGCTTTATTCAGCTACTTTTTCTATTTTTTGTAGAGTTTTTGGACCATAGACTCCATACTTTGACTTAATTAAAATATTATTGACTATAGCTAATATAAAATATTTGGAAATACTGGTTTTCAATATCATTGCTTGACTATGAAGTAAGTATAAAAAACAAAACATAGTAACTATAGTCAGGAAGGTGGCCTCTGACAAAGAAAATTCCCATGCACATAAGGGGTCTTAGCGCACATTGGCACACAATTGCAACACACAAAGGGTTTTGGTGCATATTGGCGCCTAACGTCTAACCTAATAATAATAATAATAAGTTTTTATTGGCATGTAATTATTTCCTTTTTTAAGTTAAATATTTTAGAACCTAAAAAAATCATTATGATCTAATCTATACTCAGTATTATATAGTTTATGCTAGAATTTTCTAGCACATATTTATAAATGTATTATACCATGGTATGCAAATAGGAAATAGTATGCATAGGTTGGCATGTGGGATATATATTGCATATTTTTGCATATATATTGCATATGATATATATTTTGACAAAGTTAAATGTTAAGGGCCAATAGTAAATATTGTATGCATTGAATCCTATTTACTTTAGATCCTAAGAGTTTTTTTCAGTTATATTTTTTTAGTTTATAAGATGGTATTTAATATAGCTTAAAGGTTTCTGGTTTGCATATTTTACTAAAATCTACCTGCTGGCCTGAGTGATAGCCAATGGAACCAACTTGGCCACCATTTGCAGCTAAATCAGCAGCAGCGTGGAGCAGCATTGCTAGCAGCAGTTGGTAAATCTGCCTGTTGTTTGCTCAGCCCATGCCAACTGTCTGGCCCCGTGCCAACTGGCGGTGACTCACCTCTTCGCCCTCACTGAGTTGACTGACCGCAGCCAGAGCTGACTGCTTATTTCAGCAGCAAGTGCGACCACAGCTTTGACGAGCTTCAGTCAGTAAGGCTTCGCAGCTTTGCGATGTCCACTTTGCAGGGCGGTAGCGGCGGTGGCGCCGCGGGCCTACCGGAGCACATCCTGGCGCTGCACTCCGGCGACAAGCTGGTCCGCTGCGCCGCTTACATCGGCTCCTTCCCGGTGGAGGGCGCCGACCAGCGCCAGCGGACCGAGTTCGTCCACCAGCAGCTGGAGGCGATGCAGGGCTGCGGGAAGTCGCGGCCAGTGCAGCTGTGGATTGCCCTGACTGGTGTGAAAGTGTGCGACCAGAACGGGGAGCAGGTGAGCATCAGCAGGCGGCTATTCACGCCAGCCATTCAGCTGCCATCGCAGGCCGAATCTCCGCCCGCAGGTGCTGATGGCGCACGCACTCCGCCGCATTTCGTACGCAAACTGCAACCCGGACCACCGGCAGTTCGCCTTCATGGCCCGGGAGCCCAAGACGCAGGTGAGCCTGCAGTACTGCCACGCCTTCGTCACCGACAGCGCCCAGCTGGCCGAGGAGCTCAACAACCTGCTTGGCGACTGCTTCAAGCTGGCCTACGCCCTGCAGCAGCAGCAGGAGCAGCGGAAGAAGCAGCAGCAGCAGCAACAGCAACAGTTGCAGCAGCTGCCCCCGCCGCAGCCGCCGCCCACAGCGCAGCAGCTGCTGATGAACGACCCGACCATTGGTGCCGGTGGTCGAGTCGGCAGCAGCGGCAGCGGCCTGCCCAGCAGCCTCGACTACCTGCGCCGCATCAACGCCTTCGCCCTGAGCAGCGCCTGCGGCGGTCGCCAGCCGGCTCAGCCGTCCGGCCCGGGCGCTCCCGTTGAGAATTTCCGGTCAGCCTACGGCAACCCCGTCATCGTGCTGAAGGAGTGCATCGACCAGTCCGTCACGGCCGGCGCCGGTGGCGGCCTTCTCGTTGGCCCCGCCGCTCTGGCCGCTGGCGTCGGCGGCGCCTGGGACACGGTGGACGCGCCGACCGTCGGTCGGAACCTCGCCAGCAACAACAACGGCATCTCGGCGGGAACCGCAGCGGCAGCGGGCGCCGCCTCCGTCGATGTGGATTCTCCGCCGCCGCCTTTGCCGCTTCGGTAGGATTTGCTTTGTCTCTGCTTTTGGGATTGTTTGGGATGAGAGCGGCTTGTTAGCCTGCAGCAGAAATATGGATGTAATATTTGGTGATTTTGTCTAATTCTTGCTTGTGTGTATGTACTCAAGGTTCGGTTGCTTTAAAATATGGTCCTGGTCAGAGCGCTCGAATGCTTCATTGAGTTCCTCTCTGTTTCTGTTCGTGCTTTATGGGATTTCCAAAATATTTCGAATGCTATATGAGATTCCCTGGGGTTTCTGATGCTTAATGGGATTCCCCATGAGTTTCAGTTGCTTTATGGGATTCCCTAGGTGTTTCCAATGCTTAATGGGATTCCCTAGGTGTTTCCGATGCTTAATGGGATTCCCCAGGAGTTTCCGATGCTTAATGGGATTCCCCAGGAGTTTCCGATGCTTATGGGATTCCCCAGGAGTTTCCGATGCTTATGGGTTTCCCTAGGGGTTCCTTCGCATTATTCGGGATTCTTCATTAAATCTTTATTGCTGTACCTCTTCAGCCAATTTCTGATGCTTTACAATGCAGGCTCCTGTCCACACGCCCCGCTCTCCCCCATCCAGCTACGACAGTTTGCGGCCCTCGTCCTCCGATCGGACCCTGGAGCCGTCGCTGCCCTCGGAGCTGACCCCGGCCGCCTGGTACCAGGCCGACCTGCCCCGCGACCTGGCCCTGGAGCTGCTCAGCCGGGAGGAGATCGGCGGCTTCATCGTCCGGGACAGCAGCACGCACGTGAACTGCTACGCCCTGTCCGTGCGGGTGCCCCGGCAGGACAACCCGTCCGGCTACGCGCACTACCTCATCCAGCGCACCGGCCGCGGCGTCAAGCTCAAGGGCCTGGCCAAGGAGTGGCCCAGCCTGCAGTCGCTGGTCTGCCACCTGTCCGTCATGCCGGAGATGCTGCCCTGCCCGCTGCGCCTGCCCCGGCAGCAGGAGAACCCCATCTACTCCGAGCACCCGCCCGCTGGGCCCGGCGGCGCCGGCGTTGGCGGCGGCCAGGCAGCGAACGCGGGCGGCGAGGCCGAGCCGGAGGACCTGGCGGGCCAGCCGTGCCCCTACGGGCTGAACCTGCCGCCTGACGAGGACTATCAGCGCCTGTCCGACTTCAGCTCCATCATGGCCGAGCTGCGGGTCTGACGGCCGGGCGTGCGGATTTCAAATCCCAAAAGTTCTGCGCAATCTCCATTAGCTGCCCGCTTGTGCTAACTGTAGCAGCTCGACTCCTTACCTGCCGCCTCACCTTTCCGCGCAGTCTAGCGCCGGACCCAATCTGACTGTACTACTCGCAGTAAGCAGTCCGGCATTCAGCTTGTACTATTGTCCTGGCTACGGAATCAATTCACTTTATGTTTAGTTTTTATGATTAGACTGCGCAGCATGCCGCCATGATTCATTTAGCCGCCTATTTATTAACTCGCGCGTTTTTATATTTATCTGTTCTATATAGTCCGTTTGTTGATCAGATTTGTGGTCTCTCGTTGCTATGCGACGAGTAAAATTCTTCTTCTAGTCCGTTTTCTGCGCTTTTTTTCCAGCTTTGCGCCGCCTGCTTTGAAAGCCCCGCTCTGTTTACCGACACACTGCAGGATTTTGCTCTGAACTACAGCCTATCTGTCCGCGATGCTTTTCTCACTGCCGATTGTTAGCTGTGTACAGCGTCTGTAGCCACCTTTCCTGTGCACTTTTCTGTTGCTACCGTCTGCACCTTCTCTTACACCCGGCTCCACTTTGATTGTACAGCTTAGCAACCGATTTGTTTACCATAGTTACAGCATCCAGCCTAATAGATATAGTATCCGTTGCTAAGCTGTGCGAGCGTAGATGCTGCTTAGCAACTTAGTTACTTAGCCCTAATAGATCAAATTATTGTTGCTATGCCTTTAAGATGCGTTGTAGCAACTTTGTATAAGACCAAAACGAACAAATTAAGTCCCTGCTGCCTGTTGCGAACTTGGGATTCTAATCCCACACTCGGGTCGCTTTCAAATCCCACTAAATTCAAATGCTACGCCCCTACGAGAAAACATATGAATTCATGACTTCAATAAGTTGTTGAGTAGCGGATTTTTTCTAGCTGATCCCCTGCCTGTTTCAAACCTATCAGTTTTGTGTATTACTGTGTAACTATTTTTGTCTTTCAGGTTCGCCCCTACCCGTGAGCAGTGCGGCTCGGCCTCTCTCTCTGTCTCGGCTGCGACAGCCTGTCTTTGATTGCCTGTCCGTAGCCTTGCAGTCCGGGCGCAGACAGTCCGACTGCTCCTGTGTTAGCCGCAAAGCTCCTCTTTTACCTGTCCGTCTCTCCACCAGCTCGAACGTTTTTTTCGCTCTTTTGTAGACTTTTTTACCGCTTTCCGCAATTTCATTCTGCAAGCTCCCGGTTTTTATTGTCCTGAATTGTCCCGCCGCTTCTTAGCTGTCAGTCTCAGGCCGCTGTCCCCGACTCAAATCCTCTGCGCTATCTTTGCTGCTGCATATCATGATTGGAGATTTCCCTAGTTGCAATTTTGTTCAATTTTTTAAAACAAATTCGCGATAATTAGTTGGTAAATGCGCTTTGCGCTACTAACCGCAGTAGCATGATTTGTGCACGTGCTGTATTGTATTTAAATTGCCTGACAGGTCCGCAAATTTTGTTTGTAATCACAATTTTGTTATCGTAAAGTTTTTAATTTAACTGGCCTAACTGCTCCACAATGCATTGCTCGCACGGCGGCCGGCTGTTTTTATCCGCAACTGCGCGGCCCCGCCCGCAACCCGCTGCTGTTTGCTACATAGTGCGGCCCGTGTTGGCCGGTGCGTTTCAGCCAGACTTGCCTTATTTTGCCGAGCTGTTGGCTAACAGTGGATGCTTAGTTTGAGGCGAATTTCTAGTTTAGCTTCTTTGTAACTAACAGTTTAGCATCGTCTTTGGCCTCGACATTGGCGGCTCAAAGTGGCACCTGGCGCAGCTCTGGTCAGGCGTCTGGGTGGGTGGCATGGGGAGCTCGACTCGATTTCCACCAGCTGGGGTATTCCACTGGCGTCTCAACAATACTCAAGAACCACGAGGAACCAAGAGGCCCTGCACAAGTGATAAATCAACCAGGCGCTAAAAATTCGTAAACTAACTTCTAAAGGCCTTAATTGCCCAGTCTTTCACAGAAGCTCACAGTTTCACAGCAACTGATTTTCTTCCAGTCTGAAGCATTCAAGCTAACGCCATTGGGAAGCAGGTACCACTTAAATTAAAATTTACTTAAATTAAGAAGCCTATGGCCAAATTGCAAGTGTGTGATGGCCCGTCAATTTTCACTGGTATTAACCGCACCGACCGCATGGCAGCTGCAGATGAAGGCAAAAAATTGGGATTAGTCGGTTCCCGAAACTGACTGACAGTTTTTTTAGCAGCTGTTGGTTGCTATTGGCAGATAATAATGATGCTAAAGAATACAAGCCGGACTGGCATGATATACGCTATTCGAAACAAACAAACATTCATCCTGTTTTTAGTTCGATTTTGTAATGCACTGCCGAATTTAATCACTCTGATTCACACTTAAAGCCCTTAAATACATGTGCTGCAATGGGGACGGACTCCAGCAACTCTTAGTTCTGTTCCGTCTCCAGTTGGAAATAATCAGACCCACAAAAATATATAAATTTTGCACTAACAAGCACCAGAAGTAAAGAAAGTGCAACAAACCGAGAATTGAGCAGAATTATTGGGCATCCTGTCTGCAGAGCCGTTTGTCTATGGCTGGCTGAAGCAGAGCTGTCTGTCTGACTGTTTCTTTGCAAGTTCAGCCACAGACGAATTGGGGCACCCTGTTAAGGTCGTTGACTCTGCGAGCGTTCGCAAATCCAAGTCTTCTTGTCAATGAAGCTTTGAGCTCACTGCTTAATTAATTCAACTTCGAGGCAACCTTCAATAACCAAGCACATCAGCCACACTTTAGCGACGAGAGACAGCCAAGACTGACGCGGCAATGGCTTTTCCACTGCTGACCACCTTCATGGCATCGGTTTTGCTGTTTGGTGAGAAGTTTAATTGCTGCATAAGTATGCGGACATAGATCACCTAAATCATGCGCTAATTTAATTTTTATGCTGATTTTTCATAATTTTACAGTTGCCATTCAACCTAACATCGCCGACGCCAAGCTAAGGGACCCCGAGCTCGAACAGAGAACGCTGCGTGATCTCATGCTCTACAAGAGGATGCAGCGCGATCCCATGCTCTACAAGAGGATGCAGCGCGATCCCATGATCTACAAGAGGATGCAGCGCGATCCCATGATCTACAAGAGGATGCAGCGCGATCTCATGCTCTACAAGAGGATGCAGCGCGATCCCATGCTCTACAAGAGGATCGACCAAGATCTACGAGATCCCGAATTCCGAAGGAAGTGGAGGCCAAAGATAAATGATAACGGCAGGGGCATTAAATGGGAGCCGTGGATGATCTGTGGGCAAACGCGCCTGTGTGATCCAGAGCTTGATGCCTGACGCAGCAGCAGTTGAAGAAGTTGAAACATAACTGCTGCTGTTCTGTTGCACTGATTCGTTTTTGCCACAAACTGACACTAACTGGCCAGTTGTTCAAGCATATAAATTAGTCATCAAAAGTTGTAGCAAAATTAGCTCTGTGACCTGACTACTTGTTGACAATAGCAAAATTGAGCCAAAAGTGAATCCAGGCTTTAAAATAATGTAATAATTGCTGGTTCTAACAACAGTCTTTAGTCTGCGTGATTAAAATATCAAAACAAAAATAAATTAAAATAAATTTGCACTGGGCAGAGCATTTGTGGGCCAGAGAGTTCAGTTTGATGCTCCAGAAACTGTGAATGGTCTTTGAATTCATTTGGCTTCTCCTTGCTTTCAATTGCAGAAGCCTTGTGCTGGGCTTGTGAATGGCCTTTTCATGGTTGATTTTTCTAAAATAGTAGTCCTACCAAAAATTATTGCTGTGGCAATTGGATTATTAAAACGTAGACCAAATGAATGCGGGTTCGGAAAACTGAATTCGAGGAATGCCATCGACTCTGGATTCGTCCTTCCAATGTGAGCTGCATCTGTGCGTGCCTGGCGATGCATTCACGTCCTGGGCGGTAGAGGAGGGGATACTTTCCCACTCCCGCCTGGATCTGGATACTGTAGCCGGATAGGCGATGGCCGCATCGAGTGCAGTAGTTTTCCGCTCTCTCCCTCTATCTTTCCGCTCTCTCCCTCTATCTTTCCGCTCTCTCCCTCTATCTTTCCGCTCTCTCCGTCTCTCTTTCCGCTCTCTCCGTCTCTCTTTCCGCTCTCTCCGTCTCTCTTTCCGCTCTCTCCCTCTATCTTTCCGCTTTCTCCCTCTCTCTTTCCGCTCTCTCCGTCTCTCTTCCGCTCTCTCCCTCTATCTTTCCGCTCTCTCCGTCTCTCTTTCCGCTCTCTCCGTCTCTCTTTCCGCTCTCTCCGTCTCTCTTTCCGCTCTCTCCCTCTATCTTTCCGCTTTCTCCCTCTCTCTTTCCGCTCTCTCCGTCTCTCTTCCGCTCTCTCCGTCTCTCTTTCCGCTCTCTTCCTCTCTCTTTCCGCTCTCTCCCTCTCCCTTTCCGCTCTCTCTCCCTGTACAAAAATTGGGTATTTTAATTCCTCATTTAGTTTCCCTCAGTTGAATCAGCCTGCATCAGAGAGCGACAGTTGCTGCTGTTTCCCTTAGTTGAATCAGCCTGCATCAGAGAGCGACAGTTGCCTTTATTATTCGCGTTATCATTTTACTTCTTTTGTATTGTAAAAAATGACACAGCTGCCCATGAAAAGGCCATTCACAAGCCCAGCACAAGGCTTCTGCAATTGAAAGCAAGGAGAAGCCAAATGAATTCAAAGACCATTCACAGTTTCTGGAGCATCAAACTGAACTCTCTGGCCCACAAATGCTCTGCCCAGTGCAAATTTATTTTAATTTATTTTTGTTTTGATATTTTAATCACGCAGACTAAAGACTGTTGTTAGAACCAGCAATTATTACATTATTTTAAAGCCTGGATTCACTTTTGGCTCAATTTTGCTATTGTCAACAAGTAGTCAGGTCACAGAGCTAATTTTGCTACAACTTTTGATGACTAATTTATATGCTTGAACAACTGGCCAGTTAGTGTCAGTTTGTGGCAAAAACGAATCAGTGCAACAGAACAGCAGCAGTTATGTTTCAACTTCTTCAACTGCTGCTGCGTCAGGCATCAAGCTCTGGATCACACAGGCGCGTTTGCCCACAGATCATCCACGGCTCCCATTTAATGCCCCTGCCGTTATCATTTATCTTTGGCCTCCACTTCCTTCGGAATTCGGGATCTCGTAGATCTTGGTCGATCCTCTTGTAGAGCATGGGATCGCGCTGCATCCTCTTGTAGAGCATGAGATCGCGCTGCATCCTCTTGTAGATCATGGGATCGCGCTGCATCCTCTTGTAGATCATGGGATCGCGCTGCATCCTCTTGTAGAGCATGGGATCGCGCTGCATCCTCTTGTAGAGCATGAGATCACGCAGCGTTCTCTGTTCGAGCTCGGGGTCCCTTAGCTTGGCGTCGGCGATGTTAGGTTGAATGGCAACTGTAAAATTATGAAAAATCAGCATAAAAATTAAATTAGCGCATGATTTAGGTGATCTATGTCCGCATACTTATGCAGCAATTAAACTTCTCACCAAACAGCAAAACCGATGCCATGAAGGTGGTCAGCAGTGGAAAAGCCATTGCCGCGTCAGTCTTGGCTGTCTCTCGTCGCTAAAGTGTGGCTGATGTGCTTGGTTATTGAAGGTTGCCTCGAAGTTGAATTAATTAAGCAGTGAGCTCAAAGCTTCATTGACAAGAAGACTTGGATTTGCGAACGCTCGCAGAGTCAACGACCTTAACAGGGTGCCCCAATTCGTCTGTGGCTGAACTTGCAAAGAAACAGTCAGACAGACAGCTCTGCTTCAGCCAGCCATAGACAAACGGCTCTGCAGACAGGATGTCGAATAATTCTGCTCAATTCTCGGTTTGTTGCACTTTCTTTACTTCTGGTGCTTGTTAGTGCAAAATTTATATATTTTTGTGGGTCTGATTATTTCCAACTGGAGACGGAACAGAACTAAGAGTTGCTGGAGTCCGTCCCCATTGCAGCACATGTATTTAAGGGCTTTAAGTGTGAATCAGAGTGATTAAATTCGGCAGTGCATTACGTTTGGGAAAAACCCTAAGTAGTGAGTTTACGGGGTTTCCTTTTCGCACAGCCTCCAAGGTTCCCCAGCACGAAAGCCCTGCAGTGTTTGATCCGGCGTTCCCCACGGCCTGGTCGTCAAGCAGGGAGGAGCGCTGAGGGTGGGTAGCCAAGGCTCTGGTCGGGTTTAAGCGGAGTGCCAGAGTGTCAGCAGGAGCAGTCGAGGAAATAATAAAAAACTTGTTGGACAGGCGGCTGGGATTTCTGCTCGACAAAGCGCAGAATTCGGTGAGCAAATGTCCCCGCAAAATGTCGGTTCGGCTGTGTCAGAAATAATTTAAAACTTTTGAACCCCTTTATTTCTTGCAATATGGTTCTCACCTGGCTTTTAAAAATGCTCACCTTCCTTACAATTGCTTCGCTATGCTTTTATTATGTAGCCTCCGAAACCAACAATGCATTGTGAAAATTTTACTGTATTAGTTCAAAATAGCTAAATAAGCGATTAAGCATACAGGGTATGACTACTTGTAGAGGGAGTTGTAGCCTAGTGGCTAGGGCGCCTGCCTTATGACCAGAAGGTCGTGGGTTCGGGTCCCGGCCCCTACGAGACAATTTGTGCCCTTGAGCAAGGCACTTAATCCCGCATTGCTTCAGTCCACCCAGCTGTGATTGGGTACCAGCGTATGCTGGGTAATAACTGATCCTGAAGCAGGCCCATCTTACCCTGTCACTGTGCGGCTTTGTGAGTGAAGATTCGCTGTTCGCCAGGCAGGTTCAAAATAAAAAAATGGAGCTGGCAGTGGGGTACCTACCATGCCCGAGAGTGTTTCAGGTGCAACGGGTGTGCAGTCTTCACCTGCATTTGCACCCGTGCTACAGGTTTACCTGTCAGCGTCTGTTATTATTATGACTACTTGAGTACTCAAAAAGGTAACGATCTAATACACCTTCAGTAGCCTGAAGATAAACAACCTGATAAGTAGCGTGAAGATTCCACAATTCCTCAAGTCAATCTCGCTAGATTGCGACCTTGCTGACTGATGATGCCAGGCGGATGGCGAATGGACACTCCAGAATCAGCGTGTGCCAGGAGGGCAAAAGAAGCCCTGTGGAGTACCGTTTTTGTAGTCATAAATCAAATAGTCTAGACGAAACTAGCTCGTAAATGTTCTCGACAATCGTTTGGTGATTTAAAAATCTCAATAAATGCACTTGAAACAACAATGCGATGGAGATTTGTTACAGTTAAGCTTATAGTCTATTTATGTAACTTTGGGATGCCATAAAATTTTTAAGTGGAATATCTAAAAGAAATTAAGAAAACTTCAGCTGCAGATGCAATTTTCAGGTGAGCAAAAACTCGCTTCTTTTTCTTTGTTGAAAGGCTGAAGGAATGCTATGGATTGATCATCTGCCAATGCGTCTACATGCATGGGCGTAAGGATTTTCCCTCTATCGTCATCATGCCAGCTTCCCTCTTAATCTTCCTCCTTGATGGAGTGATGCCGGCCTTGACTGATAATCAGGAACCATTCCTTGGGTAAAACTAGGCTCACGTCGTGATGTTCAACACTTTCCGGCAGAAAGTTTTACAGCTTCCAAGAAATACATTATCATTTAATTCTTCTTTTTTTCGATTCTAAATTATCATTTTAATTGCCAGAAGATTCAGCGTGTTTTTTGCAAGCCCAACGGCAGCCAATTGGATTTAGCTGGGATGCTCCCGGCCCATCTGATCTGCTCAGCTGCTCGTTTTTTCCCTGCCCATACTGTATCTTGGGACACAAGCTGCTGCTGCTGTAGTTTTGGTCTGTTGGGACAGATTCAGGAAGTCCTGGAATCCCATCCGACTCTTTTTGAACTTCTCCATTCCAAAAAACAACAGACTGAATTCCATTAGTGGTCGCAGGTACCGCGACAGACCGCTGATCATCAAGATTCTAAAGCCGATCTTGGCCATGATATTTTATAAAAGTGAAATTTTAGCCCCACTCAGTTGTACGCCAATATTTTTCATTTTTAACCATTCGCCAAGACTCTGTTTGTAAAGGTCGATGAAGAACTATCGAATTTCTCCATCTCCATCCAGCCTTTCACCGATTTTGATGGCCATAGCAACTAGCTGCAAGGCGCGAGCTCGCATGACGCGCAAGATTTGACTAATTGACGAGTGCGCGATTTCCTTCACCACCGTGGAACCGGATATCCCGGCAGTGCACATCAATTCGCGCCGCTGTCACTGTCTCCGGCCTGTCGGGGATAATCCGCGTGTCAAGTCGAGCTCAGCGAGACAAATTCTTCGTTTTTATACGAACTGCCGAAGTCCTCGCGGTGGAGAAATCCAGCGAACCACGGATATAAAACTACCTGGGCTCATGCGGGAGCAGTTCGAACTTCAAAGCCATTCGCAATCTTGCAATCAGTGAAAAGCTTTCCGCTGATGCATTCGGCGTCGCCGCTCCTCCAGCTCGTCGGTCTGGCCTTGGTGTTGCTGAATTTCACCTGGACGGCGCAGGGCGCCATGCCGCGGAAGCTGTGTGAGACTTGCTGATGGAGCCTATTTGCTTCGCTTTCAATTTGGGTTGGACAATCGAATCTGGCCCCGAATGGGCAGCCGCTCATTTCACCCCTCATTTAGGCTACGAGGGCCCGATCTCAGCGCCTGCCCTCGGTCACGCAATCCTTGGCGATCCGAGCCCAGTGCCAAAGCTGCCCGTCAGCGAGTACAGCAGCCAGCACTACTGCCTGTTCCAGCTCAGCGGCGGTGTCTACCTCACCTGGCAGCAGGCCGCCGCCTTCTGCGCCCTCTTCAACGCCACTCTGCCTGTGCTGCGCTCCCAGTTCGCCTGGCAGACGCTGCGGACCTACGCGCAGAACGAGCGGTTTTGGGTTGGCGTGGAGCGTGCAGGCGCCGGTGCGTGAGGCGCTTTTATAATACTGATTTCTGTGCGGTATGTCACCACATGGCTGCTGCCCTCTGTGACCTGACCCACCTACACTCTCTGTGACCTGACCCACCCAACACCCTCTGTGACCTGACCCACCCAACACCCTCTGTGACCTGACCCACCAACACTCTCTGTGACCTGCACCCAACGCACCCTGTGTCTGAAACCCGTCGAACCTGAAGGCCCTGAAGGCGAGGACCTGTGGCGCTGGTACACGGATGATCTCTCGGAGCTGCCGCTGCGCACCAAGGACTTCAGTCGGGCCAACAACCAGACTGGCGTCGACTGGAGCCGTTCGGAACCGAGCAACGCGCACTGCGCCGAGGCCTGCGGCGTGGCCAGCTACGATGGCAACCTGGCCGACTACGCGTGCGCCACAGTGCCGCCCTGGGACCCCTGCGAGGACGAGTCGTATGTGGTGCGCACGGTCTGCCAGCGATCCTACATACCGGGTGAGGCAGCTAAATGAGGCAATTAACCATCATTAATCCAAATTATTTGCTTCTCTTCCGAATCGGAAATCCCACCGCAGTTTGCCAGTACCTGCGCGAGCCGCCCATCATTCCGACTGAGCGGGATTTTTACATAATTATTGCGGCAACTTTCGCAGGTAAGGGTGCACTAATTTCTTACTTGTGCGACACAAATTCTTTGTCGGCGCTGTTAAACTCCATGAAACTTTACTTTAAGGCCTCCTCGGCGGCACCGGACTGATCTTGTTTCTGCGACTTGTGTTCGACGCCCTCAACCAGAAGAGTCGACCTGTAGCTTGAGTGCATGAAGCCAGCTTGCATGCCAATTGTGTCTGTGACAGACTTACTACAGACGACGTAGCTACGAATATTTTATAAAACAGTAAAAAAACAAAAATTAAAAAAAAACTTTTGCCCTCGAAAAAAATGTGTTACAGTAATGTTGCCTTATGTCAAATTAATCTTATGAACATCGCTCACGCTCTGAAAAACAACTTTAGTTCATTACTAGCTCTTCGGTGCCCCCCCAGGGGGGCGCAGACAGGCATTTTAAATCAACGGTACTCAACAGAAATCTCCCTAAGCTGCTAGAAAATCTCTGCAGCAAAATTAAAGTCTCCCTAAAAGCATAATATCCTTCCGTGTATTCAGAAAATCTACTGAAAGTCTCCCCGAGCAATTAGCCAATTGCCCCGAGCACTTGAAAAATCTCCCAACCAGCTAGATAATCTTTCCGAGCAGCTGGAAAAATTTTTAGAGCAGTCAAAAAATCTTCCCCCAGCAGTAAAGTAAAAAACCCCGCCAGCAGTTAGAAATCCCCCAATCAAATAGAAACTTTCCCCGGGCAGTTAAAAATCTCCTAAGCAGACCGAAAAGCCCCCAATGAAGAAAAATCTTCGGGTAAAAAATACCCCCCACAAACAGAATTCCCCAACCAGACAAAGAATCCCAAGCAGAAAAAAGTCTCATGAGCAGTTGGAAATTCTACCAGAGGCAGTTAGAAAAACTTCTCATGCAGTTAAAGAACTCATGCAGCATTTAGAAAACCCCCTCGAGCAGTCCGAAATCACTCAAGCAGTTAGAAATCCCCCGATAAGATAGAAAATTTTTCCTAACAGTAAGAAATCCCCTAAGCAGACAAAATTTCCATGAGCAGCTAGAATATCCCCATCAAGCGGTTAAAAAATCTACCCGAGGCAGTTAGAAAAACTCCTAATGCAGTTAAAAATCTCCCGGACCATTTAGAAAATCCCCCTCAAGCAGTCCGAAAACACCCAAGCAGTTAGAAATCCCCTAATCAGACAGAAAAGCTCCTCGAGCAGTTAGAAAATCCCCAAGCAGACTGAAAATCTCCCTGAGCAGTTAGAAAATCTCCTTCAAGCAGTCCAAAATCACCCCAGCAGCTAAAAATTTTTTCGAGCAGCCGAAAAATCTTCCTCCAGGTTAAGGTAGCAAACCCACGAACAGAAAAAAACCCCCAGCAGTTAGAAAATCCCCTTTGAGAAGTCGGAAATTCCAATCAAATAGAAACTTTCCCCGAGCGGTCAGAAATCCCCTAAACAAAGAAAAAACTTTTGCGAGCAGTCGGAAAATCTTTTTCCAGCAGTCAGGTAGAAAGCCCCTCAAGCAGACGGAAAAATCTCCCCAGCAGTTAGAAAATCCCCTTCTTGGAGTCAGAAATCCCCCAAATAAACAGAAAATTTTCCAAGCAGGCTACCCGAACATTTATAAAATCCCCTTTGAGCAGTAAGAAGATACACTCGAAGCAGACAGAAAACCTCCCTTAGCAATTAGAAAATCTTCCCAAGCAGACAGAAAATACCCTTCGAGCAGTCAGATATCGCCTAAGTAGTTAAAAAGTCCTCTTCGAGCAGTTAGAAAATCTTCCCAAGCAAGCAGAAAATCTCGCCGAGCATTTAGGGAAAGACCCTTCGAGCAGTCAAAAATCCCCCAAGAAGTAAAAAAGTCCAGTTCGAGCAGTCCGAAATCCCCAAATCAGGTAGAAATTATTCCGGAGCTGCTAGAAATCCCCCAAGCAGACAAAAAAAGTTCCCGGGCAGTAAAAAATCCCCTAGAGCAGTTAACTACCTAGCAGTTAAAAAATCCCTCTGCAGCATTAAAAAAATCCTCAAGTCAACCAAAAAATTCCCCGAGCAGAAAAAAATCGCCCAAACAGTTAGGAAATTCCCCTTGCGGCAGTCTCAGAAATCCACCAATCCGATAGAAAATCACACCGAGCAGTTATAAAATCTCCTTGAGCAGACAGAAAATCCCCGAAGCAGACAGAAAATCTCACTGAGCAATTAAAGAATCTTCCCAAAAAGTTTGACAATACCTTTAAAGCAGTCAGGAATCTCCTATACAGTTAGAAAGTCCCTTTCGAACTGTTAGAAATCCCCCACTCACATAGAAAATTTCCCCGAGCAGTAAGAAATCGAAGAGGTAAAAATCTCCCAGGCAGACGGAAAATGTCCCCCCCCCGAGCATTTAGAAAATTTTCTTCGAGCAGTCAGAAATTCCCAAGTAGACAGAAAAGTTCCCTAGCAGTTAGAAAATCTCCCAAGCAGTTAAAAAGAATTTGCGAGCAGTCAAACCTCCTCTCCGAGAAGTTAAAAATCCCCCAGGCAGTTAGAGAATCCCCTTCAAGCAGTCTCAGAAATCCAGCAATCATAAAGAAAATCACACGCGAGCAGTTACAAAGTCTCCCTGAGCCGATAGAAAATCCCCCAAGTAGACAGAAAATCTCCCCAAGCAATTCAAAAATCTCCCAAGCAGTTAAAAAGTGTCGTTCGAGCTGTTAAAAATCACCAGTCACAAAGATAATTTCCCCAAACAGCAAGAAATCCCTAAGCAAACAGAAAAATCTCAATAGGAGGTACAAAATCTTCCAAGCCGAAAAGTCTCCCCCGAGTAAGGTCGAAAATCCACTAAGCTGACAGAAAAACCTCCACGAGCATTTAGAAAATCCTCTTTGATCAGTCAGAAATTCTCCACGCTGTTCCCTTCGAGCAGTAAGAAATCTCCCAAACAGATAAAAAATTCTCAGAGCAGTTAGAAATCTCCCCGAGCAGTAAGAATATCTCCTTAAACTGTTGGAAAACTTCTGAACAATAAGAAAATCGCTTCGAGCAGTCAGAAATCCCCGCAATCAGATAGAAATCTCCCTAAACAGATAAAAATCCTCAAAGCAGACAGAAAATCTCCCGAGCATTTAGAAACTCCCTTCTGGTAGTTAGCAATCCCCAAGCTGACAGAAAATATCCCCGAGAAGTCTAAAATCCTCAAGCAGACAGAAAATTTCCCCGAGCAGACTAAAATCCCCCAAGCAGTTAGAAAATCCTTTTTGAAAAGTCGCAAATCCCTCAATCAAATAGAAACTTCCCCCGAGAAGTCTGAAATCCCCCAAGCAGACAGAAAGTATCCCCGGTCAGTCTGAAATCTCCCAAGCGGGTGGAAAAGTTCCCCAAGCAGTTAGAATGTTGTTGGGTGTGACCATAGACTATTGAGTCGCACACTCAATTTGTAAAGCACCTTAATTATTTGCTTGGAAAATGCCTGATAAGGCAACGCAACCATGGCTTGCTAAAATATAAGAAGCACATCAAAAAAGTGCGAACACAACTTAACTGTTGTTGACTTCGTATGTTCTGTCTTACGCTAAGATAAGCAGACATAACAAATGTCCCCTTCAAGTTGTTTAGAAAATCTCCCGGAGCAGTTAAAAAGTCTCCCGTAGCATTTAAAAAGTCCCCTTCGGGCAGTTAGAAATCCCCCAAGCACACAGCAATTTCCCCGAGCAGTCTGAAACCCCCAAGCAGTCAAAAAACTCTTTCGAGCAGTTAGAAATCCCCCCCCAGCAGTTGGAAATTTCCCTTCGGGCCGTTAGCAATCCACAATCAGATAGAAAATGTCCCCAAACAGTTATAAATCTCGCAAGCAGACAGAAAAGCTCCCCGAGCATGTAGAAAATCCCCATAAGAAGGCAGAAAATACCAATCGAGCAGTCAAGAAATCCCCTAGCAGTAAAAAAGTTCCATTGGAAGCACTTAGAAATCTCCAAATCAGATAGAAAATTTTCCCTAGCAGTTAGACATCCCCCAATCAGTTAGAAAATTTCCCCGAGAAGTTTGAAATCCCGCAATCAGACAGACAATCTCCCCGAGCATTCAGAAAATCCCCTTCTAGTTGTGGGAAAAACTTCCCGATGCAGTAAGAAAACCTCCTTGAGCAGTAAAAAAGTCTCCCAGAACATTTAGAAAATCCGATTGGAGTAGTCAGAAATCCACAAGCAGTTAAAAAGTCTCCCAGCACCCTAACAGTCAGAAAATTTATAAGATTTGTTAGAAAATCTCCCAAGCAGTTTGCAAATCCCCCTGAGCATCTAGGAAATCCCTGAAAGTGTAGAAAATTGTTCCCGAGCTTGTAGGAAAATCACTACAGCAGATAAAAAATCCTGCGAGCAGGTAGGAAGTTGCTATTATAACGCCTTATCAAAGACACATGCGCTTTAAGAAAATTAAGCTAATCACAATTTAAGATTTGGCAGGCTATCAGACTTACCGATCAGTATCGTGCTCGACGAAGACCTCTTAAACAGCTTTTGCTTCTTTGAAAAGTTTTCTCAATCTAACAGGGCTACAAAAGCTAACATTCTTTACTTACTGACTCGAGAAATGATTGGCAAATTCACTGCAGAACGGCCCACGGCTACTTAAATAAAAATATTTCGCTCAAGCATCCACACTTTTAAGCCAATTTATTCAATGTTGGCTCTCCAGCTGGGCGAGAAATAATCAATCGCTAATAAAATGTACACAGATCGCTTGAGCAGTTTTTCTATTGCCCTTGTGCACAACCATTAAGCTAGGGTTGGGGCAGTGTACTCTAGCTAGGTGAGAAAATTTATATTCTCTTCTTACCGGCGCGACCATTTAGCTAAACTTGGAGCAGTGTACTCTAGCTATATGACGCAACCTTTTCAAATAAAAAATTAGACAGTGCAGAGTTTGAGAATTATTGGCCGCTCATTTCATCACTCAAACTTAGCGCAAAACTTTATGACGCAATCTAAAATAAAATCATCATTCTGCCAGGGTCGACTTTGACCTTTGTTGGCCTCGCATTGAAAGCATAGGAAAACTCGTTTTTCGAATATTTAATCCCCTTCCACTTGGAGCAGAGCTTGCAAACTTTCACGGTCTCATCTTTGAAGAATTTGCAATCTTTTGGCGAAAATTTGATCAAAATCGGTTGAGCCGTTCGAGCTCTACATCGTTACGGAGAAAGTTGCCACAGACAGACACACATTAGACATTTAGTATAGTAGAAGAATAGATTTTTACTTGAAAATTTTGACCATTTGGTGGCCCCCACTTCTCAACGATTGGGACAGTGTACTCTAGCTTTATTACGCAACTTTTTTAATTCACACTTTTGACAGTGCAGTCTTAATGACTCGAGACATGATTGGCAAATTCACTGCAGAACGGCCCACGGCTACTTAACTAATCATATTTCGCTCAAGCATGCACAATTTTAAGCCAATTTATTCCAGGTGGGCGAGAAATAATCAATCGTTAATAAAATGTACACAGATCGCTTGAGCAGTTTTTCTATTGCCCTTGTGCACAACCATTAAGCTAGGGTTGGGGCAGTGTACTCTAGCTAGGTGAGAAAATTTATATTCTCTTCTTACCGGCACAAAAAATTAGCTAACTTGGAGCAGTGTACTCTAGCTTTATGACGCAACCTTTTTGAATAAAAAATTAGACAGTGCAGAGTTTGAGAATTATTGGCCCGCGAATTGGAGCAGTGTACTCTAGCTTTATGACGCAACCTTTTTGAATAAAAAATTTGACAGTGCAGAGTTTGAGAATTATTGGCCCGCGAATTTTAACTGAGCACAAAACTTTATGACGCAATCTAAAATAAAATCAACATTCTGACAGTGCCGACTTTGACCTTTGTTGGCCTCGCATTGAAAGCGTAGGAAAAACTCGTTTTTCGAATATTTAATCCCCTTCCACTTGGAGCAGAGCTTGCAAACTTTCACGGTCTCATCCTGGAAAAATTTGAAATCTTTTGGCGAAAATTTGATCAAAATCGGTTGAGCCGTTCGAGCTCTACATCGTTCCATACATACATACATACATACATACATTAGACATTTAGTATAGTAGAATATATATACTTTTGGATTTTAGTATATATGATAATAAACCTGGGAATGTTAATTCTTTTAGCAGAATTGTTTTGCTGCTGTTTTATAGCTACGGTATCATATATCATGATATTGTCTGCCAAGTTGGCCCGGTTTTGCGTGATATATTCGGCCAGCGTGTATACACGGCAACAACATATATCGCCCCAGGACACCTTGAGTCTAAGGTGACTCTTGGTATCGCGGGCCCAAGGTATTCGAATCTAAATTGATAAAATAAGAAAAACAAAATTTTGTTAACGATAAATTAAAAATATCAGTAAAATGTATTCCTCACTGTTATTTTACAAGCAAAACTTTTTCGTTATTTTCAAATAAAAATATTGTTAATATTCCACAAAAATTTAAATAAAAGACCTGGTGCCGTGACTCGAAATCACTAGAGAAATTGAAATGGCCTGTGATAATGGCCCTACCTCATAGACTTTTTTGCCAAGCGCTCGGTTTTTTCGTTGAAATCAGGATGCCAAATAAATTCTAAGGCGCTAAAAGAATTCCTTCAATCCTGCCTTCCGGACTTCGTTTTGACTAGAATGCTTTGAGAAGAATTGTCTTAGGGTTAGTCAATAGTGTCAGTGTCTCAGCAGCCAAAGCCTACCCTGCTGGCTGTTGAAAAAATCTGTTGTTTTTATCTGGATGCCAACATGTCATTGAGGCCAAATTTATTTTAAGGATGCTGTAGCATCCCTATGGCATAAAAACCTAGGCTAAGCAGATGATTTTCAGCCAAACCAATTATAAATTTTAACAATTATTTTAGGCCTACCTCAAGCTCTAGTAAGATATTGTGAATGATCTTGTGAATTTTGTGCATAGCCATACTTTTTGTGTTTGCTAGTCCTGATGAAAAAAAACTGAACACTATAGTATTGTAATAGTCAATGTAAAATTTAAATCTGCGCGAAAATTTGTTATAATCTGTGCCAATAATATCATATTATTACGGTAATACTTTGTTTGAATGCATCTAATAAAACCATATTATTGTAAATAACTTTGTTTAAATGCGATAAATAATATTAGTATATTGTATTAATTAAAACAAAAACTTAAAATTACTATAAATACAAGCGATTTGTGAGCCAAGAAAGGCATAAGGTTTCAGCCCTTTATAATAAAAGAGCTTTACAAGCAAAACCTATCTAGTGTTTTGGCAAGTAAAAGCCTTAGTTATTTGAGCAGAGGCTCGAGGAGTAAGAGTGTTGGAAGCATTTGCAAATTTGTTCTCAGATTGATTCTCAGATTGATACTCAGATTGATACTCAGATTGATACTCAGATCTCGCACATTAGGTGCATAAAGTAGGAGTGAAAAGACGAGTGATAGTAGAGTGAAGCTAGAGCGAAAGGCCGTGACCCTCTGATCCACGGTACGCCTTTCCGGCTGGAGATCAGTGCTTGCCGCTCGGCACTGTGTGAAACGCTACCAGATATATGTCAGTAGTATAGTCGATATAAAGTAATATTATAGAGGAAGTATTTTAGAGAAGAACGCTAAATTGACATCAGCAGAGAAGGAGCCCTACAACAACTTTGGTGGCAGCGTAAAGGGATCAGAGAAACGGCAAAATTTTCAGATAGACAAAGAAACAGTGAATAATGGCAAGCAATAATGAACACAGAGAATTTCAGCCAAAAGAGGAGCAGCCGCAGCAAGAAGAGCAGGATGTGAAGTTGGCGCCATGGGCTCAGGAAGCGTATGAAGAACTGCGAAAGATGGGAGTGAGAATCTCAAAGTACTCCACAATGCTGCAGGAGACTCCGCCGCCAGTCCCAGGACGCTGCTACATCTGTCACGAGCCCGGACCGATGAGGCCACAGTTTGGGCACAGATGCATTCTGCGTCGGTACCCAGCTAAGAAGTAGAGAATGAGAAGGGGGATGTGTCAAAGACGCCTGACAGACCCCGAAAAGAAAGTGAAGATGAGGCGCACGATTTGTATATAGTTGTAGATAATTGTATATATTTTGTTTTATATTGCTTATTTTGTGAAATGCATATGCTGTGTATATGTTGTATATTTCGCCTGCTAAAAGAAACCAGAAAATCAAAGAAAAAGAAGGAAGTCATAACAGAAGAAAAATGGGAAATCGGCAAGAGTCTGAGAAGCAATTAAGAAGTCAATGTAATTATCTAATGTAAAAGTTAATAATTAAAGAAGCTGAAAGAGATATGTGCTGAAGATGTCGTTGAAATAGAAAACTGGAAAGCTGCGAAGGAAAGAGAGTTCTCCTGTATCACATAGCCTGGAAGACTCAATAGCCGTCTCCATGGTGACTGTGAAAAGGATAGTGTCCAGATGGAACGGTACGATGATAGGATTCCCGAACAGATGACTCCTTTTCGGTCGTTGGACAGGAGTTCCGCAAGACCTGGGATAATCTGGGAAGGATGAGAGACTTGATTTGAGAAATAGATTTTGAGACTAGAGATAGGTATAGCAGTCTTGTGAGTCTATATCGAAACCTCTAGTAGACTCAAGGGATCAAGGAGAATCCCAGAGATTGTCTAGAAATCATTCAGAAGCATTTCGGAGCAGCAGCCTTTGGCAACAAGCCTACTCCTGCTAACCTGATGATTGAAGACTGAGAGAAATAAGTGAATTTATTGTTGAAATTAAGAATTAGTGAACTCGGATTAGGCTTGGTGCAGACCAGGTCGGAATCGCCGAGATTGGCAGCGGAAGTCACGTGATGCGGCTTCAAGGCTGTTAAGAGAAGAGTTTATTGATGAAGAATTCGTTGAGAAAAGATGCATGCAAGGAAAAACCTAGGAGGCGGCAGCTATTTAGCAAGAAGTCCCCACCCCGGCCAACTTGGCATGTCATCGGAGATTTTGGAGAGCAGCTGTGTGAAGGCTCTCATAGTAGATAAAGTGTTGAGTAAAGAGGAGCGCTTGTTCTAATGTAAGAAACAATGTAACAATTAATGTAAGTGAAATTTAAAAATGAAGAGACAGAGCCGAAAAATAAGAGAGGGCAGAAGGCCCCCAGAGAAGCTAAAGACAAGAGAGGGCAGCTTCAAAGGAAATGCCCGAAGCCGAAGCCGAAAGAGAGAGATAAAGAAGAGATTGGAGCCAGACGATGAAAGCTCAGACAAAAGAATTTGTTCGAAGACTCGAAACGCAGAAGAATTAGGAGAGAATGAATCGAATGAAGACACTGACGCAGAGCCAACAGAAATTGAGGTGGAGGCTAGTTCCGAGCATGACGCAGACGAAAGTGAAGCCAGCGAGAGCGAAAGTGCTAATGCCCAATCCGAGTCCGAAGGAGGCGAAATCGAAGGGGAGCCTCCCCCCAAGAGATACGAGTTGAGGCCGCGAGCCAAGCCACCTGAGGTTACGTCACACCCAGGAGAAGGTTTTGTGCCACGCCAGCGATATGCGCACTATCGCGAGCACGATAAGAACTGAGGTGCAAAAGTTTGGCTGCGCGCGCATTTGATTCCCTAAGGAATTAGTGCCAAGATTTGTAAATAGTTTGTACATAGACATTTATTCTGAACATGTGTTGACTTTGTCATGCTAAAACCTGCGAAAATTAGAAGGAGGATGAGTTGAACAATGCAGAAAAAAATCGATGGGAGGTCGCTCGGACCCCATAGGCCACGAAACCAAAGGAATTAAGAGGAGAAATGTCATTGGCTACGAAAACAATGTTTTCGGAGGAGAGGCAGATTGGGTTTGTATAAAGAAGAAGCCCTCAGACGGAAGAAAGAGAGTCAATTAGAATCACTGCAAGTCATTGACAAGTCGAAACTTAGAAAAGTAATCAGACAAGTCAAGTTTGCATCATGAATCAGGAAGATCAGTTTGAAGATGAGCTACAGAGATTCCTGGACGGAGTTAACGCTGTCGACATAGGCGAGGATCTGAAGATGCAACTAGACGAGCACGCTGAGATATTGCCGTCTCCCCCGGCCGCGCCGCCATCACCGCCGGCCGTGCCAGTGCGTCCGCCACTTCCACAGCCGCAAGCTGCTGCAGCTCCGGTGTCACGATTGCCGCTTCCGACGGTTCTGCAGCGCCCAAAGCAGCGAGCGCAGCGCAGCCAGGACTCCACTGAATGTGAGGCTCCGCTTCGTCAGAAGACCAGGCCGACGATAGGCGCACCGCCTAAGAGGCCGCGGCTCGCGACTCCCGAGAAGTCGCCGCAGGCAGCGATTCGTCGCTTGGTCAACAACGAATCGCATGAGAGACGAGCTGCCCTGTTGCAGGCTCAGGCGGCAAAGCCTGTTCGGCCCTACGTCAAACCGGCGGACAAAGCAGCCAGCCGAACTCAGCAGATCCAGATCCCGATGCAACAGGCCCGACGATTCGTGCAGCAAGAGAATCGGAAGCCAGCTGAGGTGCGGCCGTCTGCGCTGCCACGACGCCAGACGCCTCCGGCTCAGCAACAGGTCGTCACACCGGCCAGGCCGTCGTCAGCCGGGTCTTCACAGTCTGGCGACTTGCGCTCGATGTTGCCAGTCAGACAGCAGCCCGCAGGACGGCTGCCACCTTCGCCGCCGCCGCCGCAGCCGTTCCGTCAGTCAGAAGAGCGGCCGTATCGACGAACAATTCGGCAAATGGTCGAGGCAGGCGACAGGGACGTTGAGCGGCTGATGTTCGACTTGCGCCGCTACATGATGCGCATCGCGCATTTGCGCCTCGACGAAGCTCTGCCGCAACGGGCCCAAATCTGGGCTACTCTGAAGAAACTTCGTGACGCGTACAATCTACAGCTCTGCATGGCGGCCCTTCAGTGCGTCGCGGAGGAGGTTCACCGCCTCATCGCCCAATCAACGCAGTTTGCCCAGCGGCCGTTGCTGGAGGTTGAAACCCGTTGGGCCCTCGCGCAGGTCGGCTGGGCCTATTACAGACAGCTGCCTACGGTCTGCCAATTTTGAATGACTTCAGGTTCGTGCGTTAACTATAGTAATATTTTTGCGTGACTTTGCCTATTTCTGCTCATTTGCTTATGTTTTGCTCACTTGCTTATGCGTTTTGCTCACTTGCTTATGCGTTTTGCTTACATGCTTTGCTCACTTGCTCATGTGTTTTGCTTATATGCATTTGCTTATTTTTATGGTCTTATGTGTTTTGCTCATTTGCTTATGTTGCTATATAAT
This sequence comes from Macrostomum cliftonense, assembly GCA_950096795.1. Classification (NCBI taxonomy): domain Eukaryota; kingdom Metazoa; phylum Platyhelminthes; family Macrostomidae; genus Macrostomum; species Macrostomum cliftonense. The sequence continues at coordinate 857,563 of CATNEM010000060.1, forward strand.
GTATTGCTTACTTGCTTATCTTTGCGATTTTATCTTTGTGTATTCTTTGTAACCTCATTGATTTGCAATCCTTTATTCACTCACTGCGTTTATTCATAAATGATTGTAAGAGAGGGCAAGTTGTAATAGTCAATGTAAAATTTAAATCTGCGCGAAAATTTGTTATAATCTGTGCCAATAATATCATATTATTACGGTAATACTTTGTTTGAATGCATCTAATAAAACCATATTATTGTAAATAACTTTGTTTAAATGCGATAAATAATATTAGTATATTGTATTAATTAAAACAAAAACTTAAAATTACTATAAATACAAGCGATTTGTGAGCCAAGAAAGGCATAAGGTTTCAGCCCTTTATAATAAAAGAGCTTTACAAGCAAAACCTATCTAGTGTTTTGGCAAGTAAAAGCCTTAGTTATTTGAGCAGAGGCTCGAGGAGTAAGAGTGTTGGAAGCATTTGCAAATTTGTTCTCAGATTGATTATCAGATTGATACTCAGATTGATACTCAGATTGATACTCAGATCTCGCACATTAGGTGCATAAAGTAGGAGTGAAAAGACGAGTGATAGTAGAGTGAAGCTAGAGCGAAAGGCCGTGACCCTCTGATCCACGGTACGCCTTTCCGGCTGGAGATCAGTGCTTGCCGCTCGGCACTGTGTGAAACGCTACCAGATATATGTCAGTAGTATAGTCGATATAAAGTAATATTATAGAGGAAGTATTTTAGAGAAGAACGCTAAATTGACATCAGCAGAGAAGGAGCCCTACAACAGTATGCTCATTGCTTGTATGTTACAATTTTGGTAAATAAGTTCATCTAGATAGGCCTAGCTAGAGTATTTCTCTACATGGGTCTCACTTAGTGACTGTTTTTTAATTTAATTCTTAGCCTAATAGGCCTAATACTAGTTCATATGTACTAGTGTCAAATCAAAGGCTCATAGTCAGGAAGATTTGGATCCTAGTCACTTTGTTAACTATCATTTTGTCAACTGGACATTTTATTAACCAATTTCAAATTTGGTCACTGTTAATTAGCCACTGGAACTATCTAAAGCTTAAATACTTTGTCAACTTCCCTTCCAAAGGCTACTGATTCAAACCTAAGTAACTTTTAATTAAGTCATCAGAAGCTTCAGAATTTTCTAGAACCCAGAAAGACTATTGAATCAATTCAATTCCAATATCTAAGCATAACAAAGTAATATAGACTAAAACATAGAATTGATTTGAAAACAGATTTCACTTGAGAATGCATTTCCTAGGAATGATTACTCTGTAGACATATTTAATACTGCAAAATTAGTCAATGCACCTGTGCCTACTTAGTAAAATATTCCATATAAAATCAATGAATTAGGTAAAACAAAAATTTTTTATTGATAAGCTCTAGTATCAAATCATGTTGAGTTGACAAAAAGCTTAGAAACTTAGGTTACTTTGGCAATCAACTGTTTGTATAAAGACTTTTGTAAAATAGTTTCAATTTGGTTAGCACACTGGGTTTATTTTTTTGCTGGGCACAAGATGCAAAATTGCATCATGTTCTTAATTTTAAGATGCGATTTCAGGGTTTGGGATGCAATTTTTTAAAATTCTTATTTAAAGGGTCTTTTATTTATGAAGAATTAAAAAAATCAGGATGCAAAATTGCATCCTATATCAAATTTCAGGATGCAATTCTCAAAGTCAAGATGCTATAGCATCCCTATAGCACAAAAAATAAACCCAGTTAGCGCACCTGTTTAAACTTGTTCAAATTGACAAAATGGCAGTTGACATAGTACTTAGCACCCAAAGATTTCTACCAGTGACCTAAATTTCTTGAATTATTACATAGTGTGCAGTTAGTTTGCAGTATTCCAGTAGGCCAAATAATATAATAAAAATTGTCTCTGAATTTTTTGTTTGCAAAAATTTTTGTCTTGCCATATTTGATGTAGGTTTATTTTTATAGATAGAATACTCTATTTTGTGCTAGTAGCAAAATAAAGAAATAGTATTTAATTATTTTTCTATAAAATAGTTGATAAATACTATAATTTGTTATGGCTATAAAAATAAATGCTAAAAATTTTATGAAAATAAGTTATAAGCCATGAAAGTGATTTCTTACTATTGAGTATTTCGACTGAGCTAGAGTATTTACTGCTAAGTGCTAACTATTATTATTGAGAAAAGGTCCTTTCTGGCATCAATATTGGTTTTCATAAATACTAACCTATAAAAATAGCACTAGGTATTTAGTGCAGAAAGAAAAATGGTAAAAAGCTAAGCCTATATGAGGTATAACAGCTTTATAGTCTATCTATCTGCTATTATCTTGTCTACTATTAACTTTTAGCAAAAAACATGCAAATTTTTTTAAGGTAAGCAATACAGAAGTCAAGTTTTCTGCTATCCTATTCTATGCTTGAGTAATAATCAAAACCTTGATATTATTAAAGTCAGCCTAAGTATTTTTACTTTTTTTACTTTATAAAACTGGGAGTCTCTGTTGGTTGTTGGTTAGCTAAATAGATAAAAAACAATTCGTTGGATTCTAGCCATGGTGGACGCCGGCGTGTCGTCTCGACTGCGCGAAACGCGCCGTCTGGTGCTGGACGAGGCGGCCAGGCAGCGCCGCCATCGCCGCGCGCTGGAGGCCCTGGAGGCCGACAATTTCCAGGCCGACCCGCACGCTGACCTGCGCGTCAGCAAGCTGGCGCCCAAGTTCGCCGACGAGGCATCGTCGTTTGGACCGACGCGAGACTCGGCTGGCGGCATCAGCGGAGTGGCAGCGACTGCCGACGGTGAGCGCTGGCTTGGCCTCTGTCGCACCTTCATTCTCGTGGGAGCGAGATTATCTGCCTCTGTTCCTTAAAAAGTTGCTTCCTTATGTCCTGATGCCTTCAGGGGCTGCCTGTCCTTCCCTTAGGAGCTGCCTGTAATTCCTTCAGGAGCTGCCTGTAATTCCTTCAGGAGCTGCCTTTGTGCCTTAGTGCAAAGAGCTACCAAGTCCTTCCATAGGAGAAGCCACTTGCTCTGATAGCTTCCTTGCCACCCCCTCCGACCCAACCCCGTCTCGCTGAGGTCCTTCAGCTGTCAGCAAATATTTACTCCTTATCCGAATCCGCAGGCAAAAAATCGCGCAAAGCGAAATCTGCCGGCGGCTCCGGCGTTGTCAGCAGCCTCAGCGGCCGACTGCGCCGTAATTTCGCCGCCCTGCTCGAGGAGGAGCACGCCAGACGGGCGCAGCAGCAGCTGTCCGCCGGCTCCCCGGCAGCGTCCTCGGCCACGCCCTACGAGATCGCCCAGGTCGGACCCTCGCGCCTGCCGCCTCGTCATTTCTGCGCCGTCTGCGGCCTGCTTGGTCTGCACACGTGCGTGGTCTGTGGGGCCAGGTACTGCTCCGCCGCCTGTTACGCCACGCACCAGGACACCCGCTGTCTGAAGTGGACCGGCTGATTCTGTCTGTCATTGACTTGCTCTTGCGTAATCTGGCTTGCGTAGTCGCATTTATGAGCGCGCTTGATGTGTAAATAATAATTAGGCTGCAGCTTTGCATTTTAATAAACCTGCATCCGCTAGGAGTCATGCGTCTCCGCGTCATTTGGCAGCAAGCTTTTTTTACTAATTCCTTACATGCTTTCTCATTTGTGTTGTTTTTGTGGATTTTAAGGCAAATGTCTCAGCATTAAGTGACTGAGACCACGTGTCAGTGTGGGTGAGTGAGGCCCTGCTGTGTGTCAGTGTGGGTGAGTGAGGCCACGCTGTGTGTCAGTGTGGGTGAGTGAGGCCCTGCTGTGTGTCAGTGTGGGTGAGTGAGGCCTTGTTGTGTGTCAGTGTGGGTGAGTGAGGCCACTCTGTGTGTCAGTGTGGGTGAGTGAGGCCTTGTTGTGTGTCAGTGTGGGTGAGTGAGGCCATGCTGTGTGTCAGTGTGGGTGAGTGAGACCACGCTGTGTGTCAGTGTGGGTGAGTGAGGCCACTCTGTGTGTCAGTGTGGGTGAGTGAGGCCTTGTTGTGTGTCAGTGTGGGTGAGTGAGGCCATGCTGTGTGTCAGTGTGGGTGAGTGAGGCCATGCTGTGTGTCAGTGTGGGTGAGTGAGGCCATGCTGTGTGTCAGTGTGGGTGAGTGAGGCCTTGTTGTGTGTCAGTGTGGGTGAGTGAGGCCCTGCTGTGTGTCAGTGTGGGTGAGTGAGGCCATGCTGTATGTCAGTGTGGGTGAGTGAGGCCTTGTTGTGTGTCAGTGTGGGTGAGTGAGGCCTTGTTGTGTGTCAGTGTGGGTGAGTGAGGCCATGCTGTGTGTCAGTGTGGGTGAGTGAGGCCTTGTTGCGTGTCAGTGTGGGTGAGTGAGGCCACTCTGTGTGTCAGTGTGGGTGAGTGAGGCCACGCTGTGTGTCAGTGTGGGTGAGTGAGGCCCTGCTGTGTGTCAGTGTGGGTGAGTAGCCGAGCCCTCTCCATCTCTGAACAGACGAAGAAGCCGCACGCCGCCCCCGCCGCCGCTGCAGCACATGTGCAGTCTGTCCCGCTGCCTACACGAGCTCACCAACCGCCAGCCTGCCGATGAGTTTCACCAGACGGTGAGCCTCAGCAGCCTGCACACGCTGCTCACCATCCAGCCAGATGGCAGCGATTCGACCGCTCAGCGCCGGCCTGACGCGGGCAGGCAGCCGGTCATTCTTGTTGACCTCGGCGACAGCCTTCGCTGGATCTGTGGGCCGCGCACCGGCTGGCTGTCTGGCTGCGACTGGCGCGGCCTCCGCCTTCACCTGACCAGCCGCGTGCGCGACTTTCAGGCCAGCCTCTTCCAGCCGGCCCTGCTGCTGCCCGGGGACGGCGGCGGCGACAGCGGCGAGCTCGACAAGCTCGACTGGGCCGCCGAGCAGCGGGAGAGAAAGCGCCGAGTGGCGATGATCGTACAGTGAGGCCTCGCCTGATTTTCCGCGTTTCCCCCTGCGCCGGCATTCTCGCCTAGCCGCCCCGTTGCAACTCCGCAGGTACCTGCAGGAGCTGCCCAACAAGCCGCCGGACCCGCGGCAGCTGCACTGGTCCCGGCCGGGCTTCTTCATGTGGCTGCCGCCGCCGGGCCTCGTCACCGCCATGCGCTTCTGCGCTCGCCGCCTCGAGGTGCCCTGCTACCAGTCGCTGGACAGCCGCCTTTTTGAATGCGTTCGCCTCGCTGCCGCCCTCGACTGCCGCGCCATTGCCAGCGATTCGCCGCTCTGCTGGCTGCTGCAGCCGCCGGGCCGCAACCTGCTGCTGCTGCACACGCTTGGCCCGTTCGGCGGCAAAGCCTTCCACGGCTACCAGATGCTGCAGATGCGCCAGGCTCTGCTGCCGCGTCTCTGCCGCCTGCTGGGCCTCCAGCCCGATCGCCTGCCAATGCTGGTCTGCCTGCTCGGCAACCAGTTCCTGCCCGCTGCCTGCCTGCAGCGGCTGCACCTGGCGATTCTGCCCGACACCAGCGGCGAGCCGGCGAAGGTTGCTTGCTGTTCCGCACTGCGGGCTGTTCTGGGGCTGGCCGTCTAATCTGAAAGCGATTCTGGGGCTGGTTTTTCCCCTGAGGGTGATCATAGGGCTGGCTGTCTAATCTGAAAGCGATTCTGGGGCTGGCCGTCTAATCTGAAAGCGATTCTGGGGCTGGCCGTCTAATCTGAAAGCGATTCTGGGGCTGGTTTTTCCTCTCAGGGCGATCATAGGGCTGGCTGTCTAATCTGAAAGCGATTCTGGGGCCGGTTTTTCCTCTGAGGGCGATTCTGGGGCCGGTTTTTCCTCTGAGGGCGATTCTGGGGCCGGTTTTTTCTCTGAAAGCGGTTCTGGGGCCGGTCTGGCGACTCCGACACTCGCCGCCCAAGCAAGAATCATGTCACGCACGCGAATAACTTCAACCCCGCCGTCTTCCTGCAGGCCCGGCTGCGCAGCGTGGCTATGGCTGTTGCCAAAGCTGTCCGCGAGTTCTCCTCCGCTGACGCTGTGGACGAGGCTGTGAAACTGCTTGAGCCGTGAGCACTTCTGAATTATCGCCAATATTTCTCCTTTGCTCCTAAGCTTTCTACCAAGCACGCTGCAATAATACAAGCTACAAGAATCCCCACCACCCCCAAGCTACAAGAATCCCCACCACCCCCAAGCTACAAGAATCCCCACCACCCCCAAGCTACAAGAATCCCCACCACCCCCAAGCTACAAGAATCCCCACCACCCCCAAGCTACACGAATCCCCCACCACCCCCAAGCTACACGAATCCCCCACCACCCCAAGCTACAAGAATCCCCACCACCCCCAAGCTACAAGAATCCCCCACCACCCCAAGCTACAAGAATCCCCACCACCCCAAGCTACAAGAATCCCCCAACACCCCAAGTTACATTAATCACAGCTAGGCATTTAAGCTTCAAGGCATGCCACTAATCCATATAAATTTCCGCCTCAGGCACGCAGCCAGCGACGAGGAGCGCGCTAGGCTTCGCCAACAGGTGACGGCCTGTCTGGATTATTACCGACCCTGCTGCTGCCCCGCCAGCCAGCAGCCGCCGGCAACGTCGACTCCCGACGAAGTCAACGGACACCGGTTCGATTCCTGGCTAGTGCAACGGGCCAGAGAACTGCACCTGACCGGCAAGCTGCATCCCTGGGTGGCCCAGGTGCTCCATCGTCGGGCTGTCCGCGTGGAGCTCGGTTTCGAGGACCCGCCGGAGCCGGAAGCACTCCAACTCGACAATCGGCTGGAGCTGACGGTCGATCTCTACAGCGACATCCGGGCTCGGACCTACGTGCTGCTGTACGATATCCGCTGCTCAGCTGCCGACATCTACTGCTCACCGGCGGCTGTCAGGGTGAGCGCGCGCTGAGTCTCTGACAGCAGCCAGCTGAGAGTCACCCTAGTCATTTTTATTCTCCCAGGAGACAGTTTGCCGGCAGGACCGCGGCCTGTCCACCAGCGCAGTCAACATGGCAACCGACAGGTTCGACAAGGGCCTTTCCCAGCTTGACCTGCCGACCTGCGCGGAGCTGTGGGGCCGGGTTGGCCAGGCTGGCGACGGGGTTCGAACCACCGCCTTCCTAGCCTGCATGCACGGCTGGCGCCTGGCCGACCCGCTCTGTGCCCAGCCGCTGCTCGACCAGCTCGCCGTGCCTGCCGGCCTCTTCCTGCCCGTCTGCGTGCTGCGCTACCTGCTGCTGCCGCCGCCGCGCAAGCCGACACTCCAGCTGTTCGAGGTGCACGCGCTGGTCGCCACGCTGCTGGCCGGCGCCGATGTCGACAGCCCCGACTCGGCCAGTGCGGACAACAACTCTGTGGCCGCTGAGCTGATCGCCGAAACTGCCCAGCCGCCGCCCAGTCTGCGCGGCCTCCAGCTGGCGAGCCTGTTCGCCGCCGGCCTCGACACCGCCGTGTTCGTCAGCGACGCCTGCGGCCGCGTCCAGCCCGACATTGTCGACTCCGTCGCCGCCGGATTTCTCGCCTTCGACGGCAGGCGATTCCAGCGACTGCTGCGCCTTGCCGACCGCGGCCGCGCGCCCCTCCTGCTGCTCTGCGATGGCTGCCCGGCGCGGCTGGACGCGCTCGAACGCATCGTCGACGCCGTCTTTAAGTCCCTCGGCCCGGTCGGCGGGCCCAGCTTCCAGAAGCCGCGCCTCTGCCAGCCTTCAAGGCCTTCAACGGGGATGCCGGCTGCGATGCCCGGACAGCCGCAGCAGCCGCTCCAGCAGCCTCTGCCCGGCCAAGGTCGCGGCCGCGGTCTCCGGCCGCTCAGTCAGGACAAGCAGCCGCCGCAGCCGCAGGCGCCCGTGCGCTGCTACCCGCCCGGCCAGCTGCGGGTTGCCGGCGTGCCCGTCTCCTGCTGGGAGGCGTCGCGGCTTCCCATCGCCCCCAAGCCGACCGCGGATGCGCGAATCTCGTCGGGGCCGCAGCAGCAGCGGCTGCTGGTGCCAAGCGGTGCCGAGAGCAACTGGAGCAGCTCGGGGCCTCGGGCCAGGCGCCAGCAGCGGCCAAAGTCGGGCTTCAGGCCGCTGCGTCTCTCCGACCTGGGCCCGCAAAAAAAGCAGGAGGCCAAACCGGAACCGCCGCAGCCACCGCCACCTGCTGGGCTGAAGAAGCCTCCGCTGCGGGACGAGCGGCTCCAACGGCTGCAGCAGCTGCTGCCCGGCCCGCCCGAGACGCCCGAGGAAATCGAGGAGAAATTCATTAAAACTGTCGGGCGCGGCCTCGTCATTGGATAGATTGAGCAATCAGTCGGTCTATGAGAACAACTCAATCGGCATCCTTTCTTCTTAGTACGAGGGTCACTCCGAAAGTTTTTAGAATAGAGCATTTACGAACGAGATATCAACATGAAATTTTACAACTTTTCAAAGTAACTACCCCCAACAGCAATGCACTTTTCCAATCGGCCAAACCACAGCTGAAATGCGTGTGCGAAAGCTGACTTATCCTAGGTGTCCATGGCATGCAAGTAGGCCTGGAGGGCAGAGTTCAGTCCAGCTGTTTGGGCGCTGGCATTGTCCTGGTGCAGCAGGAGGCCCCGCTGGGTTCCCGTGTTTGGACGACGCTTGCACCACGCCCTGATGACTTGGGGGGTGGGGCAGACAGTGGCCAGTGTACCATGCAGCGGTGGTCCTCCAGCGGAATAGAGTCTTCACTTGCGAAGCACCACGTTGCCGACTGACGCTTTGTCTCCGGGTCGTACCGGTACACCCATGCCTCGTCATCAGTAAACGTTGAAAACATCCCTGGATGTCCCTCTGGCAAAGTCCTTTAGCGTTTTCTCGCACCATTTCACTCGGACCCCTCTGTGCTCGGGTGACAGCGAATGGGGCACCCAACGGTTGTAGAGCTTCCGAAGGCCAGGGTGCTCGTGCAAAATCGAGTGCACCTGCCGCGATCCGATGCCCATTCGATGTGCCTCAGTGGCATTGATGTTTTTTTGGGTGTCAGCGGTGCGGGGTCGGCCACTACGATCTTTATCATCCAGGCGGGGACATTGAGCTCGAAATTCCCGATGCCAGTTGTACAGTGTTGCCTGGGATGGGTCCAGAAATGCAGCGTTGAGCCTAGGCAAAGCACTCAGCTGATGCCAGTCTGCACTACTTAAAGTCGTAGTAAATCATGGCTCTAAAATTACGATTTTGCAACTCTATGGTGAGCTTGCTGAAAGAATGTGTAAAACTCAGACTTATTCAGTTGTCCTACTATGTATATAATTTTGTCTATGGGTACATCTCGGCTACTTGATAGCGGCTGGCCTTCACATCTTCTATATACTAATTGTGAACTGTTTCTGTCTGTCTGTCTGTCTGTCTGTGTGATGGATTATTAAAAAAACGGCTCAACCGATTTTTATCAAATTTGCACCAAAAATTGCAAATTTTCCAGGTTCGGTACACAACTTTTTGCATGAAATAATTCGAATGCTAAGGGGATTAAATATTCGAAAAAACAGGCTTTTCCTATGCCTTAAATGCAAGGCCAATAAAGGCCGAAAATATCTCAAAAGCCAGAGGGAAGATTTTCCATAAACAATAAGATCAATGGTGCCTTAGCGTGCAATGAAAATTCTGCCCCAAAGTACAAAAGAAACACACGCTATGTAAGTTTGTCAGCAAATTTATGATACAACCCCTCTTTCTCTCTGTACAACCCTCGTATTAAATCTGAGTTTAGAAAAACTTTTCATTTTTTTCTCAGCATAGTTTTCATTTTTCAACTCGTTCTACTTTTTATCGCTAATATCTAATTGCTATGCCTCCATGTGGAGGCTCCAGCAGTATTAAAATAAGTCAAGATGCCAAGAAAAGTCGCCTTTATGAAACGGAAGCCCAGCGAGCGGCTTATCAGTCCTCATGATTCAAGGCTAATTGGTCATTCCGTTGACTATTTTATGCATCACTATTCTAGGCTTGTGTCATTTTTTAGGCTTCTAAGCTTTGGTGTTATTTTCATTTATGGCCTAGCATCATAATGTAATGATTAAAGGCTTATACTTGTGGGTAATTCTAAATGCCTGGGGAATTTTACATGCTCGTGGGTAATTTAAAGGCTCCAAGGATATACTACGTGCTAAGGGGTAATTATGAATATTCGGGGGAAATGCTAAATACTCGGGGGCATGCTACATGGTAGGTAATTTTGAAATCTTGGGGAAATAAAATATGCTCGGGGGTAATTCTAAATGCTTGGGGGACGTGCAACATGGTGGGCAATTTTGAATGCTCGGGAGAAAGCTAAATTATGGGTAATTTTAAATGCTTGGGGGAAACTGCATGCTCAGGAAAATTCTGAATGCTCGGGGGAAATGAAACATGCTCGGGAAAAATTCTGAATGCTCGGGGGAAACACTGCATGCTCAGGCGTAATCCTGAATGCTTGGGGAAAACACTGAATGCTCGAGGGAAATGCTGCATGGTCAGGGGTAATTCTGAATACTCGGGGAAAATTCTGAATGCTTATGGGGAACGCTGCATGCTCGGGACTTGCTACATGCGGGGGGGGTAATTCTGAATGCTTATAGGAAACGCTGCATGCTCGGGGGAAAGGCTGCTTTGTGGGTAATTTTCAATGCTCGTGGGAAATGCAACATGTTGGGTAATTTTGAATGGTCAGAGTAAAACTGTTGAATGCTTGGGGTAAATGCTTATATGGTGGGTATATAGTTCTAAATGCTCGGGGAATCCCACAAGGACCACTAGAAGTCACTTTTACACTAGGAATCCTTGAATCCTATATGCTCGGGGAATTTCTGAATGCCTGTGGGAAATGCTACACGCTCGGGGAAATATTACATGTTCAGGGAAAATGCTACATGGTCGGTAAAATAATTTTTCAGTTTGTTTTATATCACTTGAAAGTCCGCTGTAATCAGTCAAAAGACGTAACATTAGTTTTACCAACAATTGAAAATTCCTAATATCTGTGCGCCCCCCAAGGGGGGCAAGGTTGCTAGTTAATTCTAAAAACTTTCAGAGTAACCCTGTATTAACATGCCTGTCTGCTTGAACCTGTAACTGTGTCAACTGGGGCTAAACTCTCGTATTAACGCTTGCTCTGGGTTGCGTGTATTTAGCTTTAGCGTTTTTTTTAATCAGGATTTACACTCGTTTTTTGGTAATTAAGTCTTCGTGTAAGTCACAATATTTGCTCCTACTCTCGTATTATTCACGAATCACGATGAACTGTTGATTAAAGCACTGTTGTCCTCGTTTAGAATGATAGTTTTATGCATTTGATAGCCCAGCAGTTATTACCTAAACAGCACTTTTATTACGCTCGTACGGTTTCAAAAAATTTATTTGATTGTCCCACTGTAGTTGGACTTTGTCTAATTTACTTTGTCATTTTGTTGTGACGCGATGCGTATCAAATATTTATCATCATGTTTTGTGTTTAATTATAGTATTTCTAGCTGCTTGCGAATTCTTGTGCAACAAATTCCTTCGTATTTACGGGTCTTTTCTTTATTGCTAAGTCTCGAAAATTAACAACCAATCATACTAAAGCAGAAGGGATTTTGTATTTTTTTCTGCCTTTGAAACTGAAAGTCATCAAACGGTACGCTTGTGATTAAGACACGCGAGCCGTGTATCCATTATAGATATCCATTTTTCTAAATTTTTAAGTTGCGTTTCTCGAAATTCGCAAATTTTCGTGAAAGAATTGCCAACAATTTTCCGGCAGAGAGAAATTTATAACTTTCCGACCCTTTGTGCCTAAATGAGCTAAACAGAATTTTAGATACAATGACAACACAGTTTGATATGTAGGCTTGTGCGCTTTCATTAGGCACTTTCATTTCATTTGCGCTTTCATTTCATTACGCCCAGCTGCATAGTGTCGTCTACTGTAATTTCTGAATATTAAAATATCAATCAAATCATGTTGCCCGAAAGAATTGCTTACCAAAAATTGTACAGAAAATTTTAAAAACCACCTAAACTATCAGAAGAATTTGAAAAAGAACACGTAAACTAAAACAAAATTAATTGTATGTGATTCCATTTTGATAAAAACTTATGCTTATATTAACTAAAGGAAAATAAATCTGGCCAATAAACGCTTGGACGTACATTTAAACCTACAAAAAGTTAATGTATTGTTTATTCTGACAAATTTAACTCGTGAGAAATTTATGTTATTAACGACATGAAACTAGGCATCTATTTTTAGATTCTTAAAATTTTGGCTCATTCATTCACATGGCATCGTAATCAAATGAAATCATATCATTCGAATGTGCATTCGATTATCCGACCATTTATTTGATAAACACTTAAAATGTACCTAAAATTAACTTATTGATGTCAGTGTGCCAATGTGAATAAGCCTTTATTCATAAACATGGGCATTAATTTATCATAATACCATGTTACCACGCCAACGCAGCGGCATTTTTTTACATCGGGCTGTTGCTTTCGTTCTCAATTAAATAAACAACATAATTCGCATCGCAAATCCTCATTAGCCGCATGTAAAAATGCATTGGACAATGACTAGTACTCTTTTCACTATGTTTTTATGAGTAAGCATTCTTTAGATTAAATATTGCTATGTGATTATATGTATGTTAGACTCTTGCATCAGGACAGGATTATTTAATTATTTATTTATTTTATTACTGCTTTATTTTTAATCAAAATAATCTAGGGATGATTTTTAGCAATATTTTTTATAGTAATTAATTTTTCACCCCAACCATAATAATGTATATATCCTTGACTGTTTTGTCACAAATATTTAAGAATCTTGGAAAAATTGTGCAAGTTTAAAGTCTTTGGCCTAATATTAATAATAAGTTAACTTTCTATACAAAATATTTGTATATATATATATATATTCTTTCATCTAAGTAGTTTTTTAAAGTATATGAAATTTCTAGAAATTCTTTCTTCAAGTATTTTCTAGGAATAATAAATTTACCCAATATATATATATATATATATATATATATTATACTTAACCATCTACTATTTGCAATAACTAAACTGATACTTTATTGGCATTTTAACTTAATTGCTCAAGGTTTGCATACCAAAGCATTACCTAAACCCATTATCTAAAGTTGCACAAAAATTATTCAATGCTGTCTTTTAAAACATTTTTAATGGCAGTAAATAGGATTGAAACATACAGAGTTAAAAATAAAGGAAATATATAATAATTATTTTGCAGCCATAATTTTTGCAGAAAAGCTGCAAGTGCCGCCCCCGCATCTCAGCTTTCTCTAGCTAATGTACAAGGCTTTTGTCCGCAGCCTATCTGACCTGCACGCCATGTCAGCCACGGTGCACACCAAGGCCAGGACGCCGGTTTACGGCAAGGGCGAGACGGTGAACCGGTTCCCGGTGCCGGACGACAAGGTGCCCTGGAGTGCCGCATTTCCCGAGTACAAGCCGACCTACTTTGAGGACGCCAAGCTCAAGAAGGCCAGTTACGCGGATCCGGACATTCTGTGAGCCAAATTTGTTAAAATGATTGCCTTTTGATTTAATAAATAATAGCATGGTCAGACAGTCGAAAATGCGATTTCATTCGACAGGCACGACAAGGCCGCCGCCGGCAAGCTAAAGTTCAACGGCATCGACGCCGGCCAGCTGAACCGGGTCAGCCACGAGGGTGCCTACTCGCTGGACCCTGACGGCCTGCCGCTGAACCCCCGCGGCCGAACCGGCATTCGCGGCCGCGGCTGCCTGGGCCGTTGGGGCCCCAATCACGCAGCCGATCCGATTGTCACGCGTTGGAAGCGTGATCCGCAGACTGGGGCCAAGGTCAGTCCTCCCCCGCCCTCACCTAATCGCACTCTGATTGGTCGGCATTGGTTCTGATTTTATATGTGTAACATGTGGCTGTGAGGATCAACTCGTCATGCCTTCGAACCGACCCGACAGGTGGTCGACCCGACCAGCGGCCGGCCAGTGCTGCAGTTCGTCAGCATTTTGCGCGGCGACGTCAAGGAGTGGGCCATCCCCGGCGGCATGGTGGACTGCGGCGAGGAGGTCTCCGCCACGTTGAAGCGCGAATTCGGCGAGGAGGCTCTCGACTCCACGATGGCCGACGCGGCTGGAAAAGCCGCTCTGGCGGTAGGGAGGCTGCGATTGAATGGGATTTGGGATGTTGGGATTGGCTGGGGATGTGGGACTGGAGGTTAATTAGGGCTCCTCCTCGCGCCCAGGCCAAGGTGGACGCCGCCTTCAAGCACGGTGTGGACGTGTACAAGGGCTACGTGGACGACCCGAGGAACACGGACAACGCCTGGATGGAGACGGTGGCGGTCAACTTCCACGACGAGGCCGGCGACGGTCTGGCCATGTTCCAGCTGCACGCGGGTGAGTCAGCCAACTCGACCCACAGAATGAATGACCCAGTGTGGGTCTCAAATGCTAGCTTCCGTTGACCCGCAACTAGACAGATGCAAAAAAGCATCGACCCACAGGTTGATCCTTGAAAACATGCCATTACTCACAGTGTGACCCAGACACAATCAGGCCATTACTCACAGTGTGACCCAGACACAATCAGGCCATTACTCACAGTGTGACCCAGACACAATCAGGCCATTACTCACAGTGTGACCCAGACACAATCAGGCCATTACTCACAGTGTGACCCAGACACAATCAGGCCATTACTCACAGTGTGACCCAGACACAATCAGGCCATTACTCACAGTGTGACCCAGACACAATCAGGCCATTACTCACAGTGTGACCCAGACACAATCAGGCCATTACTCACAGTGTGACCCAGACACAATCAGGCCATTACTCACAGTGTGACCCAGACACAATCAGGCCATTACTCACAGTGTGACCCAGACACAATCAGGCCATTACTCACAGTGTGACCCAGACACAATCAGGCCATTACTCAGTGTGACCCAGACACAATCAGGCCATTACTCAGTGTGACCCAGACACAATCAGGCCATTACTCAGTGTGACCCAGACACAATCAGGCCATTACTCACAGTGTGACCCAGACACAATCAGGCCATTACTCACAGTGTGACCCAGACACAATCAGGCCATTACTCACAGTGTGACCCAGACACAATCAGGCCATTACTCACAGTGTGACCCAGACACAATCAGGCCATTACTCACAGTGTGACCCAGAAACAATCAGGCCATTACTCACAGTGTGACCCAGACACAATCAGGCCATTACTCAGTGTGACCCAGACACAATCAGGCCATTACTCAGTGTGACCCAGACACAATCAGTCCATTACTCACAGTGTGACCCAGACACAATCAGGCCATTACTCACAGTGTGACCCAGACACAATCAGGCCATTACTCAGTGTGACCCAGACACAATCAGGCCATTACTCACAGTGTGACCCAGACACAATCAGGCCATTACTCACAGTGTGACCCAGACACAATCAGGCCATTACTCACAGTGTGACCCAGACACAATCAGGCCATTACTCACAGTGTGACCCAGACACAATCAGGCCATTACTCACAGTGTGACCCAGACACAATCAGGCCATTACTCACAGTGTGACCCAGACACAATCAGGCCATTACTCACAGTGTGACCCAGACACAATCAGGCCATTACTCACAGTGTGACCCAGACACAATCAGGCCATTACTCACAGTGTGACCCAGACACAATCAGGCCATTACTCACAGTGTGACCCAGACACAATCAGGCCATTACTCACAGTGTGACCCAGACACAATCAGGCCATTACTCACAGTGTGACCCAGACACAATCAGGCCATTACTCAGTGTGACCCAGACACAATCAGGCCATTACTCAGTGTGACCCAGACACAATCAGGCCATTACTCACAGTGTGACCCAGACACAATCAGTCCATTACTCACAGTGTGACCCAGACACAATCAGGCCATTACTCAGTGTGACCCAGACACAATCAGGCCATTACTCAGTGTGACCCAGACACAATCAGGCCATTACTCACAGTGTGACCCAGACACAATCAGGCCATTACTCACAGTGTGACCCAGACACAATCAGGCCATTACTCACAGTGTGACCCAGACACAATCAGGCCATTACTCACAGTGTGACCCAGACACAATCAGGCCATTACTCACAGTGTGACCCAGACACAATCAGGCCATTACTCACAGTGTGACCCAGACACAATCAGGCCATTACTCAGTGTGACCCAGACACAATCAGGCCATTACTCAGTGTGACCCAGACACAATCAGGCCATTACTCACAGTGTGACCCAGACACAATCAGTCCATTACTCACAGTGTGACCCAGACACAATCAGGCCATTACTCCAGTGTGACCCAGACACAATCAGGCCATTACTCAGTGTGACCCAGACACAATCAGGCCATTACTCACAGTGTGACCCAGACACAATCAGGCCATTACTCACAGTGTGACCCAGACACAATCAGGCCATTACTCACAGTGTGACCCAGACACAATCAGGCCATTACTCACAGTGTGACCCAGACACAATCAGGCCATTACTCACAGTGTGACCCAGACACAATCAGGCCATTACTCACAGTGTGACCCAGACACAATCAGGCCATTACTCACAGTGTGACCCAGACACAATCAGGCCATTACTCACAGTGTGACCCAGACACAATCAGGCCATTACTCACAGTGTGACCCAGACACAATCAGGCCATTACTCACAGTGTGACCCAGACACAATCAGGCCATTACTCACAGTGTGACCCAGACACAATCAGGCCATTACTCACAGTGTGACCCAGACACAATCAGGCCATTACTCACAGTGTGACCCAGACACAATCAGGCCATTACTCACAGTGTGACCCAGACACAATCAGGCCATTACTCACAGTGTGACCCAGACACAATCAGGCCATTACTCACAGTGTGACCCAGACACAATCAGGCCATTACTCACAGTGTGACCCAGACACAATCAGGCCATTACTCACAGTGTGACCCAGACACAATCAGGCCATTACTCACAGTGTGACCCAGACACAATCAGGCCATTACTCACAGTGTGACCCAGACACAATCAGGCCATTACTCACAGTGTGACCCAGACACAATCAGGCCATTACTCACAGTGTGACCCAGACACAATCAGGCCATTACTCACAGTGTGACCCAGACACAATCAGGCCATTACTCACAGTGTGACCCAGACACAATCAGGCCATTACTCACAGTGTGACCCAGACACAATCAGGCCATTACTCACAGTGTGACCCAGACACAATCAGGCCATTACTCACAGTGTGACCCAGACACAATCAGGCCATTACTCACAGTGTGACCCAGACACAATCAGGCCATTACTCACAGTGTGACCCAGACACAATCAGGCCATTACTCACAGTGTGACCCAGACACAATCAGGCCATTACTCACAGTGTGACCCAGACACAATCAGGCCATTACTCACAGTGTGACCCAGACACAATCAGGCCATTACTCACAGTGTGACCCAGACACAATCAGGCCATTACTCACAGTGTGACCCAGACACAATCAGGCCATTACTCACAGTGTGACCCAGACACAATCAGGCCATTACTCACAGTGTGACCCAGACACAATCAGGCCATTACTCACAGTGTGACCCAGACACAATCAGGCCATTACTCACAGTGTGACCCAGACACAATCAGGCCATTACTCACAGTGTGACCCAGACACAATCAGGCCATTACTCACAGTGTGACCCAGACACAATCAGGCCATTACTCACAGTGTGACCCAGACACAATCAGGCCATTACTCACAGTGTGACCCAGACACAATCAGGCCATTACTCACAGTGTGACCCAGACACAATCAGGCCATTACTCACAGTGTGACCCAGACACAATCAGGCCATTACTCACAGTGTGACCCAGACACAATCAGGCCATTACTCACAGTGTGACCCAGACACAATCAGGCCATTACTCACAGTGTGACCCAGACACAATCAGGCCATTACTCACAGTGTGACCCAGACACAATCAGGCCATTACTCACAGTGTGACCCAGACACAATCAGGCCATTACTCACAGTGTGACCCAGACACAATCAGGCCATTACTCACAGTGTGACCCAGACACAATCAGGCCATTACTCACAGTGTGACCCAGACACAATCAGGCCATTACTCACAGTGTGACCCAGACACAATCAGGCCATTACTCACAGTGTGACCCAGACACAATCAGGCCATTACTCACAGTGTGACCCAGACACAATCAGGCCATTACTCACAGTGTGACCCAGACACAATCAGGCCATTACTCACAGTGTGACCCGACACAATCAGGCCATTACTCACAGTGTGACCCAGACACAATCAGGCCATTACTCACAGTGTGGACCCAGACACAATCAGGCCATTACTCACAGTGTGACCCAGACACAATCAGGCCATTACTCACAGTGTGACCCAGACACAATCAGGCCATTACTCACAGTGTGACCCAGACACAATCAGGCATTACTCACAGTGTGACCCAGACACAATCAGGCCATTACTCACAGTGTGACCCAGACACAATCAGGCCATTACTCACAGTGTGACCCAGACACAATCAGGCCATTACTCACAGTGTGACCCAGACACAATCAGGCCATTACTCACAGTGTGACCCAGACACAATCAGGCCATTACTCACAGTGTGACCCAGACACAATCAGGCCATTACTCACAGTGTGACCCAGACACAATCAGGCCATTACTCACAGTGTGACCCAGACACAATCAGGCAATTACTCACAGTGTGACCCCAGACACAATCAGGCCATTACTCCACAGTGTGACCCGAGCACAATCAGGCCATTACTCACAGTGTGACCCAGACACAATCAGGCCATTACTCACAGTGTGACCCAGACACAATCAGGCCATTACTCAGTGTGACCCAGACACAATCAGGCCATTACTCAGTGTGACCAAGACACAATCAGGCCATTACTCACAGTGTGACCCAGACACAATCAGGCCATTACTCACAGTGTGACCCAGACACAATCAGGCCATTACTCACAGTGTGACCCACACACAATCAGGCCATTACTCACCGTGTGACCCAGACACAATCAGGCCATTGCTCACAGTGTGACCCACACACAACCAGGTAATTACTCACAGTGTGACCCACACACAATCAGGCCATTACTCACAGTGTGACCCACACACAATCAGGCCATTACTCACAGTGTGACCCAGACACAATCAGGCCATTACTCAGTGTGACCCACACATAATCAGGCCATTACTCACTGTGTGACCCAGACACAATCAGGCCATTACTCACAGTGTGACCCAGACTGGTTTCACCGATGACCCAAGCGCCAGTCCCTTTGACCCGTGCCCGCAGGCGATGACGCAATCGGAGTGTGCTGGAAGGACATCTCGCGAGACCTGAAGCTGTACGCCAGTCACCATCAGTTTGTTGAGAAGGCGGTGCAGCTCAGAGGCGCTCACTGGTGATCTGCAGGGGACAGAACTTGAGTCTTACAAACCACTTTGTCTAATGCGTAGCCCTCTATCTTTTAGTTATTTTTTTATTGCTAGCGCGAACCTTTACCCCAAAGTTGTTTATCGTCAAATCCTTAACTGTGGTTTCAGCCCGTCTTATCTGCGTTTCGGGCTGACTTGTTTCGCCTGCTAGCGCCCGCGGTTCTCTCATGCTGACGCGAAATTTTGACAAGCTGGCACGTTCGGGGATAACGGAGGGTTAGGGGAAGCGAAAATGGCTGCAAATTTGACCAATTCTGCATGCTAAGTAGTTTGAATGATATTTACGTAACATATCGGCGATCGATTCAATGTCAGCTCGCACTACCCTCTCTACCCTAAATTGTGTGAGAATTTTTCATACACATTTTCTTATTTTATTTAATAATATTTATCTTGTTTTATTCAATGCGGCCTTCTGTTATCAGTTATCTAATTTCCGAAATATTGATTAATGTTGCAAATAACATGTTATGTTCGTTACCTCGGCGACTATTTATTTTCTACGTTGACAGTTTCTAAGAATACATCAGGAGCTGGTCGCCGGGTGTTCTTGCTAATTTTCTATAGAAAATAAGTTGGTGTTTTTTACATTTCCTTGGGTTTGCACGCGGCCCACTGTATAGAAAGTACTGACTGAGCTGTACTTTTAGTAGGTTTTACTAAAAATATTGTACTGAGTGTGTTGTACTCAGCAGGTTGTACTGAGTAGGTTGTACTTAGTAGGTTGTACTGAGTAGATTGTACTGAGTAGGTTTTACTGAGTATTTTGTACTGAGTAGGTTGTACTGAGTAGGTTGTACTGAGTAGGTTGTACTGAGTAGGTTGTACTGAGTAGGTTGTACTGAGTAGGTTGTACTGAGTAGGTTGTACTGAGTAGGTTGTACTGAGTAGTTTGTACTGAGTAGGTTTTACTGAGTAGGTTGTACTGAGTAGGTTGTACTGAGTAGGTTGTACTGAGTAGGTTGTACTGAGTAGGTTGTACTGAGTAGTTTGTACTGAGTAGTTTGTACTGAGTAGGTTTTACTGAGTAGGTTGTACTGAGTAGGTTTTACTGAGTAGTTTGTACTGAGTAGGTTGTACAGAGTAGGTTGTACTGAGTAGTTTGTACTGAATAGGTTGTACTGAGTGGGTTGTACTGAATAGGTTGTACTGAGTAGGTTTTACTGAGTAGTTTGTACTGAGTAGGTTGTACAGAGTGGGTTGTACTGAATAGGTTGTACTGAGTAGGTTTTACTGAGTATTTTGTACTGAGTAGGTTGTACTGAGTAGGTTGTACTGAGTAGGTTGTACTGAGTAGGTTGTACTGAGTAGGTTGTACTGAGTAGGTTGTACTGAGTAGTTTGTACTGAGTAGGTTTTACTGAGTAGGTTGTACTGAGTAGGTTTTACTGAGTAGGTTGTACTGAGTAGGTTTTACTGAGTAGGTTGTACTGAGTAGGTTTTACTGAGTAGTTTGTACTGAGTAGATTGTACTGAGTAGGTTGTACTGAGTAGGTTTTACTGAGTATTTTGTACTGAGTAGGTTGTACTGAGTAGGTTGTACTGAGTAGGTTGTACTGAGTAGGTTGTACTGAGTAGGTTGTACTGAGTAGGTTGTACTGAGTAGGTTGTACTGAGTAGGTTGTACTGAGTAGTTTGTACTGAGTAGGTTTTACTGAGTAGGTTGTACTGAGTAGGTTGTACTGAGTAGGTTGTACTGAGTAGGTTGTACTGAGTAGGTTGTACTGAGTAGGTTGTACTGAGTAGTTTGTACTGAGTAGGTTTTACTGAGTAGGTTGTACTGAGTAGGTTTTACTGAGTAGTTTGTACTAAGTAGGTTGTACAGAGTAGGTTGTACTGAGTAGTTTGTACTGAATAGGTTGTACTGAGTGGGTTGTACTGAATAGGTTGTACTGAGTAGGTTTTACTGAGTAGTTTGTACTGAGTAGGTTGTACAGAGTGGGTTGTACTGAATAGGTTGTACTGAGTAGATTGTACTGAGTAGGTTGTACTGAATAGGTTGTACTGAGTGGGTTGTACTGAATAGGTTGTACTGAGTAGGTTTTACTGCGTAGTTTGTACTGAGTAGGTTGTACTGAGTAGGTTTTACTGAATAGGTTTTACTGAGTAGGTTGTACTGAGTAGGTTTTACTGAATAGGTTGTACTGAGTAGGTTTTACTGAGTAGGTTGTACTGAGTAGGTTGTACTGAATAGGTTGTACTGAGTGGGTTGTACTGAATAGGTTGTACTGAGTAGTTTGTACTGAATAGGTTGTACTGAGTGGGTTGTACTGAATAGGTTGTACTGAGTAGGTTTTACTGAGTAGGTTGTACTGAATAGGTTGTACTGAGTAGGTTTTACTGAGTAGGTTGTACTGAATAGGTTGTACTGAGTGGGTTGTACTGAGTAGGTTTTACTGAGTAGGTTGTACTGAATAGGTTGTACTGAGTGGGTTGTACTGAGTAGGTTTTACTGAGTAGGTTGTACTGAATAGGTTGTACTGAGTAGGTTGTACTGAATAGGTTGTACTGAATAGGTTGTACTGAGTGGGTTGTACTGAGTAGGTTGTACTGAGTGGCTTGTACTGAGTAGGTTGTACCCTCACCGGCGCCCAAAATAAGAGAACGCGGAGTTGGCAAAATTGCGGCAAACGATGTTCAATTTTTTTCTGGTTGCCAAGGCAAGTTTTATTGAGCTATTCGGCGACTCCCAGCACCCTGTTCCCGGCCAGCAGCGGCTCAGGCGCAGCCGTAGGCCTTGCGGATCCTGAAGGCGTCGTTGGCCGACATGTTGTAGTAGTCGCCAAGGTCGGTGCCGCCGTTGTCGCGTCGGCGCATGACGTGGACGCCGGAGCGGCAGGCGAATCCGGTGGACGGGTACTGCATGCAGCTCTTGTAGTCGAAGGGCGTGTTGAACACGTTGCCGTTGTACTTGTAGAAGGCGAAGCAGTAGTCTGCGGGTGCGGCGGTTTATTATTTTGATATTCGGGCATTTCTACTTTCAGTAGCTCAGTAGGCAAATGCCTCGATTCATGCACTTGTTTCCGAGCTGACAGCGTCACTCACTAGTCAGGATGTTGGCCCAGTCAATGATTAGGAACCTGTCACGGTCCATCCTGGTCTGCTCGTGGTGGAAGCCCAGGGCGTGCATGAACTCGTGCACGATGGTGCCGCGGTCGAAGCAGCCCCTGTCCAGCGACAGGTTCTGGGGGCCGTTGTTCAGGTAGCCGACGAAAGAGGAGCAGCTGCGGGACGGAATTGGTGTAGCAACTAAACACAAGCTCGAAAAGATTCCCATAGTAACTGGGCTCGATATCAATAGATTTCATCAACTGCAAGCTCAAACAGGATTACCATGGCAACCGGCAGTGCGACTCACCCGGCCCCGTTGGTGACGTAAACGTAGCTTCTCTCGTTGGTCCGCTGCCTGAACGACACGCAGTAGTTGGTCATCTGCTCGATGTACCTCAGCGCGGACACGATGGTGTTGGTGTGGGCTGAAATTGCCCCCGGTGCACTTTTATCAGCCGGTGAACTCAGCGAGCTGAGTTTTAAAAAAAACTAGTGAATGCTCACCGTTCATGTGGGGGCCGATGCTGTAGACCAGCGTGCGGCTGGGCCAGATGTTGGTCTGGGCGTTCCTCAGCTGGAAACCGAAAGCTCTAGGCATTGCAAATTCAGTCAGTAGGATTGAGGCTGCCGCCATCTATGACAATAATAAAGCGAAGAAGGTCGGCCTTACGCCCAGAATGCCGAGTTTCTGCTCCGTGGTGAGGATCATGTCGCCGACCGGGCCCTCCTTCAGGTCCTCATAGTTGGGCGGCGCCTGCGGGAGGAATTGGTGCGGCATTGCGTGAAGCGGGGCAGCGCTGGGCGGGCCAGGCCGGCACTCACATTCGGATTGCAGCCGCACTGTCCGTGCACGGCGCCCACAGCCGCCAGGAGCAGCAGGCAGACGGCCTTCAGCAGCATCTGCATGGCTATTGTAGCTGTTGTAGGTGAACTCCGGGCTTGATTGGAGACCTCGCTGCTTGCAAGCAGTTTTCCGAAGAATGCCCCAGGCACTGCAAATGGTGCTTTGATTAAATACGGAACGGCAGGCACACGCAGCCTCTCTAGATTACGATAAGGGTTTGCTGCTGCTGTTGCTGCTGCTGCTGCTGGATTCCCACGGGCCTGCGGCACCCTTTTGTCTGCCGCTTCTCGTGCGCTGATGAGACAGTCGTGACATTTTTGCAGTTGGGACACACCCAGAAACGTGACTTTTGCTGGATATTTTTTCCTCGACAACTTGTTGCGAGAACTTCTGTATCATCGGCTCTTGATAATGCGTTTATCACGATTTTTACAACACAAGGCTAACAATGGTTTTTGTTAAAATGCTTGTGTTTTTCTTCTTTCGTTTGGATTGTCTATCTGGGGTGTCTTTGAATCCAAATAAGGTGGACCTTTCGGCTTCCAACCTTCGAATCTATCTATCTCAGTTCTTCATGCTACGGTCTCAACATCTTTTCCCTGTGGACTTTCGTAAATCTCGCGCTTTCTTGCGTAACCTTCCTTGTCTGCATTTATTCAACGCAAATTTGTTTACAAGCATGAAGCGGTCTATGTTATCAGCCAAACACACTGGCTGGAGGGGCCACACATTCGGGCCATAGAGCTGCCGGGGATCGCAAAGCTCCAAAATTAAAAGTGCATTCTCGCGGCTTTTATAATGCACTTTTAAGTGTGCGAGAGCATCTGATTTTTTTCATTCCGAGATTTCTATTAGATGTAAGGCATAGCTGGGCAGCCATGCACTCCGCGTCTATCAAGCAGTTGTCCGAGAACAAACTTGGCTACCGGAGACGCGCCCAGCAGGACATCCGGCTGGTGCGGCAGTACTCGATGCTCATGGCGGTGGTGCTGTCCAGCGTCCTGTACCGCGTGCTGGCCGTTCTTGTCGGTGAGCCGCCTTAGATATTGCGCTTCCATCGAGTACTGCGTTCCGAATAGCTGCTGTGCAGTGATGCCTGAGTGCCTGACAGGTGTCCCTGCTTGACAGATGGGTGTCTCTGCCTGACAGATGTGTGTCCCTGCTTGACAGATGGGTGTCTCTGCCTGACAGATGTGTGTCTCTGCCTGACAGATGTGTGTCTCTGCCTGACAGATGGGTGTCTCTGCCTGACAGATGTGTGTCTCTGCCTGACAGATGTGTGTCTCTGCCTGACAGATGGGTGTCTCTGCCTGACAGATGTGTGTCTCTGCCTGACAGATGTGTGTCTCTGCCTGACAGATGGGTGTCTCTGCCTGACAGATGTGTGTCTATGCCTGACAGATGTGTGTCTCTGCCTGACAGATGGGTGTCTCTGCCTGACAGATAGGCATCTCTGTCTGAAAGATGACTTGGGTTCGCAATTTTTTCACTGGTTAATCCACCGGATAATGTCTTGTTTCACTCGAACACTTTTCTCATCGCAAATGCGTCGTTGAAAGAGCAAGCTGAGCTGCCCCTGTTCAAACAGCGCCATTGTCTCTGAGCCCACGCTTTGGCCTGTTTATTGATCGTTGCTGCGCTGTGAGCCGGGCCAGGCACTCCAGAACCGCCTGTTACCTCAGCTCATTTGCATGAGTTTTCCCACCAGAATGAGGCGCAAGGATATTGTCAGGCCTCGCATGGAGACTGACATTGATCCGCTTCGCTAGGAGCCTGGGGCCAACCTTGCGGCCCGACATCGCCTCCAGCACCACCTCCTCCATCTTTGTCAGCGATGCATTTCAACCACCTTTCCTTTCCTATGTTTGAGAGTGCTAAAAGATATGAGCTTAAGTTTACTTGACTCTCCTCTGCATCAAGTATATTTATCTTTTTCATTTACAGAGGCTAAATTTAAGTCACTTCTCAAGCATCAACTGCCTGCAATCATCTCTCACCTGTTACAGGTCCTTAATTGGTTCTGGGCCAGTCTGCTTACTCATTTACCCTGACTCGCAGTGTAAGGTCCAAAATTGATATTATAGCACAAAAGGGTCACGTGATACTTTACATTCTAAAAATAGACTTGCGTGTCGATGAGTCATCGTGCATATTCTGTCTGATAAAGTAGCCAATGTGACATACTGTGCGGCTCTGTCTTTCAATTACATATAATTTGTCATTGAATAATCAGGACAAGGAAATTCTAATTCCACTGTGAAACTTAACAATTAATTAGTTACCTTGGGCTACAATCTAGGGCAGATCAGATTTTATCAATTTTAATAAAACAAATAAATCAAATTTGATTAGCAGTCGAAATTTTTACAGCCTCGGGAAAAACAAAGGGCAACGAAATTAATTGAATTAACGGCTAAGGTGTGAGTTTATCTTGTGATTAGAGGAGAGAAATCGAGATTTTTCTTGCGTTTAGAAAATTAAAAGGTGCAGATAAAGGTAAAATGGCATACTCGCTTGCTTGCTTGAAAAAATGTAGAGCTCATTTGCTTAATTGCGTTTGCATCTCTCACATTTTCGGTCAGCTGTTGCAGATTAGCAAAAAACACGCAAACACAAGCTCTACTCACTTCCAACTAAAAGGTTTCATTCAATATTTCGTTTGACTCCATGATCCGGTCACGCTGACTGGCATCTATAAACTAGCGTTACTCACACTTACTCAGATTCACACCATTCGATACTCACTCGCAGCCATTGGCTCCTATTCACACCCATTCACACCTATTGACTCCCATTCACACCCATTTACACCTATAGACTCCTATTCACACCCATTCACACCTATTGACTCCCATTCACACCAATTCCCACCCATTCACACCCATTAACACCCATTCACACCTATTGACTCCTATTCACACCCATTTACACCTATAGACTCCTATTCACACCCATTTACACCTATAGACTCCTATTCACACCCATTCACACATATTCACTCCTATTCACACCCATTCACACCTATTGACTCCCATTCACACCCATTTACACATATTGACTCCTATTCACACCCATTCACACATATTCACTCCTATTCACACCCATTCACACCAATTCCCACCCATTCACACCCATTTACACATATTGACTCCTATTCACACCAATTCCCACCCATTCACACCCATTAACACCCATTCACACCCATAGACTCCCATTCACACCCATTTACACCTATAGACTCCTATTCACACCCATTAACACCCATTCACACCCATAGACTCCCATTCACACCCATGTACACCTAAAGACGCCTATTTACACCCATTCACACCTATTGACTCCCATTCACGCTAATTCCCACCCATTCACACCCATTCACACCTATTGACTCCCATTCACGCTAATTCCCACCCATTCACACCCATTCACACATATTGACTCCTATTCACCCCCATTTACACCTATAGACTCTTATTAACACCCATTCACACCTATTGACTCCCATTCACACCAATTCCCACCCATTCACACCCATTCTCACGTATCGACTCCTGTTCACGCCCATTCACACGTATTGACTCCAATTCACACCCATTCACACCCATTCACGCCCATTCAAACCGCACCGCCCCACCTCTCAGTGCAGTTCCTCTACCTGGCGCTGCGCTGTGAGTCGGGCGCCAGCAGCGCCTACGTGATCACCGTGTGCGCCGAGAACGCCTGCTTCGTCTGCGCCTGCCTCTGGTCGGCTGGCGGCGCCACGGACGACTGGCTGGCCGGCGCCGTCAACCGCGCCGTGTCGCCGCTGCTGCAGGCTGGCAGCTTCGGCTGCCTGTGCGCCAACGTGGCGCACTTCCTGGTGACCGCGGCCGGCGAGCCGCCAACCTGCTGGCCGGCCTACTTCACCGGCCTGCTGTGGGGCCTCACCTGGCTCAACGTGGCCTCCTTCGCCGCCGTGGCCGGCCTGCTGGCGCAGCTCAGCTCGCCGCTGAACCTGTTCGACCCGGTGCGGTCGGCGGACGGCGAGGAGGGGGATGAGCCGGAGGAGAACCGGCTGGGCCGGGAGTGACAGGGGACAGGGACTGAGGCTCGGAGGACTCTAATAGCCTGTGGTTTTATGGTCTGATTGCCAGAGTCTCAGTTTAATAAATTTGTGCTGTTACAGTGACAGCTGTGCATCGAAATTCGATTTTTTAGGCATTCGATTTCGCAGGTCAGCGGCAATCAGAGACTTTTCTGCTTCCTCAATTTTTCTGTCTAGAGTGAGAGTGAGTGAGGGGGGGGGCGAGTGGCTCGGCGGTCTAGCGCGTCTGCCTTGTGTGCCACTGGTCCAGGTTCGACCTCGCATTGTAGGTTGGCTATTTTCCCTAGCGCGGTTTCGTGTGCAGGGTCACATTAATTTGGGGCCTGTAGATTGTACATTCCTGGAACCGCCGCCTGTACACCCTATGTGAGTGCGTGACTGGTTGCCGGCCAGTGTGTGTGTCTATGCCTGCATACCGTGTTTAGTGTGACTGAACGCGCTTCAGGAGTCAGCGCAATGGACAGTCATGCCCAGTCGCTGGTTGTGGGACGATGTCGCTTTAAGCGTCAAAGTGCCTGCAGCCCTGCTGCAGATTTAGCTTTTAGTTTTAGAGAGTGAGTGAGTGAGTAAGTAAGTGAGTATGTGAGTGAGTGAGTGAGTGAGTGAGTGAGTGAGTAAGTAAGTGAGTATGTGAGTGAGTGAGTGAGTGAGTGAGTGAGTGAGTGAGTGAGTGAGTGAGTGAGTGAGTGAGTGAGTGAGTGAGTGAGTGAGTGAGTGAGTGAGTGAGTGAGTGAGTATGTGAGTGAGTGAGTGAGTGAGTGAGTGAGTGAGTGAGTGAGTGAGTGAGTGAGTGAGTGAGTGAGTGAGTGAGTGAGTGAGTGAGTGAGTGAGTGAGTGAGTGAGTGAGTGAGTGAGTGAGTGAGTGAGTGAGTGAGTGAGTATGTGAGTGAGTGAGTGAGTATGTGAGTGAGTGAGTGAGTGAGTGAGAGCATGAGTAACATAGCTAAGTTCGTGTGTGAGTAAGGTCGGAGACGATCAGGAGGCTATCTAAGAAAGCCGAAATCCAATAGTTTTGTGACACGGATAACTCCAAGCGCACGTGAGCCAATGGCCGATGCCCCGCTCACATTCTCCCTGAGCAAGCCAAGCAGCAGCTCAATAAAGGCGGCGGCAGCGGCTTCTCGAAAGGAGTCCTCACTCTCGCTCATTCGGACGCCCCACCTTCGCTGCGCAATCTGACAAATCATACAGGCATTTTTCGGGAAGACTGTCGACTGCAATGACTCGGTCAATCTGTGAGTTATTCTTAAATCCCAAGCTTTCAGAACCTCCCGTTCAGTAAGACGCAGGTGCTCAATCTCTCCGCCATTTCAGTGTTGCAGCTGCTGCTCATCGCCGCTCTCGCCGCTGCGGCCTCGGCCAGCCGGCTTTTCGATGATCTCCCTGGTGAGTGACGGCTGAATTCTTTGATGTTGCCGCCGTGCTGCTTGCCTAACGCGCCGGAGTGCGCCATTTTCAGACGAAGTCGCTCCCGACAGTCCGGACGTTGAAGACGAGGAGCTGGCGCGGCTGCTGCTGCTGCGCCTGCTCGCCGCCCGGGACGCCAAGTACAAGCGGATGTCGGAGTTTGTTGGAAAGCGGCCGATGAATCCTAAGCGGATGTCGGAATTCGTCGGCAAGCGGATGTCGGAATTCGTCGGCAAGCGCCAACAGCAAAACCAGAAGCGGATGTCGGAATTCGTCGGCAAGCGGATGTCGGAGTTTGTAGGAAAATGAAAACCCGGTCGAGTTGAGCAGAGAGAGACATAAGAAATTGCTGAACAAATTGCTGGTGCGATGCGAGGCGTGAGATGCGTAAAAAAATAAAAACTAGAGCTGTCAGCCAGCCCTCCCAGTGCGCCCGCTGGCTAATGACCTGAGCACTTTAAGATGCTTCACCGGCTCGTTATTTTCATTTTTCCGTTCGAATAGAAATTCACGGTGCCGCAGACGCGCCCATTATCCCAGTCCCAGGGATGCCGAGAAAAGGTGAGGAGAAAACTCGCTCTGGAGGCTTTCAGCCTGGCGAAACTCGAAGCGGCAGCGTTCGCTGAAAGCAGATTTGCCCCCTCCCCCCGGCTAATGGCCGCTGGTTGCCGCCTTCTGAGCATGCGGGATTGCGGGATTTCAACCGGATCGGATCGGCAGCTGATCCCCATTCGGCCGGATCCCCCCAAGCCGCGGCTTTCAAGTTGGGAGCCGGCACAGAGCAGGTGCCGCCCGCTCCAGCGCTGCCGCGGATGGCGGCGGGGGAGGCTGGGTAGGGGACAAAAATGAGCCGGGGCGGTGCACGGCGAAGATGAATGAGTCCCGGCGGGTTGCCCCCCCCCCCGCCTCAAGCAGCTGCCGCCGGCGCTTGGCTCCCCTCTGCAGCGCCTCCTCACTCAAGTGGCTCCCAATTTTCCCTTCGCCCTCCCGGCCTGTTGCTTCCCGACTCGGCAGCCTCGTCCGACAGCTCTTAACACCTTCCCAGCCTCTTCTTCATCGTTTAACTTTCTATCCTGCTCGATACCAGCCCACGCATCGCTTGTCTTCAGGGACCATTGCTGGGAGGCGGCGCACTTAGAGAGGCCAACTGCTCAAGGGCCGGGCTGGCTGAAGCTCGCCCTGGGCTCGCCCGCCTGAGAAACAGTTTGAAGAGCCTGTTAACAATGCTGCCATCCTTTGTTCTGCCGGGATAGGGGAAGGAAGATGCCAGCCTGCGGAGACAGTTGGGGGGAATAAAGTGTTGGCTGGCTCTTGACATGCAGGTGCGATGCCAGGGCGGCCAGGGCGGGTTAGAGAAAGGAATTATCTTCTGCGTGACGGAGCGCATTGTTAAAAAAGGACTTTCTAAACATTTTCCTGCACTTTTGCCTGTCACAATGCCTTTCCCATTGGGATAATCAGTCTTCACTCGTTGGATCCTGCCAGACACCTGTTAAATCCCACGAGACGCAAGGTTTCATCTGCTAGATCCCATTAGACCAACTTGGCAGCATCATTTTGTTACATATAGGATACATGGAAACAGCGTGAGATAGCTGCTGGTCTTCAGCTCGGGGACATGGCGTGATCCGGCTTGGTCATTCCTAAGCCGAATTCCATCGCATCGATTAGCAGTGGGAGGCAGGAGGCAAGGCGCCGAAAGATAAGCCGGTTTATTTTAATGAGGCCACCTACCTAATGAGCTGCAGGCGCTTCTGCGTTCCGCAGTGATTGGCAGACTCGAACCCCAAGAGTCCGCTCTGCATGCTTCAGTTGAAGGCGCCCATAACACGAGGCGAAGTTAAGCCCGTGTTAAAGACTTGAGCAGACGGGCATTGGCAAAGCCGATCGCCAGACAAAGGTTGAATGGCGAACTGGGAATTTCAATAATAACTCTACCGTTTGCCTGTTCAGCCATGCTGAATTTTGGCTGGTTGAGGACTCAAAGACAAAACCAGACAGTCAGGGAGACTCACAGACAATCCAGACAGCCGGAGAGACTCGCAGACAATCCAGACAGCCGGGGAGACTCACAGACAATCCAGACAGTCAGAGAGACTCACAGACAATCCAGACAGCCGGAGAGACTCGCAGACAATCCAGACAGCCGGGGAGACTCACAGACAATCCAGACAGCCGGAGAGACTCGCAGACAATCCAGACAGCCGGGGAGACTCACAGACAATCCAGACAGCCGGAGAGACTCGCAGACAATCCAGACAGCCGGGGAGACTCACAGACAATCTAGACAGTCGGGGAGACTCACAGACAATCCAGACAGTCAGAGAGACTCACAGACAATCCAGACAGCCGGAGAGACTTGCAGACAATCCAGACAGCCGGAGAGACTCGCAGACAATCCAGACAGCCGGGGAGACTCACAGACAATCCAGACAGCCGGAGAGACTCGCAGACAATCCAGACAGCCGGGGAGACTCACAGACAATCTAGACAGTCGGGGAGACTCACAGACAATCCAGACAGTCAGAGAGACTCACAGACAATCCAGACAGCCGGAGAGACTCACAGACAATCCAGACAGCCGGGGAGACTCACAGACAATCCAGACAGCCGGAGAGACTCACAGACAATCCAGACAGCCGGGGAGACTCACAGACAATCTAGACAGTCGGGGAGACTCACAGACAATCCAGACAGCCCGAGAGACTCACAGACAATCCAGACAGCCGGAGAGACTCACAGACAATCCAGACAGCCTGGGAGACTCACAGGCAATCCAGACAGCTGGAGAGACTCGCAGACAATCCAGACAGCCGGGGAGACTCACAGACAATCCAGACAGCCGGAGAGACTCAAACAATCCAGACAGCCTGGGAGACTCACAGACAATCCAGACAGCCCGAGAGACTCGCAGACAATCCAGACAGCCCGAGAGACTCGCAGACAATCCAGACAGCCGGAGAGACTCGCAGACAATCCAGACAGCCGGAGAGACTCAAACAATCCAGACAGTCGGGGAGATTCACTGACAAACCAAGACAGACGCGAACAGAGAGCATCTAAATGACAGCTCGCCGTCAAACAGACCATCCTGCGAGTCTCCAAGGAAAGGGCGCGCTTTCCTTCGTGCAGCTAATCTGCTTCAGCCGCAACCAAACGAATCATTTCACGCTCGCCCTGTCTAATTTAGTCTCCCATCTCTCATGGGAAAGCAGCTAAAACAGGCAAATCCCACTCTGCTAAGCAGCTGCTCTGCGGCTCAAGTTCTCTCCATCACTCGGCATCTCACACTTCCCATGGCAGAGCTCGGCGCTATCCTCCATGCCCTCTCGCAGCTTTCACTGATGTTTCACGGCTAGAAAGTGGCAGGAAAACTGCGCGAAAGAATTAAAGTTGCTCCAACATCGATAGGCACCTGCAGCAGCAAGCATTGTTTGAGAGCCATCGAGCGGTAGCGCCTGTTGGAGACCTGGCGGTGCCACGTTCCCCGTTTGCTGACAAAGGCGGGCAAATTGTGAATGAAACTGGAGGGGTTTTTAGGCTTGAACGACAATAAGTAGGGGAGGGGGGTGGGTGGAGCAAGACGGGGAAAGCCGGCGGCCCTGTTTGCCTAGGTCGCTGCGAGACACCAGCAAAAATTGAATTTTATTTGCGCGGACCGCCTGGCCCGTGCCCAGCGGGACAGACGGAGCAGGTGAGGTGTGTCGAGGCCTGATGACACAGGTGGCCAACCCTCCGGCACTTGACTTGCATTGACTTACATACTCTGTTCAAAAGTCATGTCCAAGGACCACTAGGAGTAACTTTTTTACGCCTACTCTAGCAGTCCTTGGTCGTATCAATTTCAGTATACTGTAGAGCCACTCACTCACCCATTAGTCAGTCAGTCAGTTCATTCACACAGTCAGTCAGTATGTTCATTCACACAGTCAGTCAGTCAGTTCATTCACACAGTCAGTCAGTCAGTTCATTCACACAGTCAGTCAGTCACACAGTCAGTCAGTCAGTTCATTCACACAGTCAGTCACTCACACAGTCAGTCAGTCAGTTCATTCACACAGTCAGTCAGTCACACAGTCATTCACACAGTCAGTCAGTCACACAGTCAGTCACTCACACAGTCAGTCACTCACACAGTCAGTCAGTCAGTTCATTCACACAGTCAGTCAGTCAGTTCATTCACACAGTCAGTCAGTCAGTTCATTCACACAGTCAGTCAGTCAGTTCATTCACACAGTCAGTCAGTCAGTTCATTCACACAGTCAGTCAGTCACACAGTCAGTCAGTCAGTTCATTCACACAGTCAGTCAGTCACACAGTCAGTCAGTCAGTTCATTCACACAGTCAGTCAGTCAGTTCATTCACACAGTCAGTCAGTCAGTTCATTCACACAGTCAGTCAGTCAGTTCATTCACACAGTCAGTCAGTCAGTTCATTCACACAGTCAGTCAGTCAGTTCATTCACACAGTCAGTCAGTCAGTTCATTCACACAGTCAGTCAGTCAGTTCATTCACACAGTCAGTCAGTCAGTCACTCACACAGTCAGTCAGTCAGTTCATTCACACAGTCAGTCAGTCACACAGTCAGTCAGTCACACAGTCAGTCAGTCACACAGTCAGTCAGTCAGTTCATTCACACAGTCAGTCAGTCAGTTCATTCACACAGTCAGTTCATTCACACAGTCAGTTCATTCACACAGTCAGTTCATTCACACAGTCAGTCAGTCACACAGTCAGTCAGTCAGTTCATTCACACAGTCAGTCAGTCAGTTCATTCACACAGTCAGTCAGTCAGTCAGTTCATTCACACAGTCAGTCAGTCAGTCAGTTCATTCACACAGTCAGTCACTCACACAGTCAGTCAGTCAGTTCATTCACACAGTCAGTCAGTCAGTTCATTCACACAGTCAGTTCATTCACACAGTCAGTCAGTCACACAGTCATTCACACAGTCAGTCAGTCACACAGTCAGTCAGTCAGTCAGTCAGTCACTCACACAGTCAGTCAGTCAGTTCATTCACACAGTCAGTCAGTCAGTTCATTCACACAGTCAGTCACTCACACAGTCAGTCAGTCAGTTTATTCACACAGTCAGTCAGTCAGTCACTCACACAGTCAGTCAGTCAGTTCATTCACACAGTCAGTCAGTCAGTCACTCACACAGTCAGTCAGTCAGTTCATTCACACAGTCAGTCAGTCAGTCACTCACACAGTCAGTCAGTTCATTCACACAGTCAGTCAGTCAGTTCATTCACACAGTCAGTTCATTCACACAGTCAGTTCATTCACACAGTCAGTCACTCACACAGTCAGTCAGTCCGTCACTCACACAGTCAGTCAGTCACTCACACAGTCAGTCAGTTCATTCACACAGTCAGTCAGTCAGTCAGTCAGTCACTCACACAGTCAGTCAGTCACTCACACAGTCAGTCAGTCACTCACACAGTCAGTCAGTCAGTTCATTCACACAGTCAGTCAGTCAGTCAGTCAGTCACTCACACAGTCAGTCAGTCACACAGTCAGTCAGTCAGTTCATTCACACAGTCAGTCAGTCAGTTCATTCACACAGTCAGTTCATTCACACAGTCAGTTCATTCACACAGTCAGTCAGTCACACAGTCAGTCAGTCAGTTCATTCACACAGTCAGTCACTCACACAGTCAGTCAGTCCGTCACTCACACAGTCAGTCAGTCACTCACACAGTCAGTCAGTTCATTCACACAGTCAGTCAGTCAGTCAGTCAGTCACTCACACAGTCAGTCAGTCAGTTCATTCACACAGTCAGTCACTCACACAGTCAGTCAGTCAGTTTATTCACACAGTCAGTCAGTCAGTCACTCACACAGTCAGTCAGTCAGTTCATTCACACAGTCAGTCAGTCAGTCACTCACACAGTCAGTCAGTCAGTTCATTCACACAGTCAGTCAGTCAGTCACTCACACAGTCAGTCAGTTCATTCACACAGTCAGTCAGTCAGTTCATTCACACAGTCAGTCAGTCACACAGTCAGTCAGTCAGTTCATTCACACAGTCAGTCAGTCAGTTCATTCACACAGTCAGTCACTCACACAGTCATTCACACAGTCAGTCAGTCAGTCAGTCACTCACACAGTCAGTCAGTTCATTCACACAGTCAGTCAGTCAGTTCATTCACACAGTCAGTTCATTCACACAGTCAGTCACTCACACAGTCAGTCAGTCCGTCACTCACACAGTCAGTCAGTCACTCACACAGTCAGTCAGTTCATTCACACAGTCAGTCAGTCAGTCAGTCAGTCACTCACACAGTCAGTCAGTCACTCACACAGTCAGTCAGTCACTCACACAATCAGTCAGTCAGTTCATTCACACAGTCAGTCAGTCAGTCAGTCAGTCACTCACACAGTCAGTCAGTCACACAGTCAGTCAGTCAGTTCATTCACACAGTCAGTTCATTCACAAAGTCAGTTCATTCACACAGTCAGTTCATTCACACAGTCAGTCAGTCACACAGTCAGTCAGTCACACAGTCATTCACACAGTCAGTCAGTCACACAGTCATTTACACAGTCAGTCAGTCAGTCAGTCAGTCACACAGTCAGTCAGTCACACAGTCAGTCAGTCACACAGTCAGTCAGTCACACAGTCAGTCAGTCAGTTCATTCACACAGTCAGTCAGTCAGTTCATTCACACAGTCAGTCAGTCCGTCACTCACACAGTCAGTCAGTCACTCACACAGTCAATCAGTTCATTCACACAGTCAGTCAGTCCGTCACTCACACAGTCAGTCAGTCACTCACACAGTCAGTCAGTTCATTCACACAGTCAGTCAGTCAGTCAGTCAGTCACTCACACAGTCAGTCAGTCCGTCACTCACACAGTCAGTCAGTCACTCACACAGTCAGTCAGTTCATTCACACAGTCAGTCAGTCCGTCACTCACACAGTCAGTCAGTCACTCACACAGTCAGTCAGTCACTCACACAGTCAGTCAGTTCATTCACACAGTCAGTCAGTCCGTCACTCACACAGTCAGTCAGTCACTCACACAGTCAGTCAGTTCATTCACACAGTCAGTCAGTCAGTTCATTCACACAGTCAGTTCACTCACACAGTCAGTTCATTCACACAGTCAGTTCATTCACACAGTCAGTCAGTCACACAGTCAGTCAGTCAGTTCATTCACACAGTCAGTCAGTCAGTCACTCACACAGTCAGTCAGTCAGTTCATTCACACAGTCAGTCAGTCAGTTCATTCACACAGTCAGTCACTCACACAGTCAGTCAGTCAGTTTATTCACACAGTCAGTCAGTCAGTCACTCACACAGTCAGTCAGTCAGTTCATTCACACAGTCAGTCAGTCAGTCACTCACACAGTCAGTCAGTCAGTTCATTCACACAGTCAGTCAGTCAGTCACTCACACAGTCAGTCAGTTCATTCACACAGTCAGTCAGTCAGTTCATTCACACAGTCAGTTCATTCACACAGTCAGTTCATTCACACAGTCAGTTCATTCACACAGTCAGTCACTCTCACAGTCAGTCAGTCCATCACTCACACAGTCAGTCAGTCACTCACACAGTCAGTCAGTTCATTCACACAGTCAGTCAGTCAGTCAGTCAGTCACTCACACAGTCAGTCAGTCACTCACACAGTCAGTCAGTCAGTTCATTCACACAGTCAGTCAGTCAGTCAGTCAGTCACTCACACAGTCAGTCAGTCACACAGTCAGTCAGTCAGTTCATTCACACAGTCAGTCAGTCAGTTCATTCACACAGTCAGTTCATTCACACAGTCAGTTCATTCACACAGTCAGTTCATTCACACAGTCAGTCAGTCACACAGTCAGTCAGTCAGTTCATTCACACAGTCAGTCACTCACACATTCAGTCAGTCCGTCACTCACACAGTCAGTCAGTCACTCACACAGTCAGTCAGTTCATTCACACAGTCAGTCAGTCAGTTCATTCACACAGTCAGTCAGTCACACAGTCAGTCAGTCAGTCACTCACACAGTCAGTCAGTCAGTTCATTCACACAGTCAGTCAGTCAGTTCATTCACACAGTCAGTCAGTCAGTTCATTCACACAGTCAGTCAGTCAGTTCATTCACACAGTCAGTCAGTCACTCAAACAGTCAGTCAGTTCATTCACACAGTCAGTCAGTCAGTTCATTCACACAGTCAGTCAGTCAGTTCATTCACACTCACAGTCAGTCAGTCACACAGTCAGTCAGTCAGTTCATTCACACAGTCAGTCACTCACACAGTCAGTCAGTCCGTCACTCACACAGTCAGTCAGTCACTCACACAGTCAGTCAGTTCATTCACACAGTCAGTCAGTCAGTTCATTCACACAGTCAGTCAGTCACACAGTCAGTCAGTCACTCACACAGTCAGTCAGTCAGTTCATTCACACAGTCAGTCAGTCAGCTCATTCACACAGTCAGTCAGTCAGTTCATTCACACAGTCAGTCAGTCAGTCACTCACACAGTCAGTCAGTCAGTTCATTCACACAGTCAGTCAGTCACACAGTCAGTCAGTCAGTCACTCACACAGTCAGTCAGTCAGTTCATTCACACAGTCAGTCAGTCACACAGTCAGTCAGTCAGTCACTCACACAGTCAGTCAGTCAGTTCATTCACACAGTCAGTCAGTCAGTTCATTCACACAGTCAGTCAGTCAGTTCATTCACACAGTCAGTTCATTCACACAGTCAGTTCATTCACACAGTCAGTTCATTCACACAGTCAGTCAGTCACACAGTCAGTCAGTCAGTTCATTCACACAGTCAGTCACTCACACAGTCAGTCAGTCCGTCACTCACACAGTCAGTCAGTCACTCACACAGTCAGTCAGTTCATTCACACAGTCAGTCAGTCAGTTCATTCACACAGTCAGTCAGTCACACAGTCAGTCAGTCAGTCACTCACACAGTCAGTCAGTCAGTTCATTCACACAGTCAGTCAGTCAGTTCATTCACACAGTCAGTCAGTCAGTTCATTCACACAGTCAGTCAGTCAGTTCATTCACACAGTCAGTCAGTCACTCAAACAGTCAGTCAGTTCATTCACACAGTCAGTCAGTCAGTTCATTCACACAGTCAGTCAGTCAGTTCATTCACACTCACAGTCAGTCAGTCACACAGTCAGTCAGTCAGTTCATTCACACAGTCAGTCACTCACACAGTCAGTCAGTCCGTCACTCACACAGTCAGTCAGTCACTCACACAGTCAGTCAGTTCATTCACACAGTCAGTCAGTCAGTTCATTCACACAGTCAGTCAGTCACACAGTCAGTCAGTCAGTCACTCACACAGTCAGTCAGTCAGTTCATTCACACAGTCAGTCAGTCAGTTCATTCACACAGTCAGTCAGTCAGTTCATTCACACAGTCAGTCAGTCAGTCACTCACACAGTCAGTCAGTCAGTTCATTCACACAGTCAGTCAGTCACACAGTCAGTCAGTCAGTCACTCACACAGTCAGTCAGTCAGTTCATTCACACAGTCAGTCAGTCACTCACACAGTCAGTCAGTCACTCACACAGTCAGTCAGTCAGTTCATTCACACAGTCAGTCAGTCAGTTCATTCACACAGTCAGTCAGTCAGTTCATTCACACTCACAGTCAGGCACTCACACAGACAGGCACTCACACAGTCACTCACTCACTCACTCAGTCAGTCAGCAGCCACTCACTCACACATTCGGTCAGTCACTCAACCGCACAGTCAGTCAGTCAGTCAGTAAAAAGCAATTAAAAGGCTTTTCTACTAACAAATTTACCTGAATGAATCAATAAAAAGCATTAGCCAATAAGTGCCAACGCACATTCATATCAAAAGTCGCTTATATTTCTACTGAGAGTAGGAAAGACAGAATTATTCGAATAAGATGTACGTCGAAACGAATAAGAATCGGCACTGCGTGCAGTCCAAACGCAGAAGCAGAGCGGGCAAAGTCAGCAGAGGCAGCTATTGTACAATTGTTAGGAAAGTTAAACCAACATCGGTACTGCAATTCGGCAATAAATACAGCGCGCAATGATCACAGCTAATGCTCAATATAATATATAATAGCTCTTATTGGAGTTGCATAATAACAAAATGAACTCGATAAACTTAGATCAGCCTGTCAGCCGATAGTAACACAAGCCTGAAAATCCCCTCAGCCAGCCTGTAAATCCCCTCAGCCAGTTCGCAAATCCCCTCAGCTAGCCTGCAAATCCCCTCAGCCAGTTTGCAAATCCCCTCAGCCAGTTTGCAAATCCCCTCAGCCAGTTTGCAAATCCCCTCAGCCAGCCTGCAAATCCCCTCAGCCAGTTTGCTAATCCCCTCAGCCAGTTCGCAAATCCCCTCAGCTAGCCTGCAAATCCCCTCAGCCAGCCTGCAAATCCCCTCAGCCAGTTTGCAAATCCCCTCAGCCAGTTTGCAAATCCCCTCAGCCAGTTCGCAAATCCCCTCAGCCAGTTTGCAAATCCCCTCAGCCAGTTTGCAAATCCCCTCAGCCAGTTTGCAAATCCCCTCAGCCAGTTTGCAAATCCCCTCAGCCAGTTTGCAAATCCCCTCAGCCAGTTTGCAAATCCCCTCAGCCAGTTTGCAAATCCCCTCAGCCAGTTTGCAAATCCCCTCAGCCAGTTTGCAAATCCCCTCAGCCAGTTTGCAAATCCCCTCAGCCAGTTTGCAAATCCCCTCAGCCAGTTTGCAAATCCCCTCAGCCAGTTTGCAAATCCCCTCAGCCAGTTTGCAAATCCCCTCAGCCAGTTTGCAAATCCCCTCAGCCAGTTTGCAAATCCCCTCAGCCAGTTTGCAAATCCCCTCAGCCAGTTTGCAAATCCCCTCAGCCAGTTTGCAAATCCCCTCAGCCAGTTTGCAAATCCCCTCAGCCAGTTTGCAAATCCCCTCAGCCAGTTTGCAAATCCCCTCAGCCAGTTTGCAAATCCCCTCAGCCAGTTTGCAAATCCCCTCAGCCAGTTTGCTAATCCCCTCAGCCAGTTTGCTAATCCCCTCAGCCAGTTCGCAAATCCCCTCAGCCAGTTCGCAAAGCCGCACTCAGACGTGCACATCGGCGGCCACCTGCAGGTGCACGCCGCCAGCCGAAAATTTGCCCTGCCACGAGGTGTCCCCAGCGGTCTCAGACGGCCGGCTGACGTTTCGAACCGGCCCGACAAGCCGGCCGTCCTCCTCCACCTCCTCCTCGAAGCCGTCGCTGCCGCTCTCGCTATCGTCGTAGGTCGAGGCGGCGGCGGCGGCGGCGGCGCTAGCGGCGGTGGCGATGTCGCGCCCGACCCTGGACAGGCGGCGCGAGGCGTCGGAGCAGCGGCTGCGGCCCAGCAGGGAGTCGCTGAGGAGGTGCAACGGGGCGGTGAGGGAGGCGCGCAGCCGCAGCCAGAGCAGGCAGTAGAGCAGCAGGGCCAGCAGCTGCAGGCCGCACAGCAACAAGAAGCTGAGCTGCAGGTGCTCCGCCGTGGAGCTGGCGGGCCGAATCCAGCCGCCTGTGAAGGATGAAGGATGGGAGGTTGGGGTGGGTGGCTAGCGCCGGACAAGCCGCAGCGCACAGGCGCGAGCCCGCGAACTCACGCGCAACAAAGAGGGCGCCGAGCGCAGCAGACAGGGCGCGGCCGATGGCGAAGAACAGGATGAAGAGGCCGATGGTGGCGCCGAGGCGGCTGGGCCGGGTCAGCAGCACCAGGACCTCGTAGCCTGCGGGATTCGGCAAGAACTTCTGCATCAAGGAGGCTGGGGCACGTGTATTCGCAAGCTGGTGGGCCTACCGGACACGATGACTAGAATCTCCGACAGCGCCATCAGCAGGTAGGCAGGCAGCACGATGGGCGGCTGGTAGGCGGACCGGTCGCGGGCGAATTCGGTCACCGCGGCAGTCAGGCAGCCGGCAGCCAGGACCAGCTGGCCGATGCCTGCGCAGGTGCGGAGTTCAAATGTAGAAAGGGAGGACGGGGCGTTTCATACTACTGGCAGTAGCCAGATATTGTTTGATTGCTCAAAATAATAGGTGAGTAGATGTGTGACAGACAGACAAACAGATAAACAGACAGACGGACGGACGGACGGACAGACAGACAGACAGACAGACAGACAGACAGAGACGGAAAGACAGACAGACAAACAGTCATATAGACAGACAGACAGACAGACAGACAGACAGTCAGACAGGCAGACGGACAGACAGTCAGACAGACAGACAGACACACAAACACACAGACAGACAAACAGACAGACAGACAGACAGACAGACAGACAGACAGACAGACAGACAGACAGACAGACACACATAGATAGACACACAGACAGACAGACAGACAGACAGACAGACAGACAGCCCACCGAAGCGCCAGGCCATGTGGTGCAGCTTGAAGTAGCGGCTGCTGGCCCAGCAGAGCAGCGGTGCCAGCAGGAACACGAAGCCGGGGTCGCACAGGCTGTACAGGTGATGCTCCTGCTGCTGCCGCTGCCAGCCGCCGGGCATTGAGCGGAGCTGCAGGTCCACGCAGCTGGACATCTGGCAATGAGAGGCGGGAAGAGCGCAGGCGGTTGGTAGCTAGGCAGCGGATCAGGCCAGCAGCGGGAGGGGCCGCACCTGAGTAAAAATCGCCACCCAGCAGGCCAGGACGGCCAGGAGGCCCCAGCGGAACAGGCGGGCGCTCGGGTCCTCGTCAACCGACGCGGTTGGCGGCGGCGCGGCTGATGCCAGTGCCGGGTGGTGCTTGGAGCGGGGGCGGCGGCGGCCAAGCAGGTCACTGGGAGCCGAAGACCACGGAGCTGAGGGCGAGAGAGAAA
Source organism: Macrostomum cliftonense (assembly GCA_950096795.1). Classification (NCBI taxonomy): domain Eukaryota; kingdom Metazoa; phylum Platyhelminthes; family Macrostomidae; genus Macrostomum; species Macrostomum cliftonense. The sequence goes on from CATNEM010000060.1 coordinate 899,170, forward strand.
AGGCGAGCGGTGATTCAGAGACTGTTGAAGAGTGGATGCAGGTCGGTTGAAGGCACAGAGGAGCGGCGGAGGGACTCACAGTCGCTAGGCGGAAGTTCCCTGATCCAGGACAGGCCGCAGGCCAGGCCGGCGAAGGCGGCAGCGGCGGCGGCGAAGATCAGCGGGGCGAGCTTGCGCGAGTCGACGTAGGGAGTCGAGCCATAGACGAATGCGTCGGACACCAGGGCGCCGAGGTTCAGGCAGCAGTAGTACCTGCGGCAGCGGCGGGGTAACAGGACTATTGGGACAATTTGACCAGAAGAAGCAACAGAGATCCAGCTGAAATGGACTGGGCGACCTCACCAGGTGACGCAGTTGAAGATGCTCGAGCAGAAATGCCGCTTCAGCTGTTGGAGCAGCAGGGCGGGCGCCACGGCGCGGCAGCAGAGGGCGGCGATGGCGAATGGCGGCAGGCCGAGGACCAGCAGCGCCTTCCGGGGCTAAGTTCGGGTCGGGGAGGGTTAAAGGTTGATCCGGCTCAAGGATAAAACCGGGATTCAAAGATTCGTTGACCATTAATTGTGTAATGAGATGCCGACAGACCAGGAAACTCACAACAGCCGCTTCCCCAGACTCGAAGCTGAGCGTTGACAGCAAAATCAGGGTGCAGCCTGAAACAATTAGAAATTAGAAATTAAATAGCAATGTGATGAAGTCAAGGCAACGTGAAGCTTACTAGCCGACACTCTGCACTCACCGATGGCGTACAGGACTGTGCCAACGACCAGCAGCTGGAATTTTGACAGCCTCTCGTCGCCTAGCCAGCCGCCCACTAGGGGTAGCACGTCAATCAGAACTGAAGCGAAGAATACATTTCTAGGAAATTTCCCTGCGCTTAAAATCACCTTTTTTAATATTATTCCTCTAGGTGATTTTTTATCTCAATGGCCGGCGACCTTTTTACTTTTACAGCATGTTTTCAAAATTGAGCTCTGAGTTTGGACAGATTCTCAGCTGAGACGCCCCAGTTTAGACCTAAGAGGCGCGAGTTTGGATATGAGAGGCGCCAGTTTTGATCTGATGGGCGCCAGGTTGGATCTGAGAGGCGCCAGTTGGGATGTGAGAGGCGCGAGTTTGGATCTTAGAGGTGCCAGTCTGGATCTGAGAAGCGCCAGTCTGGATCTGAGAGGCGCCAGGTTGGATCTGAGAGGCGCCAGGTTGGATCTGAGAGGCGCCAGGTTGGATCTGAGAGGCGCCAGGTTGGATCTGAGAGGCGCCAGGTTGGATCTGAGAGGCGCCAGGTTGGATCTGAGAGGCGCCAGGTTGGATCTGAGAGGCGCCAGGTTGGATCTGAGAGGCGCCAGGTTGGATCTGAGAGGTGCCAGTCTGGATCTGAGAGGTGCCAGGTTGGATGTAAGACTGTGAGAGGTGCCAGGTTGGATCTGAGAGACGCCAGTTTTGATCTGAGAGGTGCCAGTCTGGATCTGAGAGGCGCCAGGTTGGATCTGAGAGGCGCCAGGTTGGATCTGAGAGGTGCCAGGTTGGATCTGAGAGACGCCAGTTTTGATCTGAGTGAAGCATGCAGAATGTGCCGCCTTTAGTAAAAAGCAGCGATACAGCTTCCGGTTCAGCACATTTACACACGGCAACTTAACACTCACCACTCACAATCAGAGCATAGCTGAGCCCGCTAGCAGCCCCACCGGACCATTGAAAGCCCTGGTCCCATTGCAGCACACTGAGCGCCGTGTAGTGCAGGCAGCTGCTGCCAGCGATGTGCACGCCAAGCCAGAGTGCAGCCTGCAGAAGGCGGCGCCGTTTCTTCCACTGGCTGCCAGACAGCAGGGCTGGGCATTTGCCTGTCATGAGGGCCTGACTCTGCTGGCTAAGGTGTCAGCACCATGGCTGGGAATGATGAGAAGCAAGAAGGATATCTTCTAAAATATAGGCTTACTTCACAATAAAGCAATAAATGTTTTTTTAATATTTAATCTTGCATGTAAATTAATTAATATATTTGTGCAATAAATTTTTGGAAATGGTACCTATATAAACTTGCACTTACTTTATACTAAAATAAAAGCTAGTTGCTTTTATTCTCAGTCAAAAAATTTATTAACAATTATTTGACTTATGAAAACCTATTCCATAAAATTACTGATACATTGTATCAAAGTTATTGGATATACAAAATAAAATATACCTATCTTATGATTTTATGATCATAATAGTTAACATCTGGGGTTTTTTGCTAGGCCATTTGGCATAATTACCTAAATTTTATTATTCCATTATGGATTCTTTTATGTCAAGTTTGTAAACTCAAAATAATGCTATATATATATGTATATATATATATATATATATATGATATTTTCTTCTTGTGAAACTGCGAAAATCAATTATAACATTTGACATAATTGCCTAAATTTGATTATGTCATTTGAAATTTGAAATTGGCATGGCATATTGGTGACACAAAAACCTAGGTTAATACTCATATTTTATTATAATTGTTAACAATAATCATACATATCATGGATTATTACACAATCAAACAAATTTAAGCATTTAGCTACTTTACTTAATAAAAACTTTGTAATTTATTTACCATAAATTTACACACATCATTATTAGAAAAAAGCACATCAATAAAAATTTACCAATGCTCCCACCAATTTACTACTGCTAATGCTATAGCGATTTTTAATAAGAATGCATTAAGTTAAATTGCAAATACAAATTTTGATAATTCTAAAGACTAAAACTTCACATTAATCTCATTTATTCACTCTTGTAGAAGAATTGCTCACTTCGGTTTAGCTGTATTTTCGCTAATTGAACAACCAATTTTTTTTATCTTTAAATTTATTAGCCACTACTACTACAGCTTTATCACTGAGAGCACTAGCAACATATTACAGTTTAAGCATACAGTTTTCAGAATAGTTCTTGATAACTGATAAGACTGCAAGTCGATTTGATTTGTTTATTGTTTATTAAAGTCTTTGCACTTTAAGTTAAATAAAACATTGACTCATATCTAAGAACAATTATAATTTAAAACAAATCTCAAAAAGCATTTTATTTCATTATTTCAGATTATTTCAATCCTTTACATATTGAATTTTTGCTTTTAATTTTAGTAGGACCTATATTAAATTAGCTAATCTATTTCATACTATAATATTCTGTCACGATGAATTTTGCTGTAATTTCGGATTTAAAAATAAATCACAACAAAAATATTTGTAATGGTCGTAGAATTACTAAAACTACAAGTAAAGCCATTTAACTTATATACGGTATGAGGTACAGTTAAGTAATGTCTATTTATGGATTAATTTCCAGGCAGCTGCTCCTGTCGGCCATGTCAAACTCGTTGTTTTTTGTCGGCGTAGATTCTTCAATTGTTTGCCACTGTCACGGTAAAAAGTATTGCTCATGAAAAATGAAACAGGGAGTAGCAAATATGTTTGTTGGCTATTCTCCTAGTAACTTATTAATTATATGAACAATGGTCACTAAGATGCTCTTGAATATAAACTGATTGTTTCTTCAAAGTAAATTTTACCTAGCTTAGGACCACTTGAAGTCGCGCTTTGCACTGAGTCGTCTTTCTTACTTATTTAAAGCCGAGGGACAAATGATTAGCAAGGACGATATATATATGCTCTAGTCGTCCTTGATGATTAGTAGGAACCTAACTTACACCTCCTCCCTTAAAAGAGCGGTTTGAGCAAAAGCCACAACAAAATAAACACAGGTTCAAAATTGAGCTGGACCTTAATCATTTTTTTATATTTACACATACTCGCATACAGTATGTGCCACCCTGCAGGCAAATTAATTCTGTCACATTTAATACAGCAAAAGCAAAAAACAGATTAATTACAAGCGGAAAGGTTGCTGTAACGTACAGAGACAATATTTTTTAAAGAAGCAGAACAGCTAGCCTTTCATGGCCAATCTAAAAAAGTATTCACGAGAATTATGGAAACTAAGAAAGTGCTTAAATACATGTACCTATATTAAACCTGAAAAAATATCTCCCATACTTCAACCAAAAGAATACTGAGCTACTATAATAGCTCAGTATTCTTTGCTTCAAGCAATATAGTAATTCCCAGAAATCCCGCTTACCGGCAATGTTTACGGGCAGTTTGACGGAGCGCATTTGTTATGGAATTAAGCCTATTTTGTTTTCATACAGAAGCCTGCTAAGCATATACCAAATAATCAAATTATCTATAGTTAATTAAGCTAAGCGTGGCTGCTTACAAATCAGCTTAATCAATTATTAACCTAGAAGTATCGCTTATCGCTTTAATTAGCTCAGATTATTAAAGCCAACCATAAATTAGCCTTTCTGATCATCCAGCCTGATAAGGAGTCATAAAGTGTTGTAAAATTATAGCCACATTGTAGCCTGGTGAGGCTGCATTAAAAAGCACAGACAACGACCCCACAGATCCCCTTCAAAATATCCTTAATCGCTGGATTATTCCTCGAGACCCAGTATGTATGTATGCATGCTTGAATGCAAGAGATAAGGTTCCTCGTTGCGCGTTAAAAAGCAAAAGTAAATGTACGAGACAATAATTGTTTTATATTGAATGGCTTATATAGTGGTTACAGAAATTTGAAAAGGAAATAAACAATTTGCAGATAATTGTTCTGTCTCTATCACTCAAGGACTGCAGACGGCCGATCAGACTTGGCTACCAGCTTCCTCGGTTTTCTCCTGATTGTTGGCCGGTTTCAGCCTCTCGGCCTCATCAAGGCCAGCTTGATCAGCTTTGCCGGCAGTCTGCTCCGTCGCTGCTGGCCGGCGGAATTTGTTCAGCGCCTCCGCCAGCAGCCGGTAGGCGAACTCGATGAGCTCGCAGACGGTGAGCAGGCTGCAGCCGATGTACAGTCCCAGCAGGCCGCCCGTGTCGGCTAGGAACGCCGTGACAGAGTAGGCAGGCGAGATCACCACCTGGGGCGAGGTGGCGCGGCTGGCGACAATCCGGACGTTGATCAGGGACTCCGATAAGTAGGCTCGGAACAGGCCTTCCAGGTGGCCTGTGTGGTTTTCTGCGAATGCGGGTTTAAAAATATACCATGAAATACGAGTTCAGGAGGCTGCTGGGATAACCAACTGCCAAAGTACCAAATGCAGTTGACCAAAAACTAAAAAATCACTAAAATGAGCCAGGATATCACCTACTGAGAATGTAGCTAGCTGGTGTGACTTGCTGAGGATGTAGCTAGCTGGTGTGACTTGCTGAGGATGTAGCTAGCTGGTGTGACTTGCTGAGAATGTAGCTGGCTGGTGTGACTTGCTGAGAATGTAGCTGGCTGGTGTGACTTGCTGAGAATGTAGCTAGCTGATGTGACTTGCTGAGAATGTAGCTAGCTGGTGTGACTTGCTGAGAATGTAGCTGGCTGGTGTGACTTGCTGAGAATGTAGCTGGCTGGTGTGACTTGCTGAGAATGTAGCTGGCTGATGTGACTTGCTGAGAATGTAGCTGGCTGGTGTGACTTGCTGAGAATGTAGCTGGCTGATGTGACTTGCTGAGAATGTAGCTAGCTGGTGTGACTTGCTGAGAATGTAGCTGGCTGATGTGACTTGCTGAGAATGTAGCTGGCTGATGTGACTTGCTGAGAATGTAGCTGGCTGATGTGACTTGCTGAGAATGTAGCTGGCTGATGTGACTTGCTGAGAATGTAGCTGGCTGATGTGACTTGCTGAGAATGTAGCTGGCTGATGTGACTTGCTGAGAATGTAGCTGGCTGGTGTGACTTGCTGAGAATGTAGCTGGCTGATGTGACTTGCTGAGAATGTAGCTGGCTGATGTGACTTGCTGAGAATGTAGCTGGCTGATGTGACTTGCTGAGAATGTAGCTGGCTGGTGTGACTTGCTGAGAATGTAGCTGGCTGATGTGACTTGCTGAGAATGTAGCTGGCTGATGTGACTTGCTGAGAATTTAGCTGGCTGATGTGACTTGCTGAGAATGTAGCTAGCTGATGTGACTTGCTGAGAATGTAGCTAGCTGGTGTGACTTGCTGAGAATGTAGCTGGCTGATGTGACTTGCTGAGAATGTAGCTAGCTGATGTGACTTGCTGAGAATGTAGCTGGCTGATGTGACTTGCTGAGAATTTAGCTGGCTGATGTGACTTGCTGAGAATGTAGCTAGCTGATGTGACTTGCTGAGAATGTAGCTGGCTGATGTGACTAGGTGAGAATGTAGCGTGCGTGCGGTATCAAGGATATGATTTTGAGATCAATCATTTAACTAATCCCAAGTGACTCACTTTGCTTAAGAGATCTCGCCATCCCTATCAGATGCTTGGTGGCCGGGGAATTATACGGCGAGTCCCTCAGCTCGGCGAAGTGGTCCACAACCGAGCTGCCGATACTTGGCCAGCGGCTGAAGGAGAAGCTGGCCGAGTAGTGCTGGTAGCGACACGGCTGCTGCTCAAGGCAGGCGGCCAGCGCCCGCTTGTCCAGCTCGCGCCAGTTGCCTTTGCTCATGCGAACCCGGTCAAACTGCTGCTTGCTCGTTTCGGTCATGTTTAAACACCTGTTCCCATGATTGCAGCGCTAAGAATAGCTAAGTTGAGCAGTGATTTATGAGTATAATCCAAGAGGCAGTGTCGAACTCACCTGGGCGTGCTCCGGAGACGCCAAGTCAGCGGGAAACTGGCGACGCTGCAGCCGAACTGCTCGACCAGCAGCTCCACCAGCTTGTCATAGTAGCACGCGGCCGAGCTGTACGCGAAGGACAGCTTTCGTCCAGTGAGGTGGTCGCTGAACTCCATCGGCTCGTGGCCAGCCTGGCAGCGCTTCCCGTGCAGCTCCTCGCTGAACGCCGTCTCCTCCATGCTGAGCGCCACCGAGTAAGAGTTGCTGGGCGCCAGCTGAAACTTCGCCTCGTGCTGGAAGGACGGGTAGCTGCCAACCGGGGCGATCAGCATGGTGAAGCCGGTCTCCTGCAGCCGCTCCGACCCGTCGCGGATGCTCCAGTCCTGCAGCGGCACCGCCGCTCCGGTTGTTGGGTCGCGAATCGGGTCGATGCCCCTGCCGGGGTAGTTGAAGTCGGCGAAGTAGGGGTCGGTGGACAGGCGCAGGTTCACCTGCCAGCCCTCCGAGACGATCTTCTGCCGCTCGTAGTCGGTGAAGTTCAGCTTGAAGCAGACAAGGTTCTCTGGATGGCTGAACGGCAGCACTCTGGGGAAGATCGGGAAGCGGACTGGCGGCCCCGTGGAGGGCGTCGCCGTCTGATGCTGAACAGACTGGGACCTGCGCTGGGCCAGCAGGGCGAAGGACAGGTGCACGGGCAGCGAGTTCTGCACCAGGCGGGTGCGCAGGCCCATGCCCTCGCCAGGGCCGTAGCGGGCATCGAACTCGGCGCTGAGATTCGCCACAGCCGTGTTTATCAGCGCCGCATCCGCGTCGCTCAGCGCGTGGGGATAGCTGCCCGAGTAGGGATTGCTCGGACAGAAGTACAGATCCGGGAAGACGAAGGGCACCTTGTCCAGCTCGAACGATTTCGCCAGAGCATCGTCTCTGAGCCGGTTGACCAGCGTCACCGCGCTGCGAATGAACAGGGCCAGGAAGAACAGGAACAGCAGGCACCACATCACCTTCATGGCCCGGCTGCGGCTGGTCACCACACGGCTGATGCCGTGAGCCGTGCTCTCCGCCAGTGCGTCCTTGATGGCGCTCGTCATGCTGCTGGTTGCTGGGTAGTTTTCCTCCGCATTGACGGGTCTTGTGTGAACAAGTATATAACTAATTGCGCCCAGAGAGGCAGTAATTCATCAACTGAGCCGGCAGATAAGCGGCCAGCATTGGCCGACCGATTGCCCGCTCTCCTCCACCCCTCGGTACGCTCCCAGCCTCCCGTATCTCTCAAATAATAACAGCGGCTCCTCTTATTTGGCCGCAGTGCATCGGCTGCAGAAAAACTGGCTGACATTTTGCAATGCGGAAAAAGAGCAACGGGAACCGGTTAGAACTGGTTTGGCCTGCGTTGCTTGTTTATTCACAGCAAAGTCCCAAGCCACTCTGCCACTCTGGTTGGAACTTCATGGCGCGTTATTTCGCCTGGCCTTTTGAACTTTTCACCATTTTGACGTGTGCCCTAAAGCACGCACGGATGCATTGATATTTTTGGCTGCCCGTCAAAATCGGATTGCATCGCCTTCCGCTGCTGGCAAGGTCAGCGCATCTTTTTGGTTGGCTGACAGGCCTCGCTCAGCCATTTCCGGCTGCTGTCAAAAGCAAACGCTGACAAGTGCTTCATCCTCTCGAAAGCTCGGTTTGATGGAGAAACGAGTCTGATCATGGACTGCTCGAATGGTTTATGTGGCTATTTACCCTGCTCTGTCAGTTTGGCTTTTCTGTCAACCAATTTGGTCAGTGGGGAAATATCAATATTGGGCAAAGTCACATTTACAGACCCATACCTAGGCCAACGATCACACGATGGCAAACAAGTAATGAAAGCCAGAATCATACGCTGAGATAGATCGAGAATAACACAATACAAAGAGCCAATTGCATTCTAGCTGGTGCAACACTTCATGCCAAGTTAATTGCAATCAAGCAAAGCATTCAATCAGTGTGTATTTCTGCAACTTGTATGAGTCGCAGCTTTATCCAGATAGCCGCACCAAAACCCCCCTGCCAGTGTCAGCTCTGGGCGATAGTTAAAAGCCCCAGCCGCCCAGGAAGACGCTCCGCATCAGCGGGGAGTTGGCGCGCAGCTGCTGCTCGAACAGCCGGCTGGCGGGCTGGCCGGCCCTGGTGCACTCGGGCGGCACGCGGAACACGCCAGGATCACGGATGCCAAGCGTCACGTTCACGAAGCTGACAACCTCGTGGAAGCCTGCAAAGTGTTTTTTTAGTTTTCTTAGCAAATGCCTCTACGTCGTAGTTCTGATTTCCAAGAACTCACAGCTCTCAAATGAGATGAGGCCTTTTAAATGCAAATATGATCCCTGTTTCCACATTTTTGCAGTTTTCAAACATTCGTCAAACTGGTTTTCAAACTACCCGACCCTCAAAATATGCCGCGACTTACGCTCGCCATAGACGGACTGCGAGATGGGGATACACGAGGCCCTCGTGACCGACAGGTGGGCCTGGAAGTCGCGGCCCACTCGGCCCCGGTAGCTGACAAAGTTCAGGAGGTCGCTGCCGCCGCCGAAGTGGTAGGTGCCTTCGCCGCGGAAATCGTCTGCGATTGAAAATCATAATTTATTAGCACATTTATTGGCAGAAAGTCCAGTACCCCCTACTATGAGTAGAAGGAAATCATAAAATAGTAAAATAACGCCGCTGGACACCCACTTGGCACGCAGGGAGCGTCAACGCCGCGGGTGAGGGCGATAATTCGGCACTCGCGACTGCGATGGTCAACGATGTACATCGTGCGCTTGTTGCCATCAATCAGCACGCGCTGGTGAGTCACCTCGCGTCGACTAATCAGCGTCTCGTTGGTGGCCACCAACTGGCGCGTGAAGTCGTACGCCAGATTGGCGAAGGCCTGCGGAATGGCAGACGTGAAATCTAGTCAGTGAGAGTGCTGCTAACACATTGTGCCATGCTGTGAGTTTCGCTCACCTCAATGTAGGTGCTGTTCGGGCTAAATTGAATCGCCTGCACCGCCTGGTACTGGCGCGGCCCGCAGCAGGGATTCTGGCCCGACGAGCCGGCGATGAGGCTGCAGAAAAGGACGACAGCGAAGCTGAGCAGCGGCTGCATTGCGGCGACTTTTGCTAGAGAAAAATTTGCGGCAGAATGCGGACGGAGATCCAGCTCGACTCGAGAGCGACTTCGGTGGAGAGCGGGCTGAAATAGGCGGCGGTAGGAGGCCTCGATCGAGCTGAGCTGGGCCCTGGCTCGGTTGCTTCTAAGGAGCAGATAGCGGTGGAAATTTGACAGGTGCAGTCAAAACGTGTCCAGAAGTCCGCTTTCCACCGTGCAAGCAGGGAACTGCGAGTAGTCGTCAAGCAAGGCCTGCAGCGAGTAAATGCCCAAACCAAAAAAATGCTTGTCACGAGATCGGCAAGCGGTTTTCAACTCCTCAGCATTGAGTGTTACGAGTATTCCAAAGTTTGCCATTTGCACTTTTCTATATTCTCTGTGCTCCTCTTGAAACAAGATGTTTTTGTGCCGCATTGGTTTTTATGCCTACTTGCGCCTGATTGGTTGGCGACCTCCACCTAACCACCCCCCAAATAACACTTTATCTGTTAATGTACACCTTCAAGCCTACGGTTGCTGTTCTTTTTAATCAAAACTGCTATCTAAATTCGATGCATGCACTTAGTTTGTACTGTAGGCTCTCGTTGGCTGACTTTCACACTACAATCTAAGTTAACCGTGCGTGCGGACATTTTCTGCCTCATTGCGAAAATACAGTGTGAAAGCGTGGCTTCTGCAATCAGTAAACAATTTTGCTCGCCATTTTCCAGTCCATGGAGCCGGGGTTGGGACTAATTGAACCTTAATGATGGAGTTTTCCATTGTGCTTTACATGTAGATGAGTCTAAAACACAGTCTATGGTTCCAACATTTTTTAGATATTAAACTTAAAATTTCTTAACCGAGTAATTTTTCTCCTGGCATGTCAAAATCGTCCGTCAAATTTCTGACGGTCAAAAGTCAATCATGTGAGTCAACATTACGCTAGAAACCCTCGTACTGGCTCTATGGCAATCAAGATATCCAATAGCACCACTGTTTGACTGTCAGTACTCAAACAGACAAGCTGCTTGTCAAAGCAGAGCAACAGAAAAGCGACTCGGCTCTCCTAGTAGCCTGCATTGCTTCGCTACGGTGTTTGGCTTTGATCGCATGACTGCCCAGCAGCTTCAGACAATTCAATCTGGATCCATCTCTGCCCCACCCCCCGAGTGAAAGTTGTAAAAAAAACTAGCGAACAGACGAGCGGGGCAGACAATGAGCAAGTCAGCTATCAATCAAGCAGCTGGCGACAAGAAATGTCTGCCCAGCCTGCCGGAGCCTCCAGGACTGCTGAATGGCTTGAGTTCTCAGTCTGATGATTCCATTGAGCTTTCAATACCCTGTGCGACTGCTGCCTGCTTTCCAGACTCACTTCTCTGCTTCATCAAGCTTAGATTGGGAAATTTACTATCATGGATTATTTATACATTATCTGGCTTCTGTGCGCTTAATACAAATCCCAATGTTGCTTCCCTGCTGGACGTGACACTTCCCAGCTGGAACTTCTGATTTCCCTTCTGGCACACCCGATTCCCTTCTAGCACACCCAGTTTCTTTCTGGCACACCCGATTCCCTTCTGGCACTCCCGATTCCCTTCTGGCACACCCGATTCCCTTCTGGCACACCCGATTCCCTTCTGGCACACCCGATTCCCTTCTGGCACTCCCGATTCCCTTCTGGCACACCCGATTCCCTTCTGGCACTCCCGATTCCCTTCTGGCACACCCAATTCCCTTCTGGCACACCCGATTCCCTTCTGGCACTCCCGATTCCCTTCTGGCACACCCAATTCCCTTCTGGCACACCCGATTCCCTTCTGGCACACCCGATTCCCTTCTGGCACACCCGATTCCCTTCTGGCACTCCCGATTCCCTTCTGGCACACCTGATTCCCTTCTGGCACTCCCGATTCCCTTCTGGCACACCCGATTCCCTTCTGGCACACCCGATTCCCTTCTGGCACACCCGATTCCCTTCTGGCACACCCGATTCCCTTCTGGCACACCCGATTCCCTTCTGGCACACCCAATTCCCTTCTGGCACTCCCGATTCCCTTCTGGCAGTCCCGATTCCCTTCTGGCACTCCCGATTCCCTTCTGGCACTCCCGATTCCCTTCTGGCACTCCCGATTCCCTTCTGGCACTCCCGATTCCCTTCTAGAACACCCAGTTCCCTTCTAGCACACCTAATTCCCTTCTGGCACACCCAGTTCCCTTCTAGCACACCCAGTTCCCTTCTAGCACACCTAATTTCCTTCTGGCACACCCAGTTCCCTTCTAGCACACCTAATTCCCTTCTGGCACACCCAATTACCTTCTGGCACACCCAGTTCCCTTCTAGAACACCCGATTCCCTTCTGGCAGTCCCGATTCCCTTCTGGCACTCCCGATTCCCTTCTGGCAGTCCCGATTCCCTTCTGGCACTCCCGATTCCCTTCTGGCACTCCCGATTCCCTTCTGGCACTCCCGATTCCCTTCTGGCACTCCCGATTCCCTTCTAGAACACCCAGTTCCCTTCTAGCACACCTAATTCCCTTCTGGCACACCCAGTTCCCTTCTAGCACACCCAGTTCCCTTCTAGCACACCTAATTTCCTTCTGGCACACCCAGTTCCCTTCTAGAACACCCGATTCCCTTCTGGCAGTCCCGATTCCCTTCTGGCACTCCCGATTCCCTTCTGGCAGTCCCGATTCCCTTCTGGCACTCCCGATTCCCTTCTGGCACACCCAGTTCCCTTCTAGCACACCTAATTCCCTTCTGGCACACCCGATTCCCTTCTGGCACACCCAGTTCCCTTCTAGCACACCCGATTCCCTTCTGGCACTCCCGATTCCCTTCTGGCACTCCCGATTCCCTTCTGGCACACCTGATTCCCTTCTGGCACTCCCGATTCCCTTCTGGCACACCCGATTCCCTTCTGGCACACCCGATTCCCTTCTGGCACACCCGATTCCCTTCTGGCACTCCCGATTCCCTTCTGGCACACCCGATTCCCTTCTGGCACACCCGATTCCCTTCTGGCACACCCGATTCCCTTCTGGCACACCCGATTCCCTTCTGGCACACCCGATTCCCTTCTGGCACTCCCGATTCCCTTCTAGCACACCCAGTTCCCTTCTAGCACACCTAATTCCCTTCTGGCACACCCAGTTCCCTTCTAGCACACCTAATTCCCTTCTGGCACACCCAATTACCTTCTGGCACACCCAGTTCCCTTCTAGAACACCCGATTCCCTTCTGGCACTCCCGATTCCCTTCTGGCACACCCGATTCCCTTCTGGCACACCCGATTCCCTTCTGGCACACCCAATTCCCTTCTGGCACTCCCGATTCCCTTCTGGCACACCCGATTCCCTTCTGGCACTCCCGATTCCCTTCTGGCACACCCAATTCCCTTCTGGCACACCCGATTCCCTTCTGGCACTCCCGATTCCCTTCTGGCACACCCAATTCCCTTCTGGCACACCCGATTCCCTTCTGGCACACCCGATTCCCTTCTGGCACACCCGATTCCCTTCTGGCACTCCCGATTCCCTTCTGGCACACCTGATTCCCTTCTGGCACTCCCGATTCCCTTCTGGCACACCCGATTCCCTTCTGGCACACCCGATTCCCTTCTGGCACACCCGATTCCCTTCTGGCACACCCGATTCCCTTCTGGCACACCCGATTCCCTTCTGGCACACCCGATTCCCTTCTGGCACACCTAATTCCCTTTTGGCACACCCAATTCCCTTCTGGCAGTCTCGATTCCCTTCTGGCAGTCCCGATTCCCTTCTGGCACACCCGATTCCCTTCTGGCACTCCCGATTCCCTTCTGGCACTCCCGATTCCCTTCTGGCACTCCCGATTCCCTTCTGGCACTCCCGATTCCCTTCTAGAACACCCAGTTCCCTTCTAGCACACCTAATTCCCTTCTGGCACACCCAGTTCCCTTCTAGCACACCCAGTTCCCTTCTAGCACACCTAATTCCCTTCTGGCACACCCAGTTCCCTTCTAGCACACCTAATTCCCTTCTGGCACACCCAATTACCTTCTGGCACACCCAGTTCCCTTCTAGAACACCCGATTCCCTTCTGGCACACCCAGTTCCCTTCTAGCACACCTAATTCCCTTCTGGCACACCCGATTACCTTCTGGCACACCCAGTTCCCTTCTGGCACACCCAGTTCCCTTCTGGCACACCCAGTTCCCTTCTGGCACACCCAGTTCCCTTCTAGCACACCTAATTCCCTTCTGGCACACCCGATTCCCTTCTGGCACACCCAGTTCCCTTCTAGCACACCCGATTCCCTTCTGGCACTCCCGATTCCCTTCTGGCACTCCCGATTCCCTTCTGGCACACCTGATTCCCTTCTGGCACTCCCGATTCCCTTCTGGCACACCCGATTCCCTTCTGGCACACCCGATTCCCTTCTGGCACACCCGATTCCCTTCTGGCACACCCGATTCCCTTCTGGCACACCCGATTCCCTTCTGGCACACCCGATTCCCTTCTGGCACACCTAATTCCCTTTTGGCACACCCAATTCCCTTCTGGCAGTCCCGATTCCCTTCTGGCAGTCCCGATTCCCTTCTGGCACACCCGATTCCCTTCTGGCACTCCCGATTCCCTTCTGGCACTCCCGATTCCCTTCTGGCACTCCCGATTCCCTTCTGGCACTCCCGATTCCCTTCTAGAACACCCAGTTCCCTTCTAGCACACCTAATTCCCTTCTGGCACACCCAGTTCCCTTCTAGCACACCCAGTTCCCTTCTAGCACACCTAATTCCCTTCTGGCACACCCAGTTCCCTTCTAGCACACCTAATTCCCTTCTGGCACACCCAATTACCTTCTGGCACACCCAGTTCCCTTCTAGAACACCCGATTCCCTTCTGGCACACCCAGTTCCCTTCTAGCACACCTAATTCCCTTCTGGCACACCCGATTCCCTTCTGGCACACCCGATTCCCTTCTGGCACACCCGATTCCCTTCTGGCACACCCAGTTCCCTTCTGGCACACCCAGTTCCCTTCTGGCACACCCAGTTCCCTTTTGGCACACCCAGTTCCCTTCTAGCACACCTAATTCCCTTCTGGCACACCCGATTACCTTCTGGCACACCCAGTTCCCTTCTGGCACACCCAGTTCCCTTCTGGCACACCCAGTTCCCTTCTAGCACACCCAGTTCCCTTCTAGCACACCTAATTCCCTTCTGGCACACCCAGTTCCCTTCTAGCACACCTAATTCCCTTCTGGCACACCCAATTACCTTCTGGCACTCCCGATTCCCTTCTGGCACTCCCGATTCCCTTCTGGCACTCCCGATTCCCTTCTGGCACTCCCGATTCCCTTCTAGAACACCCAGTTCCCTTCTAGCACACCTAATTCCCTTCTGGCACACCCAGTTCCCTTCTAGCACACCCAGTTCCCTTCTAGCACACCTAATTCCCTTCTGGCACACCCAGTTCCCTTCTAGCACACCTAATTCCCTTCTGGCACACCCAATTACCTTCTGGCACACCCAGTTCCCTTCTAGAACACCCGATTCCCTTCTGGCACACCCAGTTCCCTTCTAGCACACCTAATTCCCTTCTGGCACACCCGATTACCTTCTGGCACACCCAGTTCCCTTCTGGCACACCCAGTTCCCTTCTGGCACACCCAGTTCCCTTCTGGCACACCCAGTTCCCTTCTAGCACACCTAATTCCCTTCTGGCACACCCGATTCCCTTCTGGCACACCCAGTTCCCTTCTAGCACACCCGATTCCCTTCTGGCACTCCCGATTCCCTTCTGGCACTCCCGATTCCCTTCTGGCACACCTGATTCCCTTCTGGCACTCCCGATTCCCTTCTGGCACACCCGATTCCCTTCTGGCACACCCGATTCCCTTCTGGCACACCCGATTCCCTTCTGGCACACCCGATTCCCTTCTGGCACACCCGATTCCCTTCTGGCACACCCGATTCCCTTCTGGCACACCTAATTCCCTTTTGGCACACCCAATTCCCTTCTGGCAGTCCCGATTCCCTTCTGGCAGTCCCGATTCCCTTCTGGCACACCCGATTCCCTTCTGGCACTCCCGATTCCCTTCTGGCACACCCGATTCCCTTCTGGCACTCCCGATTCCCTTCTGGCACTCCCGATTCCCTTCTAGAACACCCAGTTCCCTTCTAGCACACCTAATTCCCTTCTGGCACACCCAGTTCCCTTCTAGCACACCCAGTTCCCTTCTAGCACACCTAATTCCCTTCTGGCACACCCGATTCCCTTCTGGCACACCCAGTTCCCTTCTGGCACACCCAGTTCCCTTCTGGCACACCCAGTTCCCTTTTGGCACACCCAGTTCCCTTCTAGCACACCTAATTCCCTTCTGGCACACCCGATTACCTTCTGGCACACCCAGTTCCCTTCTGGCACACCCAGTTCCCTTCTGGCACACCCAGTTCCCTTCTAGCACACCCAGTTCCCTTCTAGCACACCTAATTCCCTTCTGGCACACCCAGTTCCCTTCTAGCACACCTAATTCCCTTCTGGCACACCCAATTACCTTCTGGCACTCCCGATTCCCTTCTGGCACTCCCGATTCCCTTCTAGAACACCCAGTTCCCTTCTAGCACACCTAATTCCCTTCTGGCACACCCAGTTCCCTTCTAGCACACCCAGTTCCCTTCTAGCACACCTAATTCCCTTCTGGCACACCCAGTTCCCTTCTAGCACACCTAATTCCCTTCTGGCACACCCAATTACCTTCTGGCACACCCAGTTCCCTTCTAGAACACCCGATTCCCTTCTGGCACACCCAGTTCCCTTCTAGCACACCTAATTCCCTTCTGGCACACCCGATTACCTTCTGGCACACCCAGTTCCCTTCTGGCACACCCAGTTCCCTTCTGGCACACCCAGTTCCCTTCTGGCACACCCAGTTCCCTTCTAGCACACCTAATTCCCTTCTGGCACACCCGATTCCCTTCTGGCACACCCAGTTCCCTTCTAGCACACCCGATTCCCTTCTGGCACTCCCGATTCCCTTCTGGCACTCCCGATTCCCTTCTGGCACACCTGATTCCCTTCTGGCACTCCCGATTCCCTTCTGGCACACCCGATTCCCTTCTGGCACACCCGATTCCCTTCTGGCACACCCGATTCCCTTCTGGCACACCCGATTCCCTTCTGGCACACCCGATTCCCTTCTGGCACACCCGATTCCCTTCTGGCACACCTAATTCCCTTTTGGCACACCCAATTCCCTTCTGGCAGTCCCGATTCCCTTCTGGCAGTCCCGATTCCCTTCTGGCACACCCGATTCCCTTCTGGCACTCCCGATTCCCTTCTGGCACACCCGATTCCCTTCTGGCACTCCCGATTCCCTTCTGGCACTCCCGATTCCCTTCTAGAACACCCAGTTCCCTTCTAGCACACCTAATTCCCTTCTGGCACACCCAGTTCCCTTCTAGCACACCCAGTTCCCTTCTAGCACACCTAATTCCCTTCTGGCACACCCAGTTCCCTTCTAGCACACCTAATTCCCTTCTGGCACACCCAATTACCTTCTGGCACACCCAGTTCCCTTCTAGAACACCCGATTCCCTTCTGGCACACCCAGTTCCCTTCTAGCACACCTAATTCCCTTCTGGCACACCCGATTCCCTTCTGGCACACCCGATTCCCTTCTGGCACACCCGATTCCCTTCTGGCACACCCAGTTCCCTTCTGGCACACCCAGTTCCCTTCTGGCACACCCAGTTCCCTTTTGGCACACCCAGTTCCCTTCTAGCACACCTAATTCCCTTCTGGCACACCCGATTACCTTCTGGCACACCCAGTTCCCTTCTGGCACACCCAGTTCCCTTCTGGCACACCCAGTTCCCTTCTGGCACACCCAGTTCCCTTCTAGCACACCTAATTCCCTTCTGGCACACCCGATTCCCTTCTGGCACACCCAGTTCCCTTCTAGCACACCCGATTCCCTTCTGGCACTCCCGATTCCCTTCTGGCACTCCCGATTCCCTTCTGGCACACCCGATTCCCTTCTGGCACACCTAATTCCCTTTTGGCACACCCAATTCCCTTCTGGCAGTCCCGATTCCCTTCTGGCAGTCCGGATTCCCTTCTGGCACACCCGATTCCCTTCTGGCACTCCCGATTCCCTTCTGGCACTCCCGATTCCCTTCTGGCACTCCCGATTCCCTTCTGGCACTCCCGATTCCCTTCTAGAACACCCAGTTCCCTTCTAGCACACCTAATTCCCTTCTGGCACACCCAGTTCCCTTCTAGCACACCCAGTTCCCTTCTAGCACACCTAATTCCCTTCTGGCACACCCAGTTCCCTTCTAGCACACCTAATTCCCTTCTGGCACACCCAATTACCTTCTGGCACACCCAGTTCCCTTCTAGAACACCCGATTCCCTTCTGGCACTCCCGATTCCCTTCTGGCACACCCGATTCCCTTCTGGCACACCCGATTCCCTTCTGGCACACCCAATTCCCTTCTGGCACTCCCGATTCCCTTCTGGCACACCCGATTCCCTTCTGGCACTCCCGATTCCCTTCTGGCACACCCAATTCCCTTCTGGCACACCCGATTCCCTTCTGGCACTCCCGATTCCCTTCTGGCACACCCAATTCCCTTCTGGCACACCCGATTCCCTTCTGGCACACCCGATTCCCTTCTGGCACACCCGATTCCCTTCTGGCACTCCCGATTCCCTTCTGGCACACCTGATTCCCTTCTGGCACTCTTGATTCCCTTCTGGCACACCCGATTCCCTTCTGGCACACCCGATTCCCTTCTGGCACACCCGATTCCCTTCTGGCACACCCGATTCCCTTCTGGCACACCCGATTCCCTTCTGGCACACCCGATTCCCTTCTGGCACACCTAATTCCCTTTTGGCACACCCAATTCCCTTCTGGCAGTCTCGATTCCCTTCTGGCAGTCCCGATTCCCTTCTGGCACACCCGATTCCCTTCTGGCACTCCCGATTCCCTTCTGGCACTCCCGATTCCCTTCTGGCACTCCCGATTCCCTTCTGGCACTCCCGATTCCCTTCTAGAACACCCAGTTCCCTTCTAGCACACCTAATTCCCTTCTGGCACACCCAGTTCCCTTCTAGCACACCCAGTTCCCTTCTAGCACACCTAATTCCCTTCTGGCACACCCAGTTCCCTTCTAGCACACCTAATTCCCTTCTGGCACACCCAATTACCTTCTGGCACACCCAGTTCCCTTCTAGAACACCCGATTCCCTTCTGGCACACCCAGTTCCCTTCTAGCACACCTAATTCCCTTCTGGCACACCCGATTACCTTCTGGCACACCCAGTTCCCTTCTGGCACACCCAGTTCCCTTCTGGCACACCCAGTTCCCTTCTGGCACACCCAGTTCCCTTCTAGCACACCTAATTCCCTTCTGGCACACCCGATTCCCTTCTGGCACACCCAGTTCCCTTCTAGCACACCCGATTCCCTTCTGGCACTCCCGATTCCCTTCTGGCACTCCCGATTCCCTTCTGGCACACCTGATTCCCTTCTGGCACTCCCGATTCCCTTCTGGCACACCCGATTCCCTTCTGGCACACCCGATTCCCTACTGGCACACCCGATTCCCTTCTGGCACACCCGATTCCCTTCTGGCACACCCGATTCCCTTCTGGCACACCCGATTCCCTTCTGGCACACCTAATTCCCTTTTGGCACACCCAATTCCCTTCTGGCAGTCCCGATTCCCTTCTGGCAGTCCCGATTCCCTTCTGGCACACCCGATTCCCTTCTGGCACTCCCGATTCCCTTCTGGCACTCCCGATTCCCTTCTGGCACTCCCGATTCCCTTCTGGCACTCCCGATTCCCTTCTAGAACACCCAGTTCCCTTCTAGCACACCTAATTCCCTTCTGGCACACCCAGTTCCCTTCTAGCACACCCAGTTCCCTTCTAGCACACCTAATTCCCTTCTGGCACACCCAGTTCCCTTCTAGCACACCTAATTCCCTTCTGGCACACCCAATTACCTTCTGGCACACCCAGTTCCCTTCTAGAACACCCGATTCCCTTCTGGCACACCCAGTTCCCTTCTAGCACACCTAATTCCCTTCTGGCACACCCGATTCCCTTCTGGCACACCCGATTCCCTTCTGGCACACCCGATTCCCTTCTGGCACACCCAGTTCCCTTCTGGCACACCCAGTTCCCTTCTGGCACACCCAGTTCCCTTTTGGCACACCCAGTTCCCTTCTAGCACACCTAATTCCCTTCTGGCACACCCGATTACCTTCTGGCACACCCAGTTCCCTTCTGGCACACCCAGTTCCCTTCTGGCACACCCAGTTCCCTTCTAGCACACCCAGTTCCCTTCTAGCACACCTAATTCCCTTCTGGCACACCCAGTTCCCTTCTAGCACACCTAATTCCCTTCTGGCACACCCAATTACCTTCTGGCACTCCCGATTCCCTTCTGGCACTCCCGATTCCCTTCTGGCACTCCCGATTCCCTTCTGGCACTCCCGATTCCCTTCTAGAACACCCAGTTCCCTTCTAGCACACCTAATTCCCTTCTGGCACACCCAGTTCCCTTCTAGCACACCCAGTTCCCTTCTAGCACACCTAATTCCCTTCTGGCACACCCAGTTCCCTTCTAGCACACCTAATTCCCTTCTGGCACACCCAATTACCTTCTGGCACACCCAGTTCCCTTCTAGAACACCCGATTCCCTTCTGGCACACCCAGTTCCCTTCTGGCACACCCAGTTCCCTTCTGGCACACCCAGTTCCCTTTTGGCACACCCAGTTGCCTTCTAGCACACCTAATTCCCTTCTGGCACACCCGATTACCTTCTGGCACACCCAGTTCCCTTCTGGCACACCCAGTTCCCTTCTGGCACACCCAGTTCCCTTCTGGCACACCCAGTTCCCTTCTAGCACACCTAATTCCCTTCTGGCACACCCGATTCCCTTCTGGCACACCCAGTTCCCTTCTAGCACACCCGATTCCCTTCTGGCACTCCCGATTCCCTTCTGGCACTCCCGATTCCCTTCTGGCACACCTGATTCCCTTCTGGCACTCCCGATTCCCTTCTGGCACACCCGATTCCCTTCTGGCACACCCGATTCCCTTCTGGCACACCCGATTCCCTTCTGGCACACCCGATTCCCTTCTGGCACACCCGATTCCCTTCTGGCACACCCGATTCCCTTCTGGCACACCTAATTCCCTTTTGGCACACCCAATTCCCTTCTGGCAGTCCCGATTCCCTTCTGGCAGTCCCGATTCCCTTCTGGCACACCCGATTCCCTTCTGGCACTCCCGATTCCCTTCTGGCACTCCCGATTCCCTTCTGGCACTCCCGATTCCCTTCTGGCACTCCCGATTCCCTTCTAGAACACCCAGTTCCCTTCTAGCACACCTAATTCCCTTCTGGCACACCCAGTTCCCTTCTAGCACACCCAGTTCCCTTCTAGCACACCTAATTCCCTTCTGGCACACCCAGTTCCCTTCTAGCACACCTAATTCCCTTCTGGCACACCCAATTACCTTCTGGCACACCCAGTTCCCTTCTAGAACACCCGATTCCCTTCTGGCACACCCAGTTCCCTTCTAGCACACCTAATTCCCTTCTGGCACACCCGATTCCCTTCTGGCACACCCGATTCCCTTCTGGCACACCCAGTTCCCTTCTGGCACACCCAGTTCCCTTCTGGCACACCCAGTTCCCTTTTGGCACACCCAGTTCCCTTCTAGCACACCTAATTCCCTTCTGGCACACCCGATTCCCTTCTGGCACACCCGATTCCCTTCTGGCACTCCCGATTCCCTTCTGGCACACCCGATTCCCTTCTGGCACACCCGATTCCCTTCTGGCACTCCCGATTCCTTTCTGGCACACCCGATTCCCTTCTGGCACACCCGATTCCCTTCTGGCAGTCTCGATTCCCTTCTGGCAGTCCCGATTCCCTTCTGGCACACCCGATTCCCTTCTGGCACTCCCAATTACCTTCTGGCACACCCAGTTCCCTTCTAGAACACCCGATTCCCTTCTGGCACACCCAGTTCCCTTCTAGCACACCTAATTCCCTTCTGGCACACCCGATTCCCTTCTGGCACACCCGATTCCCTTCTGGCACACCCAGTTCCCTTCTGGCACACCCAGTTCCCTTCTGGCACACCCAGTTCCCTTTTGGCACACCCAGTTCCCTTCTAGCACACCTAATTCCCTTCTGGCACACCCGATTCCCTTCTGGCACACCCGATTCCCTTCTGGCACTCCCGATTCCCTTCTGGCACACCCGATTCCCTTCTGGCACACCCGATTCCCTTCTGGCACACCCGATTCCCTTCTGGCACTCCCGATTCCTTTCTGGCACACCCGATTCCCTTCTGGCACACCCGATTCCCTTCTGGCAGTCTCGATTCCCTTCTGGCAGTCCCGATTCCCTTCTGGCACACCCGATTCCCTTCTGGCACTCCCGATTCCCTTCTGGCACACCCGATTCCCTTCTGGCACACCTAATTCCCTTCTGGCACACCCGATTCCCTTCTGGCACACCCGATTCCCTTCTGGCACACCTAATTCCCTTCTGGCACACCCGATTCCCTTCTGGCACACCCGATTCCCTTCTGGCACTCTTGATTCCCTTCTGGCACTCCCGATTCCCTTCTGGCACACCCGATTCCCTTCTGGCACACCCGATTCCCTTCTGGCACACCCGATTCCCTTCTGGCACTCCCGATTCCCTTCTGGCACTCCCGATTCCCTTCTGGCACACCCAGTTCCCTTCTGGCACACCCGATTCCCTTCTGGCACACCCGATTCCCTTCTGGCACACCCGATTCCCTTCTGGCACTCCCGATTCCCTTCTGGCACACCCGATTCCCTTCTGGCACTCCCGATTCCCTTCTGGCACACCCGATTCCCTTCTGGCACACAGTAAAAACTTTTGAATCTTTCAAGATTCTCCCGCCTGTGGAATATCCCAGAGCTTGGAGCACGCAGAGCGACGAAGGCTCCCCGCTGACAACGCTGAGCTGCTGCTGCCTTCTTCAAGGCCACACACGGTTTCAGCCCGTGCGGTGGGCGTCTCCAGCAGCTCCACATGGCAGCAAAAATTTTTCTACGCTCTCCCCGGGCAACACATGCAGTTTTTATTGGCCGAACTTTCGCTTTAAATTGTTGCGGAAGCAGCGCAAAAAACGCGTGCAAATTAATTGGCAAAGAAAACATGATGATGCCTAATTATTAGCAGCCTCTCCAGCTCACTGCGGTGGGGTGGCGGCCGAGCGCAGAGATGCAGATGGAGCTGTAGGAGGGAGGGGGCGGAGCAGATGCACTGACTCAGCTGCCTGTGTGTGGTCAGCGCGCGCAGTGGCAATTCTACATGTTAGGAACTAAACTGAGCCACGGAGTCCTCACTTTGGAATCTGGATTGAGCAGTTTTTTTAAAGCTTCTCTGGCTAATATTGATATCTCTTGGATGGTTTGCAATCCATTAAAAAATCTGTTTAGATAAGCTGGCATGAGTCCGCACTCATCAGGAATCCCATGGGATAAGTCCGCACAGTCAGCAGTCAGCCATTGAGTTTCCTATCCAGATTCTACAGCCCAGGTACTCCATGACTGAACAGCGCCGA